>LR738714.1:777356952-777367716 GCA_902687465.1 Secale cereale
ATTTTTAGGCAATTTTATTTATTTTTTCATAGTCTCTTTCTTTCCTTTTTTACTTTTGAACTGGGAGTTCCCTTTCTTTCATCTTTTGTTCTTAAATGCACTCTGAACTTTCTTTAGTACATGAGAAACCTTTTTCTAATATACACTGGACATTTTTTGAGTATGCGTAGAACTTTTTATTGTTACACGGCAAACATTTTCTAAATATGTGCTTATTTTTTATTAGATACAGAGAATATCTTTTAATTGCTTCCTGAAATTTTGCAGTACATGATCACCAGTTTTCCAATAACACTGAAACCTTTTTTTGTATATGATGAACATTTTGTAATATACATCAAGCATTCTTGAAACATGCTATCTTTTTAAATTTATTGTAAACATTTTTAAAATATGCGCTCAACATTTTGAAATACACGTTCATTTTTGTGCTTTCACATAAAGACAGAAAACCAAAAAACTGAAACACGAAAAAACGAAATTTTTTGCTAATGGACTGCTCCATCGCTACAGAAACAGGTTCGCATGCCTTACTGGGCCGGCCATCCGGATCACCTGTGTGTAGCCTAAACTAAAGCGTCAAATAGGAGGTCTCGCTTCTAAGTCCATCAAGAATATTAACATTGAGCCCGCAAAAATCTTAATATTAACATTGCTTTATTAAGAAAGAGAATATTAACATTGCCAAAAGAAAATCAAGAATATTAACGGTGGTAGCAGGACCGACACCTTGATTTTATGTGTAAAATGACCATTCTTTGAAGGCTTCTCCATAGTGTTTTTTTGCGCAGGCGGCTACCTTAACCGTAGCTCGGCGAGTGCTTATGAAACACAGTTCTATAAGTGACCATCAACAGCAATAGTGCATGCAATGACTTTGTATCTTCTGTCTTTTCTATACTATACACTAAAAAGTCCAGATATATACTATGTCATGATGAGATTGCACTTAAAAAATAGAATAGTCAAAATGGCTATTTTACTCTCGTGGAAAGGTTGATTCCAGTATGCGAGCATTCTCTAGTACTCATTCCTTCATGTAGAAGGAGCTCTCCTAGGTGGAGTGGCGACCAACACAAAGGTTGCTGTTGCCAGCCTGGGTTCGAGTCTCTTCATTCTCCTATAAGAATAAGACATGGGGCTGCTTTCCCTCTGTTCTCATTTTTTTCCATTCCTTCATGCAGATGAGAAGCCGATCTTCTCTCGGTGCCTTGTCGACTTAAATTATACATGTACAATGACGACGTGAAGGTTGAATTTCACATCACTCATGCACTGTGATTGCCTTAGTGCTCTCCCAAGATATGCTGCTTCATTCCTGCCTTTCAAAGCTTTTTTGGACCCCTTTCTTAGGTTGCGCGACTCAGTCATTGTCATATTGTGTAGACGGGTTCATCCAACATGAAAGAAAAGGAAAAAAGATCATCTATTAAGCATCAAGCATTGAATAAGCTTGCAGTGCTGGTGAGCGTGCGACATCATTCAAGCATTCTACAGAGCTACATTGACCCGGTGGAATTGCACCCAATCTCTTGAAGAAATATATCATCAATTATGAAGACGAATGTTCAAAGATAGAAGTACAGACAACCCATGGTCATAAAATCATAATATCCCCCATGTTTACTCATGAAAACCTTGCTTGTATCCCTCGTCATCAACTTGTTACGTTGTAATTGTATTCCGATTAGATAACAATAACACTAATGATTGACTTTGTCATTGGTATTCAGTTACATGTACACACACTGCTTTGCTTCTGGGTCAACGTGGAAAAGTTTGGCCACATCAGGACTGGTAGTCTGGTAGAAGTTGACAGCCCGGTACAAGCTGATGGTACCTTCCAGCCTTGAGGCAGCAGCAAGCTCATCACTGTGAGCACCCTATAGCATTTGTTGATAAGATAAGAGTAATCATTTTTGGTTAACATGGTTGTTGGTACGCTTTGCTGGGAATGGAACATACTGAGAGGGAGTTGAGGAAGGTGAGCACAGCCACGCCACTGCGGATCTTCTCGGCCTCGTCGATGGTGGTGACGTTCTGCACCTCAGGGTCCGGTCTGTGGGATATCCAAGCGACCATGCATGGCGTCCCTGCAGCAATGGAAAAATCGGAACCATGGTATGAACATGTTACATCATAGCAGGCGGGGAGGGGTGTTTTCTCTCGCTGTAGTAGGGGTAGTGCATCAAGATGGCAATGGGCCCCGAAACCCGCATCCCCGCGGGTTTTTACCTTATTAGGGGACGGGGATGGGTGTCTTTTCATCCCCGCGGGGCTGTTGTTGGGCACATTATACAACCCGACACGTTTCGTGGGTTTGCATCCGTTTCAATAGTCCCCGAACCCGAAACCCGGCAAACCCGACAAAATACATTTTTTTTACCAAGCACTGATCCTGCGCGGCCCAACCCAAAGCTACCGAGCTTAATCAACCGAGACCCCCACCTCCCAACATTGAAGGCCAAACCAACCCCTCGCTAGATGGCCAGTATCGTTTGCTCCATCCCCCCTCCCTATAGCTATTGAACCATCTACTATTGTTTTGTGTTAAAATTTGCTAATGTTATGTTGTCGAAATATTCTCGTTTTGTTGTCGAAATAATATTCTTTGTTGGTTCTATGTCTCCTTATATATGTCGATTTCCCCGTGGGTTTAGAAAACCCGATGGGTTTAGAGGACGGGCGAAAAACTAACCCCGCGCACGGTGATGGGGACGGGGACGGGTTTACGATTTTCTGATGGGGATGGGTTTGGGAAGGCAAAACCCGATGGGTTTCATCCCCGTTGCCATCTTGAGTAGTGCATGGACACGCCGTCGACGAAGAAGAGGACGGTCGGGTATTCGTCAATGCCGTGCGCGCGCGCAAGTTCACGGTCGTGGGTGGCGTTGACCTTGGCGAGCGCGACGTCGAGCCCCTCGCTGGCCAGCTGCGACGCGGCCGCCGCGTACTCCGGGGCGAGCTTGCGGGACCAGTAGCACCAGGGCGCGTAGAAGTCGACCACGACATGGCGACGGACGGCGAGGAAGGAGGAGAAGTTGGCGGCGGTGAGGACGACCACGTGGGCCTCGTCGACCACCTCGGTGTCCTCCTGGGGGCTGTCTTTCTTGGTGAGGTGTGGCTGAGACCGACGTCCGAGAGGGAGGCGGAGGCGGAGGAGGGGTGGGGGAGGAGGAGGAAGAAGGGGGTGGCGAGGAGGAACAGGAGGAGAGATCTGGGCGTGGTCGTTCAGCGGGGACTTTGAATCGAGTTCTATGGACATCGACATCACCGCCGGCCAAATGACTAGCACAAAAAGCTAAGGCTATCCTGGAAACAAAAAACAAAAACAAAAAATCCACTACGCAAGTCCCAAATTTTGTGTCCTGCTTGCTGGAATATTGAGCACTTTGGCAAACTCATATATGTGGTATATGTACATCTTGCCATTTTCTGAAACGCAGTTCCTTAGGGTCCATGTTAGCAATAGGCTAGGATGCTAATGTGCGGCCATGGTTCTCTCTCTCAACCTTATTGACCGGATTCAAATTCTAGAATACAAAAAGGAACGAAGGAAGATTACAAGAGCATTAGGTGCACGAGCACGAAGACTTACCGGGTGTCATCAAGGTTAGGCCGACTCCGGTAGGTGAGCGATGACAACGGCTCGTCCTGCTCGCAGTAGTGATTGTCCGATGGTCCAGGGACTTCGATGTGATTTTTATTATGTCGGGGATGCTCTACACTTCTGGTGAACCTTTATAATATATCTTAATCCTTTTTTGCAAAAAGCAGCACTGCTATGAGAAGAGAGGATGAGGGGGCGCTTCTAGAAGTTGATAAAAAAATTCTGCTTACTTGGTAAAAGTTCGTATAGTTTGACAATGAAAAAAATTCAATTATTATTTTTGGAATGGATGGAGTACTTGTAGTAAGACTTGCACGGGAGAATAGACCAAATAGTGCCTTATCTATAGTAAAATTAGTTCTTTTTTGGGCGACATAAGCCCAAAGTACTTTGTGAAAAACATATTCTTCATAAATTCAAATTTTAAATGTAATATATTGAACATATAAACCTTCAAGAACTGCTAGGCAGAACCG
This sequence comes from Secale cereale, assembly GCA_902687465.1. NCBI lineage: Eukaryota > Viridiplantae > Streptophyta > Magnoliopsida > Poales > Poaceae > Secale > Secale cereale. Next base: position 777,361,039 of record LR738714.1, read on the forward strand.
TTGCCTCCACGTCGCTCTATAAACGCTATGAACAGTGCTGCTGCCACCGCCTGTAATTTCGTGACCCGCCAAGGGCATCTTAGTAATTTCACGTACAAACACGTACATGGTATAAAACTCACCCGCTGCGATGGAGAAACCCTGGCCGTCGTCCGCCCCCACGCGAGAGTGACTTAACCCGCGACCCTCGCCTCCTTCCCTGCCGCCGCCACCTCCTCCCGCAAGCCCCGCCTCCTCCCCTGCCACCGCCGCCTCCTTGGCCTCGCCCTCACCCTCTCCCCGCGACCCCCGCCTCCAGGGCCTCGCCCCCCAGTCGTCCTTCTCCGTCATCACCGATTCGGCGGAGCTCGTGGTCGACCGGCGGTGAGCATGGCCTCGATCTGGAGAAGGAGAGGCCAGGAGTGTGGCCTCGATCTGGAGAAGGGGAGCAGCCTCACACATCTTCAGCCCTCACAGTCAGGTACATGCCTCCTTTGCATTTCTTTGTTCTTAATTAGCCCATTTTTGCTCTGATTCTTGGACGTGCCGTCAAATATGAACATGAGCGTTTAATTATGCGCACGTTGTAAAATATACTCACGGCCCTTGAAACAACTATCTATTTCAGGAGGACATTCAGTTCATGGCAGATATGGGATTGGATGCCTACAGGTTCTCAATTGCATGGTCTCGGATTCTCCCAAGTATGCATTATCAGTACAAATTTTGTGCGCCCCTTAATAATTTGACTGATAGACAGGGCTGTCAAATTATGGAGAAATAAATCAACATATATATCAACACGCTAATAGTAATAGCCTTGTGTGTTTTGTTTGATGTCCAGATGGCACTGGTGAGGTCAACCAGGCAGGCATCGACCACTACAACAAGGTCATTGATGCACTCCTAGCAAAAGGTGAACTTTTGTACACTCTAAAGATCAAAATATTTTTGACCAGTGTTGAAGTTTTATCGAAAATAACTGTTGAATCCAAATTAGTTATGAGCTCACTGACAAGGTGAACTAGAATTATCATTTTCCAGGGATTGAGCCGTATGTTACCCTCTAGCACTGGGACCTTCCCCAGGCCCTGGAAGACAAGTACAGTGGGCTGCTTGACAAGCAGGTAATGTACGTACTGTAGGTACCTTGATTTGGAGCAACTTTTCTTGGGTCTAACTGCAATGGTGGTCAAAAAACCAAAACATGCAAATTGTCGATGCAGCAACGACCACACGGCGTATGCAGAGACGTGTTTCAAGGCGTTTGGGGACAGGGTGAAGCGTTGGATTACCTTCAACAAGCCACACACGGTGGCGGTGCAGGGCTACGACAGTGGGATCCACGTGCTAGGCCGCTGCTCTGTGCTCCGCCACCTCTATGGCAAACAAGGGAACTCCGGCACCGAGCCCTACATTGTCGCTCACAACATCATCCTCGCTCATGCCACGGTTTCAGACATCTACAGGAAGAAGTACAAGGTCGGTCGGAAGTCAGAACATCCTATATATTGGTTTAGTTCAGGTTTTGCTCTTTGAAAATTGATGTGGTTTCTCCTTGGGCCTGAAGTTGCAATATAGTTTGAAATGAACAATAAACGATTGAGTTTCTGTGCATTAATATTATGCAGGCAGGGCAGAATGGAGAGGTGGGGATGTCGCTGGATGTGATATGGTACGAGCCTGTCTCAAACTCCAAAGCTGATGTTGAGTCCGCTAAGAGAGCACAAGAGTTCCAGTTGGGATGGTCAATGAGTCTCACTCACTAACTCCATTGACTGTTTTCTACTAATTAATCTAATCATGGATGGATTGCCAACAACAGAAGTACATAATTAGCCTGGCAGTTTTGTATAATTATTTGATTACAGTGACAATAAAGAAGTTTGCTTTGTCTACCATCATGGAATAATAATTCATTCTTTAATCTTATATGTTCCTCGTGAATTAACTATTTGAGTTAGCGTTTATGCCATTTCTGATATGACATCATTTTCTTTATTTCTTAGAAGATGATGGTTCTTCTTCTCCTATTTGATGTTGCCGTCAGGGAGTCAGATTACCCAGATCATCCATTCGTGGCATCTTCTTGCGTTCATGGACGAGTTAGTACTGTTTTGCCCTTTTTTTGCAATACTTAGCTACTATCTGCAGTTTTTGTATCAACCAAGGGATTGAGTGAAACTCTCCTGTGTCATAGTCTGAGTGTTTTAGACTTTAGTGGTAACTGACTTTTGATGTTAATTGCTAATCAGATGGTAATATACTAATGTAAATAGTGACTGTTGATTTAAATAGTGACCACTGCTAATTAGTTTCAGAGTTGGTTGTTGATGTGAAGTGACTCATTTTTAATACTGTTGACTATTTTAGATTCAATAATGTTTCAGAGTTTTCACCGGCTGACTGTTTCAGAGTTGGTTCTTATCAAATTAGTTATAAGATAGCGAATGTTGATGTCAATAATGGCTGACTGAGTGTACCTCCTAATATGTTAATTGATAAAAAGTAATATAATAATGTTAATTCTATATATATTGTTTTTTGGCTTTCCGAATCTGAACAAATGTATATTCTTTATTGAACATGAAACTTTTGAACCATTGTTATGTACTAAAAAATGTCAGTTCTATGTAATGTAATGTAGTTTCTTTAGCTTCTGGGTTTGCACAGGGAAACATACTATTTAGGTGATGCTATTGACCGGAACAACACAACCATCATCATACTATGTTACCTATTCAGATCACCAAAGTTCTGCTCCCAAAGATTAGTTTTATTGCACGTTAACTCAATTATTGTCGATACTTGATACCCATCACCGAAATCAGTAGGTAGCATCTGATTCATTTTTATTCAAGTAATTAAATCCAATTGTTACGCAGCAATTTATTCCCAATGTTATGAATGCCTAGCTTTATAGATATCCTCCTGGCATGTTTCCTGATTTATTGAGTACTCATATGCCATTGGTTCATATCCATGTTTGTAAGGCGTTAGTGCTCCATTAACACGGCTTTCTTTAGTTAAATGTGGTTCTAATTCTGGATTCTGCTTGTTGAGTGCCATAATTTTTGTACGGCCTGGGCACAGGTAACTTTCAATTCAAGAGCACGGGCGTCGTGGTTTTACTGTGGGTGTTGAGGAGCGGGGGAGGGTGAGGAGGACGAAGGTGGGGGAAGGAGCAGCGAGTTTGCTCCTTGTCCTCCGCGACACAGCTCCGGCCACAGTAGCTTGTTGCCTCCCGCTTCCTTCCTAGCATGCTAGCCACCGCCTCACCAGATTGGTGTTGAACATAATAAGGTATAAGACCATCCATACTCATTTTCCTTCTCTGTATTTTTTCTTGTTCACTGGTCATGATTGGTTTGAGTATCATTATTTTGTAAATTAGATGCAAATGTTAGAACCAGTGCCGATTTTTTAGTCATATGGTAGTGTTGTGGTGAGCTGAGGATAGTATACATCTCATGCTGCACTCTCAAATTCGATCAGTAATTTAGTCAAAGTAATAAATAGAACATGAACTACCATAACATAGTTACATTGTTATGTTGAAAATAGCCAAGTTCTTGCTGGGTAGAACATGAACTACCAGGGGACGGTGCCAGTCGGGTGTTGCGGAGGGATTTCTTCTGGAGCTCTGTGTGGTGTCCTTTTGTGATTTGTTTTCTTTTGTGTTGCTTGAAGTGGTACTCTAACATTTAACTTTGTTATGAAATTACAAGTTAGTTACTTTTAAGTCAAGTATACATATTAACTGAAGCACATCTGAATGTTATTTTATCTTACTTGGCATAATAGAGGCGGTGGTTCTGAAGCCTACCCAAACTATGAATCAGTATGGTAATTCTAACAAGTGGTGCTCTAATATTCACTTATTCAGTTGTGTTCTGGAATGACCTTTCTCTGCTTCCTATTGTAAGCTTTCGTTTGTCTGTTGTTTTCTTCCTTCTGTATATTTTTCTTTCTTTGGTGCTGGCGGCCAAATCCAGAGGCTAATTTGTTTCCTTTTAAGGAGGAAGTAATATATGAGTTCTCTTTTCACTTCCTTGCTCTTGCTTAAATACAATCTCTTGTTTATCGACAAAGGAATCAATCAACTGAGATTCGCTTTTGTTCTGCAAATGGGATTCCAATCAAATTTCAGTTTAACATTTTCTAGACCGACATTTTTCCTCAAAATATTCTTGGCTGCTTTGGTGGTAAGCATACTGAAGGTAGTATTCCATTGTCACTGACATTTTACAGTTAAATGTATTTCTAATTAAGTTTCTACAGAAATATGGTTGTCGAGTAGCATCATTGATTTATTATAAGGTACTTATTGCTGGTATTCCATTGGCACCGACCTTTTACAGTTAAATGTATTTCTAATTAAGTTTCTACAGAAATATGGTTGTCGAGTAGCATCATTGATTTATTATAAGGTACTTATTGCTGTTAGTGTCCCTTTCTGCATGCTGATGGGATAGTCAATTGGGTTCATCATGATGGATGTTTACAGTACCATAATTGTTGGATGACCCTTTTTTATCAAGTGGTTATAAATTCTATCAAACCCATGTCTTTACGTGATTTTCTAACATGGAAGTAGTCACTTCCTGGATATCGGAGTATGTACATAGGACTGAACCGCTTATTGCCTCATGTTTTGCTACAGAAAGATCAAGCACGAGACATTTGTTAGGATGATGGATTTCGTCTTAAAAAGAAGGATGTAATATATGAGCACTTGGAATGCCGTAGACATATGTTTATAGTAGTGTAATTGTAGGATTCCTGATTTGTGGTGCATAGACCACCTGGATTAATTAGTTTTTGTAGTTCCTGTATTTTATTTCTTACTACATTTTTCTGGGTCGTTTCAATTTTTTTGCTCTACACAGAATCTTATGAAGTTTGGGTATGCACACATGTCCTAATAATATTGAGCTGTTTAGTGCAATGCATGTGGCATGATTACTTCTTTTCTTTTCTTTTTTTACGTGTACGTTCTTGGAGGTCTCCTTTTCTCTCTTCTGTTGATCAAGTTTTCTTCTTTTTTCTTCTGCTTATCAGGGTTTCTTCCTTTCCTTTTTTTTCCTGGAAATTGCATTTATTGTGTGACCTATGTATGGTCATTATTCTTGCTTCATTGGTCGTGTTGATATTCTGGGTTTGGCCCGACATTGTGTTTTCTTTTGCCTCATGCCATTCATATTTTGTGGTTGCGTGTGTATCATGGTGTGCTTTGCCTGCTTTTTCATGCTTGTGTGAATTGACCATGTTCTGTTCTTGTTGGGGTAAAGCCTGAACTACCGGGTACACTTTGCTTATTGTCCTTATTCTGGTTCTCCTTGGCATCTTTATATCAGTGGAGATCCTTGTTTTCAAATATCATGGATAGAGGGACAGAAAAGATATATTTGTCGCGGCACTGCAACTGTTCCCCCCCCCCTCCCCAAGGACAAGGTGAAGGAAGGTGCCTGTGTGTTTTTCGCGGCCTGCTTCTCGGAGACGCAAGCCATGGCACATGTTTCTGCCATGATTTCCTTTGGTTGGATTTCGTGGATTTAGGTGTTGAAAAATTATGGGATGTGGATGCAGGATTAAGGACATGTACCTACACTACAACGAGAGATCTGGGCTGCTTCTTTGTGGCTTCCAAACTTGAAATGTTTTTTTGGAAGTTAGTTTAGTTTTTTGTTGTGGATTCACAGCTTCTCACATGTACAATCCTCTTAGACCTTTAGATTTCCAAAGAAACTAAATGAAGATATGGTGGTATAGTCTCAATAGTACAATTTAAAGCCTTCCATGCTTTATATTTTCTCTGAAATTTGCTCTTGAAGAATCATGTATCTATGTTAGATCCGGTGAGAAAAGGCGGCTTCCAAGCAAAGGATGCGGGAGTGTTGGCCACATTTTTCTACCTGGGTGTCTAAATATTCACACAATACTTGGCTCTCTCTCGGCCTTTGCGCCATTGGCGCAACGAGTCATCTAGTATATATAGTTAATCAACATTTTACCACATAATTTGTAACATGTGGCAAATGTATGCCCAAATTAGAATCCTAGCCACTTTATACCTCAAACTTTTATTTTGTGAAATGTTTCCCCTTATGTTACAAATTTGCACCATGCTTTATTCACTCTTAAGTTTAAATTTATGCCAAGATTTACCCTCGAAAAAGTTTCCACCTTTCTTATTGGGACAAATGTAAAGCTTGGGGTAAATCCTTTCCGCATAATCCCTGTAAAAAAATGCTAAAACTAACGGTACACAGTAGAAATTTTAGTATATATCATCACATAATCATAGTACAACCAGCACACACATACAATCCTCCGTACAAGCCAGAAAAGTAAATAAGAACAATCACAAGATTTACATGGGCATCATGCCCTAACCTTGATTGATCTTGACATTATATATCATTGTATGACTTGATGGTGGTGGGTTACAACACACCACTTATTTAATCCAACCGGCAATATAATTACCCGAACATCTCATGCCAACGGTTCCTCTTGGACGTTTGCTTCCCCATTTCCTTTTTCTGCTTGTGTCCTAAGCGGTGGTTTTGGTTGTGCATTTAGGTCAGGTAGTGGTTGTGGATTTGGGTATGTTAATGGTTCTGGGTTTGGATCAGGTTGCGGTCCATGTAATGGCTTCGGGTTTGGGTCTGGTTGTGGGTCCGGCAATGGCTTCGG
>LR738714.1:777367726-777398724 GCA_902687465.1 Secale cereale
GGGTTTGGGTCTGGTAATGGTTGTGGGCTTGGATCAGGCTGAGGTCCTGGTAATGGCTGAGGGTTTGGGTCTAGCTGTGGGTCCGGCAATGGTTTCGGGTTTGGGTCTGGTAAAGGTTGTGGATTTGGATCAGGCTGCGGTCCTGGTAATGGCCGAGGGTTTGGGTTTGGCCGTGGATCTGGTAGTGGCCGCCGGTTTGAGTTAGGTTGTGGGTTCATCAACTGGTGCAGGTTTTGGCCTGGCAATGGTTGTGGATTCGGGTCAGGGTGTGGTCCTGGTAATGGTTTAGCATGTGGATCAGGTTGTGGCTCTGGCAATGGTTGTGGGTTTGTATGAGGTTTAGGCTCGGGTAGCGGTTGCGGCTTTGGGTCTGGTCGTGGACCTGGCAATGGTTGTGGCAATGGTTGAGGGTTTGGATCTGGCTGCTTTCCTGGCAGTGGTTCTGGATTTGGGTTCACCTGTGGGCCGTACTGAGGGTCTCTAGTGATCAGGTTGTGCCTCCCCACAGCAAGAGAAAACGCTGGAAGAAGCATAAACAACAGTGGTGCTACGAGAAGAGAGGACGAGGGGCGCTTCCTCATCGTCATGGCTAAGCTTGTGTTGCTACGTACTTGCAAGTGCATGCGCCTCGATCTTCATATTTATAGGTGAATTCAGCCAATCCAAACTGGACAAGCATGCACGCTATTTTCTCCAACTCTGATTGGACTTGTTAGCTTTGCCTTTTGGAGACGCGGGACTGCACGCCTCCGCTTATAGTGCTCCAATAGGAGGCCAATCACAACAAAAAGTTATCTAGGGAAGTTGGAGTAGTGTTCGTCCGGATAGATGTGCCATTTTTCAGTTGATAGTAGGAGAGTAACATGCAAATGGATGCAGTTGCCCAAGTTGTGAACAACCTGGTCACTTAAAATAATTCTATTGAACCGATAGCAGGGTAGGGATGGCTGTGAGCATGGAATTTGTAAATCGCGTGAAAAATACAATTTTTTAAATATGAAAAATCATGTAAAAACGTATACAAGTTATCTGATTGCGTGAAAAATACAATTTTTTAATTAAGCCATATGATGATTTGTAAGCTACAAACAGGGAAAAAATCCAGCCCAAATGCAATAGAAATAAGCCTATTTTAAATCATGTATTAGTCTTTTTTTTTTCTCTTTGTGTAGGGTACATATGAAAATATATTTTGTTGAAATTTTGTATGAACACACTACACCCTTTTTTTCTTGAGAAAAAGTTGAGGTGTAAGAATAAAGTTCTTGATAAAAAAAGCCGTCCGATGTTTTGTTGTACACCGGAAAGTCATATGATTCTAAACAAGAGGTTTGCGTGGATGATTCTTTTTTTTATGGATCAATCTAGTGCAAATTAGTCCTATGATTTGTTTTTTCTATGAATTGCTATTCTACGACTCAAACAACGCATACAGGAAAAATTTCAAAGGATTAAACTCCTCCAAAATTCCATTGAAACCCCTTTGAATCAATGAAGCCTAGGACCAAAGCTAGTAGCTGTCTTATCGGACAGTGATGCACCTTTTAAGTACGCGGTTTCTAATAATCACGATCAGTGCACGCAGTGCACAGTGCACTCATCTCACATTTCATACACGCAATGTTCTAGAAGAAGAAAAATTTATATGAATACGCATGCTTGCATCTAGTTGGGCAGTAGCATGACTTTACCTAACCTACCGATTGAATCGTATGTACGAAATTAAAGACGATATGACCTCACAACTAGATTGGGTTGGGTGAGTGGAGTGCCACTTTAATCCTTGTCTGCAGCACGCGTGATGATATTTCTTCAGAGGTGCCGAAGTGAGGAACAGGACCAAGAGCATCTATAACCGGACCTCTCGAACCGCGTCTCTTGTAAATAAAGTAGGGGCGTCCCTAACTACAGCTTCCTACCATAAGTCAGACATTCAGCTAATACTGAAGAAATCTTCTTCTGGGGCTTTCTTATCCCGGGATCTGCTGCTCTGTTCCCTTAGATGCAATAGTTTACTGATCCGGTTTTCCCTAATTTCAATAGTGAGGTATACGTTCTGGCTCGCCTCCGGGTCACTGCCCGGTCGCGAAAATCTGACCCAGACGGACGCCTCAAACGGGCCTCAAATGCCCGGACTGACCGGCACCCATCATATCCAGCCCAAATATGAGGTGGATATGAGGGCGCCCGGGCACGCCCGCCAACCCCGCTGCAGGTCGTAGCGGTCCCATCTACAGCGACAGAAGCTCCTCCCTCTCCCACCTGCAACGACAGAAGCTCCTTCATCTCTCATCGGTGCAACGGAATTTTAGTCCCACATCGCCAGACGAGGTGGACGCCGCTCGGATTAAATAGCTGCGCCAGCGGATGGCGGCAAGCTTGGTTGTTGTTGTGTATGTCTATCAATTCTCGCATGTGTGATCGAGATAAATTTGATACTAGATTGCATTTCACTGACTGATGATTGCTCATCGAGTTTCAAGTTTGTCTCGGTCATATACATTGATTCCTCTACTACAATGACAGTAGATTTTTTTTTATTTTGATGCATACACAGACAGTGATTCAAAAAAAGCCGAGACCAATGTTCCCTATGTGAAGAGATATACCCTGACTATGAATCTTCTATGCGATAAAGATAGAAGATTCATATTAAGAGTCCATATCCTTCACAAAGGATGCAATTATGTCAAAAGCTTGTCCCTTCTGGACAACCCGAATATTTGAGTTGGTCGACTAGCTCATTAGTCGGCGAGGCGGGACTAATACGGGTTTGAAAGTGTTAAGTATGAGCAATTTTCGGTGCCCAGACGGTCCAAGACGGACATGATCATCAACGTGCATGGCCCTGCATGTAACAAATCTTTTGAAAATAGGATACATGGGTGTAAATTGTAAAATTTGAGGCACAACCGATCACTGGCCGCGGACGCGTCCGCGGGCGTTTGAGGGTCCAAATTTGCAACCTCCAGCTGTAGATGCTCTAATAGAACAAATGGCAAGAGAGATTTTTTGAGCTTCACTAGGTTGGATGCCTGGTATGCTGAGAATTTGTCAGGGTGTTCTTCAGGTTGCAGCAATGTTGCCAAGGCATTTCTCCTTGTAGAAGGAATAGATGGGAAATTGATGAAATTGTTGATGTATTGCTTGAGCCTCGTGGGTATATATATGACTACAGGATCTTGGAGTACAAGATAAGCAAGAATAATTCCTGATCTGTTTTATGTTTTCTAATAATCATGATACTCAATACCCCCGCAGTCACAAGGTAGTGACGCAAACGGTGAGACTGGAGAATAACACGGTCGATGCATCGCAGAAGTTGTGGTTGGCGTGGAAACCGACGAGTTGCTCAAGCAATGCGTTAGCCCTTTGTGCCGATGTCGAATGAGGCTTAAGCGGCCGGCCACACCGCAATCAACCAGGGACGCCCACGCGTGGTACCTTGGCCACGTGGCGCGACATGAACAAGCATCGACCTCGCACAGTGGCACGCTGATGCATGCGTGAAGCCAGGGTGCCGCAACCGATCTGCATGGATGAGAGTTGTGGAGGCCATGACCCAATGTTGGAGTAGAGATGCCCGGTGAGACGACGGCGGACGGGCAACTCAATTCGACCGGAAAAACCCAATCAACGGATCGGAAAAATGACTCTTTTGGGCAGCCCCTCAACACAACCGGTGGAAGGAACCCTAGGTATAGTCGGCGCGGCCCCCGGTGGCGATCATGGAGAACTACCGTCCGAGGATGGCGCCGTGCGTAAGCGGTGGGCGAGGGCTAGGGTTTGGATCGGCTAGGCTGATACCGTGTTAGAAGAGATAAAGAGAGATTGGTGGAATCAATTGTTTATTGCTTGAGTTTGGTGGGTGTATATATATGAATTCATGATCAATTTTAAGTACAAGACAAGTTAGACAAATCCTAGTCTATCTCATATTTTCTAACTAATCACGATACTCAACACCGCCTCATCGAAACCAGTTTGGAAAATTAAGATTTATCGACAAACAATGAGGATATGTGTGGCATACTACTATCATCATGCTATAAATGAAAACTCTTCTCTCTTATTTAACGAATGAGGCAAATCTTTTGCCTCCGTTTCGAAAAAAAATCATGATATAAATCCTCAATCAAAGGTCGATGCGTTTGTGGAAGGAACAACTCATGAGCCCATTAGAGATATCTACAACTCGGGATAATTTTACATGTGAAATTTATCGAGTAACACCCATGAAAGAAAGTGCATGGATTGTTTTTGGTTAATTTGGATAATAAATAAAGGGTTAATTATCCTTTTGCCCTCAGTGGTGTCCATGTGCTCAGTTTTGCCCTCAGATGCGGATTGTACTCAGTTTTGCCCCTAGTCCATGCACAGCTACTATTACGAGGCCAAACGGCCAGCTTTGAGTCCATTCCGTCCGCCGCCGTTAGGGGTAGTGGGTCCGGACCTTACACGTGGGACCGCATGGACGTCGGTCCGGAGCTGACATGTGGGCCCTTGGAAAAAAATCCCCAAATCATTCGTACGAGCTAGCCGGCCAAATCGATGCCCACCCTGCCCATCCGCCGGCCGACCGTCCTGCGCCACGGCCGCCACCTGCACCGCGGCCAGCACCTGCCCCGCCACCAGCTGCACGGCCTGCTCCGCCGCTACCGTCCTGCGCCGATGCTCCACCGCTACCTGCGACGCCCGCCACCTTCCTGCGACGCCACGGGTGGGGCGCCAGCCACCTGCTCGACCCGCGGCGCGGCCTCCTTCCGTGCGCCCGGCCAGAGCGCTCAAAGGTAGGGGGCTGCTGGAGCTGTTTGAGCTAGGAGGAAGAACCCCAGGGCGAAATGGCGAGCAGCGGCGACCCCGGAGTATTTGGCGAGGCATGCGTCGGCGAGGCAGGCGTCGGGCCGGAGATCCACCGCGTCCACGACTGGGTTCCCGAGGGGTAAGTCACGCCTCCTGTTTAGATTGAGCTTAGTTGTGCACTTGAACAGTCGATTCGAGTAGGTTTGCCCAATTAGTATGTTGATTGTGTCTCTGTTTTTCGTCGGTTAGGATGGAGTTGCGGTTTGCTTTCTTGATGCACATTAGAAGGGACCGGTACATGTTTGATGCAAAGGATAAGAAGAAATACCAAGGAGGTTTCGATTATCTGTTGCCAATGGCTAGTAATTGGAGTTTCAGACAATTTGGGGAGGTAATTTGTAGTCAATATCCTTAGGGTTTGCGTGATGAAGTGGTATACAAATACTATGATGGGGAAAAGAAATGGGTGACAGTTAGTAATGATGAGGAGCTGGCTACCATGTTTGCTAAGCATAAAGAGAAAGATAATTTTCATGTGAGGCTGCAAATTGATGTGCTTGAGCAGCCTAGGATGACTGGTGCAACATCTCGGGAAGAACCAAGTCGTCGTAATGGCATCTCTAGCCAGAACAGTTCGGTTGGTGCACGGCGACGTGGTGGCTCGACAAGTGTGAGCAACTGCAGTAGGGCCCCCCTCGAAGTGGAGCCTGATGACTACAATTCTGGGGTTGATGAAGAGAAGCTATATTCTGATGTTATTCAGAATTTACGACGGGCACCTCGGGCTGAAAACCAAGATGAGGCTCACAATGCAGTCCGTGTGGACGATGACGCGGTGGGTGAGGACGAAGACCTTGCAGCTGTTGAATGGGACCCTTTGAACCCTCATATGGAAGAAGGTACCGTTTTTGCATCCATGACTGAGTGTAGAAATGCACTTGTGACATACTGCATCAAGGTAGAACGTACTTTCAAAGTTGACAAGAGCGATCAAATACGTTACAGAGTGCACTGTCCTACTGAAGGTTGTCCATGGAGGCTGCTTGCATCTAAAATGAGAAATAGCACTAATGTTCAGGTCAAAGTGAACCCTTTTAAGCACACATGCCAGGAATCAACCCTTAGGAAGGATACAATCAGTAGAGCCAAGTCAAGATGGGTGGCAGAAGAAGTAAAGAAGTGGGTGAAAGAAAACCAGCAAGTGGGTCCAAAGGAATTGCAGAAGAACATTAAAGATAAGTTCAAGATAGATTTACCATACATGAGGTTGTTCAATGGTAAACAACATGCTATGAATTCTATTTATGGTAACTGGCAGGAAAGTTTTCAATTGTTGTATTCATTCAAAGGTGAAGTGGAGAGGACCAGCCCAGGTAGTATTGTAGATATTGATCACCACACCGTGGAGTACACATTCAGGGGAGTGACAAAGACCAAGGAATGCTTTAGGAGGGTTTTTGTCTGCTTTGAGGCTTGTCGCCGGGGTTTTTTGGCAGGCTGCAGGCCTTATTTGGCTATTGATGCCACTTTTCTCACAGGGAGGTTTAAAGGACAATTAGTAGCAGCTTGTGCAGTTGATGCACACAGTTTTGTATTTCCAGTTGCCTACGGTGTGCTGGAGACAGAATCTGAGGAGAGTTGGACTTGGTTTTTGCATAATCTGCGGCGAGCTATTGCACATCCCAATGGGTTAGTCATTCATACAGATGCCTGCAAAGGTTTAGAAGTGTCCGTGGACAATGTGTTCCCTGGAGTAGAGCATAGGGAATGCATGTGTCACCTTGCTGCAAATTTCATGAAGAAATTCAAAGGAAAGGTGTATACCGACAATTTATGGCCAGCATCTTTGACTTGCAGTATGAAGAAGCACAAGTACCACTTGAGACAGTTATACATGAATCCCAAAGTGAAAGAATACTTGGAAACACACCACTCCAAGTTATGGGCCAGAAGCCAATTCAGTGAACTGAGCAAAGTTGACTATGTGCACAATAATCTAGCAGAGTCTTTCAACTCAACGATCCGGAAACTAAAGGGTCATTATGTGGTGGATTTGCTTGACATGATAAGGGTAGAATACATGCAGAAATTTCATTATCGTGCAGGAATAGCCGAGGCAAAATTCATGGGCCACATTATCATTCCAGCCGTGATGAATGAACTGATGCAGAAAACAACAGGCTTGGAAATGAACATGACTCTTTGCTCGGGTACCACAGCAGAGATATCATATTTGGATAAAGAGAAGAGGGAATGGAGATATCCAGTGGATTTAGAAGCTAGAACTTGCAGTTGTAGGCAATGGCAGATAACTGGGTTGCCATGCATTCATGCCTTGTTTTTCATCACTTCTCTCCCAGGTCCAGCAGGGAACATACAGCAGTATGTGCATGATTACTACTCTGTTGCAAGGTTCAAAGCCACATATGCTTATGCCTTGCCTGCTATGGAGGGAAAACAACAATGGGACATGGTGGACCCTGGATTCAAGCTTTGCGCTCCAGTTCTGAAGAGAGCAGCAGGTAGACCAAGGAAGAGTCGGATTAGACCTCGCAGCGAAGGGGCTGGACTTGGAGCGAGGAAGCGTAAGTGCACAAGGTATGGTGGGTCTGGTCATTTTGGTAAGTATTGTGATAACACAGTAGATCCAGCGTTTGGAGAGAGTTTCGATGAAGGCTTGGATGAAAATGTTGGTCAGCAGACGGTTGCCTCAACAGATGATGAAAATGATGGTCACCCGGTTGCATCAGATGAGGATTTTGACAAGGTTTCAAATGATGATGGTCAACAGCCGCATGATTTTGACGATGATCCAAAATATCCTCCAAATAATGATTCAAGTGAGGCTCCAAATGATGATCCAAGTGAGGCTCCAAATGGTGATCCAAGTGAGGCTCCAAATGTTGATCATGGTGATCCAAGTGAGGCTCCAAATGTTGATCATGGTGATTGATACGTCTCAAACGTATCTACTTTTCCAAACACTTTTGATATTGTTTTGACCTCATTCTTGCATGATTTGGACTAAACTAACCCGGACTGACGCTGTTTTCAGCAGAGCTGCCTGTATGGTTTATTTGTGTGCAGGAAAACGGATTTTTAAGTATCTCAGAAAAATCCACGAAAAATCATAGAAAATCCACGCACCCGAAGGAACCAGATGCCAGAAGTGGGACCAGAGGGGGGCCAGGGGGTGCCCAGGCGCCCTGTGGGCGCCCCCCCCCCCCGGGCCGCGTCGGGGGGCGCCTGGGTGGGGCCCACACCCCCTGGTGCCCTACTTTATCCCGTATTTTTACTCCCGACGCACAAACCCCAGATCGGAAGTTCTTTCGTAGTTTTTCGTCGCGGAGCCGCCGCCACCCTCTGTTCTTCCTCGGGAGGGCTAATCTGGAGGCTGATTTGGCCTCCGGAGAGGGGAGATCGTCGCCATCGTCATCATCATCACCACTCCATCATCCCTCCATGACTTCCCCCTTCATGTGTGAGTAATTCCCCTGCTATAGGCGAAGGGGATGGTAGGGATTGGATGAGTTAGATCATGTAATAGTTCGTCAGATTGTTGGGGGCATGTTGCCTATCATCTACTATGGTGTTTATCATCTTTGCTTCAACTTGTTATTCTTAATGCTTGACACTTAGGGCCCGAGTGCCATGATTTCAGATCTGAACCATATGTGTTTGCATGAATATATTTGTGTTCGTGATCCTATCTATGAGTTGTTTGCACCTATTACGGTTCGGAACCGGCGATCCCAAAAGTGACAGCTTGGGACACCAAAGGGGATGGTCCGTAGTTTGAGGATTACATGTATCCATTGAGTTCATTGCTTTGTTCCGGTGCTCTTTGATAGGAGCACCTTAATATCCATAAGTTCCTTTTGGCCCCGTTCGTAGCGGGATGGTAGGACAAAAGATGTTGTGCAAATTCTTATTGCAAGCACGCACAACTACCTACGGGATACATGCCTAATGTTTGATATTTGCCTAGATGATCATTACTTTTCCGTGTGCCGTGCCCCAAGTTAGAATCTATCTCATCCATGCAGCACCCAACCATCCATCTCCCTAGCCTACAGTATTTTTAAACCTTGCTTGTCACTAGTTGCTACTTTTGCCATTTACTACTGCTATTTACTTTTGCTGTTTACTTTTACTATTACTATCATCACTATCATATCACTGTTACCACTTATCTTTTGTTGCAAGTAAGTATATTTCAGGTGCGGTTGAATTGACAACTCAACTGTTAAAGCTTATAAATACTCTTTGGCTCCCCGTGTGTCGAATCAATAAATTGGGTTATTCTTACCCGCGAAGACTATCTCGATCCCTTACGGTTGAGGGTTATCAGTGATCCAAGTGAGGCTCCAAATGTTGATCATGGTGATCCAAGTGAGGCTCCAAATGTTGATCAACCTTCTGTTGTTGTGAGTTCTGCTAGGTATGTAAATCTTGCAAGGGTCAAATACTACTATACATTTATCACTTGACATGATCTCATTACCCTTTATGTTTTGCACAGCTCTATGGTAGGTTTGAAGAAGATGCGCAAGGTACCGACAACCAATAGGAGAAGAGAAGAACCGATGAGCACAAGGTGCACGAGGAGCAAAGTGATGGCAAGAGGCTCAAGGAACAGACAGAAGCCCCAACGCTATTTATGAATAATTATGAAACATTATAAATAATGTTGTATTTTCTGTTGGGTGATGTTGGACCTATGTTAGAAGTATGTTTAAGGGTACCCTATGTTTAAATGATGTTGGACTTCGAAGTATGTTTTTCATTTTGATTTTTTTTTTTGAATTTTGTTTTGCTCATTTGAAATCTGGTCAAACTTAACTTTGACCAAGATTTAAACAAGTCTAAAACATCAAAATAAAAAACTAAGCCTGATCCTTCTTAATAGGAAGCTGCGGTGAGCTTTTGGAAATTTCATGAAAAATGTGCTAAAAAGTGGGGTCCAAGGTAGGGTAAACAGCCTCATTTGTAAGCAAGGTTTTTTTTCGACCTTGTCTAAATCAGCCAAATAACTTTCCTACACACACACACACACACACACACACATATATATATATATATATATATATATATATATATATATATATATATATATATATATATATATATATATATATATATATATATATATATATATATATATATATATATATATATAGACTATGTGCGCTGTTTTGTTTTTCATTTTTTTGAATTTGTTTTGCTCATTTGAATTCTGGTCAAACTTAACTTTGACCAAGATTTAAACAAGTCTAAAACATCAAAATGAAAAACTAAGCCTGTATCCTTCTTAATCAATCCAAAAGGAAGCTATGGTGAGGTTTTGGAAATTTCATGAAAAATGTGCTAAAAAGTGGGGTCCGAAGGTAGGGTGAACAGCCTCATTTGTAAGCAAGGTTTTTTTCGACCTTGTCTAAAATAACTTTCCTACACATATTTTATATATATATACAAACTATGTGCGCTGTTTTGTTTTTCATTTTTTCATTTTTTTGAATTTGTTTTGCTCATTTGAATTCTGGTCAAACTTAACTTTGACCAAGATTTAAACAAGTCTAAAACATCAAAATGAAAAACTAAGCATGGATCCTTTTTAGTCACTCCAAAATGAAGTTGTGGTGAGTTTTTTGAAATTTTCATGTTCATTTCACCAAAACACTTCTCTTCACCTCATACAAGAGAGTTCGAGATACTCGAGATATCACATAATACACATGAACTTATCGTTTAAATGTATGTAAACCTTGTTTACCAACCTAAATCATTAATATATGACATAAGAAGACTATGTGCGCAGGGTTTTCATTTTTCTGATTTTTATTTAATTTGTTATGCTCATTTGAAATCTGGTCAAACATACCTTTGACTGCTCCAAACCCCGCTAACCCTAGCGCTGAACAAGGACCGTCCATCTAACCCTAGCGGCGATCCAGGGCCGTCGATCTAACCTTTCTAGAAGGAATCTGCGGGGAGGAGGGGGGCGATCCGCGAGATGCAATCTGATTGGCTGGAAGATTATTTTTTCTAAAGAAAAACCGGGCACGCTGGATGGACCGTTGGGCCGTCTCGTTGTCTGGGCCTGAGACCGCAGTTAATAGGCCGTCTCGTTGTCTCAGCCTTTGCAGGCCTGAATGCATGGGAGCGAGCGAGCCCGACGTGCATGCATGCGAGCGAGGCGAGCGAGGCGAGCGAGGCGAGCATGCACGTACTGATTCGGAGCGAAGCGAGGCAGCTAGGCTAGTTAGTCTATGCAGCGGGCTAGCGAGGCGAGCTAGGTGGCGAGGCGAGCTAGGTGGCCATGCACGTAGTTAGGCCATTACGGCAGTGATTCAGATGCACGCACGCGCCCGATGCATCATTTTCGTGCAAAACTTTAAGAGCCAAAACGTAACGGATTCACACAAGCGCCCGGATTCACACACACGCACCATTCTCATCCTTCATCTCTTCCTCTCCCACCCACAGGCCTATAAATGGGGTGCCTCTCTTCCTTCATCTCCCACCCACAGCCAGATCCGATCCCTTCTCTCCGAGCCCTCTCCACCCAAGCGACAGAGCCCTCTCCATCCAAGCGAAGATGCAGTTCAACGGGCCGACCTTCAACCGTTCGCCTGTCGTGCCAGAGCTACGCTACCCGCCGGGCGTGCTCGTCGAGAGGGTGCTCCGTGTGTGGGCGACTTCTCGGTGGAGGGGTGCCGTCGAACTCACCCGCGCCTTCCTCAGAGCCGGCTAAGCCCACCTCCCACGGGGCTCGCCGAGGATGTTCATCCTCAACGAGGTTCGTGACCGCGGCGGCATCCTCCAACTGCTCACGGTCACCTTCACCAACCCGTTTGACGTGCGCGAGCTCCTCGGCCAAGTCTATTGGTGCGGCTGCGAGTCCATCTTCTTCACGGCGTACAACATCTTCACCAACTACGAGAACATCTTCCCCACTCCAGGCCAGATGCACTCCCTTCCCTACGACGACGACGACGAGGAGTGAAGACGGCGTTGAAGGGGCGCGCGGCCAAGGTGGAAGGAGGCCAAGAAGAAGATGTTTTAGTTTTATCGTTTTTATTTTGTTGCTTTTCTATGTCGTGTGTGCCGTGTTGTGGTGTCCGTGAACTTTGCATCTTATCTAAGTTAATTATTGGGTACCCTTAATTATTATGTGTGTTGCATCTTATCTAAGTTATTATGTGTGTTAAAAAATGTCCGTGCCCAAACATATCATTTTTTCCCTAAACCAAGTCATGAAGTTCGAGAACTTGTGGCTTTCATTAATGAAAAATGAAAATCAAAGGGGGGTGAGAAGCCCTCTCTTTCATTAAAAAAAACAAGTCATTAACTAACCCTAAATTTATTCCAAAAACAATTTGCTACCCATGGTGGTAGCTACGCACGGCCCCAATTTTTATCTCTAATTATTTTGATAATTTATTTTGGACTATACAAAATAACTCTATAACGAAAATATCATAACTTTGAACTCGCTAGGCAAGCAAACATGCAATTATGCCAAAAAGGCAAGCAAAATGAATGAGAGAAGTGAGTAAAGCCCCTTTCAACACAAGAAAAAGGCACTTGTGTCCAAAAGATAATAAAAAAGAAAGAGAAGTCAGAAAAAGGCATTTCTATATAACAAAAATGCACTTGTGCCAATGCCATAAGAAACCCGACACCTCATATATCAAAAAAGGAACTTAAGACAAAGAGTGTGTAGTTTTTTTGTGTAGTTTCCACCATGCATAGGAAATCGCCTCTTCATTTAAATCCTAAACCAAGTGCCACTCTAACCCTAAACCAAGTGCCATTGTAACCACAATCACGTGGCAGTGCAAAAATACGTTTCCAACCCTCCAACATTTCAGTGCAAAACAAAGGAAAACCACTCTCACACGTGTGCAAACATTCACTGTCTCACTATGTATACATTCCTTCCCTACCCATGTCAAAGTCTTTCCATCTGTCCTAGCGGTTACCAGCGCAGCCCTAAATGCCACAAACCAATGCGGTCCTTGGTTCGAGTCCCCAGCCGCACCAATTTTTTTTGCATTTTCCACCCTTCATTTTTCTAGACAAAGTATTTTTTCTCAATGTAATGCCCTTAAAATGTTCATTTATTTTGGCACCAGGTGTAAACCTCTACCAGAGCTGAGGCACATTTTCCATGACAATTTGGTATTTGATTTAAATCACAGTGTATTTGAATTGAAGCAATTAAATTGCTATTAAATATTTAACAGCTACAAAAAAATTCTAAACTTAATTGTTTGGCTCTGGAATAATTCAATTAGCTTCCACAAAAAGTTTCAGCATTACGATTTACTGCCTAAACTAATTGTTTGGTCACTTCTTCTCTTTTTTTTCAACATTTAAACAACTTTGACCAACATTTAAACTAGGTGAATTTCTCATACAATTTCAAGCTTACAAATTCCTCCATAATTCATGCATTTCCATACATTTTCAACATTATAACCAGTGCGAGTACCATACCTACCACGGCCCAAAGTAATTGCAAATGGGTATTGTTATTTGTGCTTGATCTTCAAGCTTCCTTACCTTCTTCTGCAACATTCTAAGCTCAACAACTAGCTATCTGTCAGTGTATTCTTTGCCCTCCATCTCTTCTTCCGAAGCTCGTGTTGCGGCCACTGCCGTTCGTGGCAGCATGTGCAACCATTCTTCATGCTCTTCTTGCAGTTCATTCATCAGTGTCTTGGCCAGAGCATCGACCCAAAGAAAGAAGCATGTCACCTGCATGAACAATAAACAGATCAACCCATTGCTCAAAGATCCCGATCACGAAAATGGTGCAATTGCCCCGATTCTTACCCCATTCTCGCTGCACACGTAGAACAGACGATTCTGGTTCCTCGTTGTGTGAGAAACCCTTCGATCAACACCCGCCCGGCACCGCGGACAGATGAAGACAGGAATGTCCACACGCGCCCAGCTCTGCATCCGCGAGGTGGCGCGGGAGCTTGAGGAAGACATGGAGCTCGGAGCCGAAGGGGATCTCAACGCCGCCGCGCCCTCCGCAGCTAGCTTCCCATCGTCGTGCTCTCTCTCGCCGTGGTCACCACTGTGCTATCTCTCTCTCTCTCGCCGTGGTCACCACCGTGCTCTCTGTCGCCGTGCTCTCTGTCGCCGTGGTCACCGCGCGCCTCTTTCGCCCGCTTATATAGCACACCCGCAATGGCTCTCTGCTCAACGGCTCTCTGTTGGGTCCCACAAGCCACGCGTGCAACAGTATGAATACAATTGGTTGTCTCTGCCGCCTGGTCCCACCTGTAAGGGTCGAGTCAAAAGGTTGACCTGACGGAGACGGTAGAATTCACGGAACGAGTCGCTGTGCATGGACTAGGGGCAAAACTGAGCACAATTCGCATCTGAGGGCAAAACTGAGCACATGGACACCACTGAGGGCAAAAGGATAATTAACCCATAAATAAATAAAGGGTGACATTCACAGGTATTCTCTAGGGCCACGGTATCCTCTCCAGCATGGCATGTGGTCCCAACTGCTGATGCATGCTTTCTCAAGCTCTTTATGGGGAAAACAATGCTCGAAGCAGATAGGGTATCAAACGCTTAGTTAAATATATGATCAATTTTATTTGTCTAGCGGTATGTTGATATCGAAGGTATATATTGCATACACTATTTTTTTGCAGTTGCAAGGGGGATTCAGGAAGTTCATCATTCTGTGTACCATACAACAACTTCAGAAAGCATGCATCAGCAGAAATTCTACGCCTTTCCTTGCAGCAGATAGAGATACAACTTTAAAGTGGACCGAACATCTATAGTTTTTGACGTACGAAATTAAAGTTTGCTGTTTCTATTTTTTATGAGATTTTCGATCATAATTTTATTTTGTATGCTTGGTCATTAGTGCTTTTCAAATATAATAGATTAACTGCAAGTCAAGACATTCGTTTTTCTTTGGTCATTTTATCTCTTGTATGCATTTCATTATGTCCCTTTTTAGAGGTCTATGGATGGCTTGCTGAACCATATCCATTTGACATCATCTATCCCTTTAGCCTTAGTGGGGACCACCTGCCGGTACGTGGTCATGATATCTTTTGGATGCAGATTTATGTGCCTTTAAGTCTTATAGATGAGATACTTCGTTCGTTGTCCATTTGACATTATATATCGTTCCTTAGGCCTCATCAGGTGTGGAATTCAAGGATGGACAAACAGTTTGCCATTGCTTGTTTTATGGTGATGCTTGTGTTGTTAGGAAGCAGTATGACTGCAGGTATGTTCTAGCTTTTGTTCTTCTCAAGTAGGTTTCTATGGGATAACTGGAAGTTTTCTTAAATATGATGTTGAAGCACATTGTTTCTATGCCGTGGAGGAATAATACTTGTTACCAATTATGCAATTGTTTAACACGGTATGTTGTCACAATTGATGTCTCACTATTATGGTCTAACCCTTAATATATTTGAGATGCACAGAGAACTGTGAGATTAAGCGCGACAGGATGACATTATGTATAAAGTCCGAATGCCTGTATCATTGCCAACATCGTTGGTACTATAAAATCACGCAGTATTGGTGCGATGGTGTGGTCTTCGGCTTCTGCAACTGCAAGATTTGCATCGTCGCATAGAAGTTCAATGGATATTTACTATGTCAACTGCACTTGAAGCTTTCATTTAACAATTGAGCACTTTGTATCCTGGAGTAACAGAGTTATGTTTGGAAGCGATAATGATATGTCTAGTCTAGCTCTCCGTACTCGCATGAGCTGCAGTATATATGTTTTAACTGTTCCCCTGGTTATGTTGTGAACGCTTAGCCTTTTCTATCTGAGACGTGCGTAATGTGGTGGGTTTTCTTATCGCCCTAGCTCTCCGTACCCACATGAGATCCACTAGGTATTAACTACTCTTTCTATAAACTAATATAAGAGCGTTTAGATCACAGTGATCTAAACGCTTTTATATTGGGAGGGAGTAGATCAAAGGAAATATTTTAATTTCATAAGCTACCTAACTTTTCTTCTCTTTTTTACACAAGAAAAACACAGTAACTCCTTGACTTTCTGTTAGAGGATCCGGAGCAGACAGAAAGCGGCACGCGAGGATCTGTTAGAGGATCCGGAACAGTACGCCGGCTAGATAGGAAAAGATTATCATTTCCTTAGGGCATGTACAATGGTTTTATCTTAAGAGTGCCACGTAGGATAAATGATGAGGTGGATGAGAGAGAAATCATAAGAGAAGGCTTGTCTTCTCTTATTTAAGAAAAGCTAAGAGATCTTAGCACAATTTGTCTCACCATATTTTTAGGAACAACTAATTATTGAAGATAAGGCTAAAAGATAACCCATTGTAGACATTTTTTTTGTCATATCTAATTTATATGCAAAACTTAAGATAAGACTATCCTATCAACCATTGTACATGCCCTTATCTCTCTCCCCTTTTCTCTCATGCATCGAAGTGGTGTTGCATCAGAAAATTAAATGAGGTACTAGCACTAGCTAGCCACTAGTACGAAGCATGCTGTAGTTTTTGTTTTTATTTTTTTCCACGCAAAAAAACTGCACCAGGTACCGTTGCTGGAGCTAGCCACCTGGCTAGTGCCAGCAAGACCATAGTTAATAATATAGTTCATCGATGGCTATAACATATTGCCGTGTCATTTATAACTCAAGTAATTTTTTTTATCGGAACTCAAGTAATTGCCAACACGTATAGTGGGCTAATCGTGCCATCGAGAAGAAAGAAGACCTTTGGCTAGGGTGTATCGTGCTTTCCGCCGGTCTACGTCGTCTTCTGTGGTCTTAGAGCATCTCCAGCCGCATCCCCAACAACCCCCCAAGAGCCATTTTTTGGTGTCGGAGACTAAAAACCGGGCCAGACGCGCCGCATGAGCCCGTTTTTGCCAGTTAGCCCCGAAATTGGTGTCGGCGCGCTGGGGCGCCGGAGCAATCTTTTTTGGCGCGAACGAAGAGCGGGCCCGCCGAGTCAGCGACCAACCCGCCTCTTCGTCCTCACAACGCCTCGGTTTCCCCGCAGGGAATCAATGCCAAGGCTGCCGCCGGTCAGCCTTCCATTGATTCCTCATCACGGGCGGCGCGCTGAGGCGACGGGCCCCGCCACGCATACACACAACGCTACCCTCGGCCGCTATATAACAGCGCCTCCCCTCGCTGGAGGACGCACCCTCCCCGCAGCACCTTCTTCCCGTGCATAGCCGCTGCCGACGAACTCTTTCCTCTCTCCACGTTCACAGCCACCGTAGACGATGGGCGAGAGGTTCCCCGGCTATGGGGCAGCGGCCAATGGCTTCGACCGCCGCTCACCGCACGAGTGGGAAGCCCACCTCCTGCACGAAGTCAACATTCCGGCGCCTCCCGACATGCGCGCGTCGGGCCGGTGGAGGTTCAGCGCGGGGGCGTCCCTGTCCCCCCGCTGGCCGACCGCCGCTGCCCGACGTGACGCGCCCCGACTTCTTCAGCGACGATGTCGAGCGCGTGCGGGCGTCGCTGACGGAGGAGCAGCGGGCCCTCCTGGAGTACACCACCGGTAACCACATGACGTGGGCGGCGTACTTCGAACGCCGGTAGGCGGTGCGGCTGGCCTCACGAACAACGCGCCGTTGGTGCGGGGGACGAAGAATAGTGACGGTCGCCGCTTGTGGTAGGGCGCCCCCCGCCGCACGCTCCACTCCGTCCCCGAGCACCTCGAGGGCGGCAACGAGCTGCCGTTGACGTACCCTGCCGCCCCGTTATCCCGCCGGAGCGGCGACCAATGGATGTCGAGGAGGACCGGCTCCTCTTCCTCCTCCTCCCGCTCCTCCTCCTGCCCCTCCTCCCACTCCTTCGGGGCGCCGGCGCTCTTCAGCGTCAAGGCCGAGCCAGCGGAGACGCCGCTCGGCCGGCGCATCCGCAGCGCCGACATCGTCATCAACGAGGGCGAGCGCGCCTCCACCTCGGCTCCTCCCCACCTCGTCAAACCACAGATGGAGCCGGGGCTCGCCGCCGTGAAGACACTGCCGGGGCTCGCCATCGTGACGGAGCCGGGGCTCGCCAGCGTGAAGACGGAGCCGAGGCTCGACGACACGGCAGCGATGAAGTGGGCGCGGGAGAACTGAGTACGGCTGGAGTTGGAGCACCAGCGTTGCGCCCTAGAGAAAATCGCCGCTCAGCGCCGTGGCCGCGACGAGGGATGCGTCGTCGTTCTCGACGACAGCGACGATGATGCGCCGCCGCCGGTACGCCAGGGCGACCCCGGGCAGGGGTCTAGCAGTGGTGTCCGCATGAAGAAGGAGAAGGACGCCAACGACGGCGTTGGCGCCTACGCCGTGTTCAGCGAGTTCTTCAGTCTGTAGTCGCGGCCTTTTAAGTTTCCCATGTAAAATTGTTTACATTCGCCAAATCTTTGTCTCGTTTAGCTGAACTTTAGCTGAAATACTTTAAAATAATAATTAAAATAGGCGTCTGGGGCCGACCCTGAGGGCGGCGGCTGGGAACCCGATCGACCCCAAGGCCGATTTTAGTGCCTGTTCGCCGATCCTTCGGTTCTGAGCCACCGATATCCTGGAAGAATAATTCATCCTAACCAAGTACGGAGTACAAACATGCACAGTGAAAAAATAGATATAACCTGCATGGTTTCCCTATGCACGCATGTTGGCAAATCTCGCTTCCTCTCTGAACTCTGAGGTTTGTGCCGTGTAAAACTTGCGACTTTTCTGTTGTCTTTGCACTGAATTTATTTGCGGTACAACTGAATTTATTTGCACCACCGCGGATCGTGGTGCTCGTTCCATCCCACAAGCGATCAGGCGGCAAACAACTCAAGCTAAACTCACTGACAGAAAACCTGAAGCTAACTGACGAAACTGAAGAAATAGACACTAGCTAAAACCGCAGCAAAAACAGAAAACTCTGCCATGGCACAGAAAACGGCACTACGATGCAGACTTGGGTTTATTCAACTATCGGCCAAGAAGAATATCGCCGTCGACGTGCTCTTGCGGTTGTCGATGTCGCCAGCTATGTCACTGTCACCGACACGACGAGCTAGGCCTCATCTGCTCGCCGGCGATGGAAATGACAGCCCAAGTCACGCAGCTGTAATTTTGACATTTCAACACGGCTGAACTTGGTCTAGAACTCCCATCTCCATTAATACCTACATGAAGGCCTTCTTCTGTCAAAAGACGCTGAACATGGTAATCACACAAAAAAACAAGTAAGAGATGATTATAACTACAAGATTTTGTTACAGAAACATAGAAGTTTATCAATACACATGAATTACAGCTCCCTTGGAAGGAACTGACTTGCTTTCTGCCTTTAGCTGACCCATACAGATCTTCAGCTTACACGATCCCTTTGGATACTCTATAAGTATCTTCCTTCCCGGCTGGATTGTGTTCACTGGGCTTGTGCATGTTATTCACAACATTTTTTCCTTGTGTTTTTTTTTTAAATTGTTTCCTTTTATGCTTCCTAAAATGTGTAAGTTGCAGGGAAGTATCCTCTCTCCTATCCTGAAAAGGCATGAGGTTCAGTTCTGGGTTAAAATTACCAAAAATACTTAAACTGAGATAATTTGGGCTCAGAATTGGTATTAAGATTTCTATGGAGGCCATCTCCCAAGTCCAAACATAATTTGGGTTAGTGAGATATCAGCAGCACTTCACCTGCTTGCTTGTCTTTGTGCCCAGTGTCGCTTCGCAACGCCATCCACTCCACCTCGTGGCTAACTGGCCTACATCAAAAAGAAACAAACTGGCTCATAGTGGACCTAATTCATACAAATTGTGCTGGTCAAAGAAAAAAAAAAGAATCAAGAGGGTACACAATCTGGGACCTGAGCGTGACCATAAGCTTTCTTCTGCTTATCATTACAACTTTCATTTCTCAATCATATCTTAAGATGAAATATCACATGAAGATTCCTTAAGGTGGTTAGAAGCTGAAGTGAAATGGTTGATATATTTCAAAGCAATGTAACACAAAGGCAGAATTATTATAGTATGTTTCAATACCTAACCATATGCAATAGAATCATGAACAAGAATGAATTGCAAACATAACATTTCACTGAAAAGTTGCTTAGAAACAGCCAGCTCTTGTAAGAAATCATCTGCAACTTGCTTAGTCAATGAGGATAATTTGCCTCATTTCATCGTCAGAGCATATACGACAGGAAACATATGTATATTTATAAAATGTCAGGATTAAGAAGACCACCAGGCAATCTCTACATAAAAGATCTTGATAAAGTCAAATCTTCAAGTCAATAAACAGAACTGTGGAGTAATAAGAGAACCGCTATATAAAAAGGAGAAATAATCCAATATTGAGTTCAAGAATACATAGACACGAGTGGGATCCATTGGCAAACATTTGAAATGCTGACCCAAATGATTCACAATTTTAGCATCAACACTCAAAGCAGGCACTTGAACCGAAAATGATATTCAATGAAATATAACACAAACATATATATATATATATAATAGTCATAGATTCCCGATTGTACTTCTTAATACACATCAACAAAGAAGCTTAATAGTGGGTCTGGTTAATACATAGAGCAGCTCATGTGGATACGGAGAGCTAGGCCGATAAGAAACACCACCACGCTCGAGACCTCTCAGATGAAAGGCTGAGTGTTGACAGCATAAACCTGGGATCTAGTTAATGCATATTGCAGCTCATTTGGATACGGAGAGCTAGGACGGTAAGAAACACCACCACACTCAACACCTCTCTTAGTGTTGACAAGATAATCTGGTCACATGAAGGGTGAGGCGTTGACAACATAACCCTCTAGTGTCGGAAAGAAGGTATGTTGAACAAGAGTTTGCTTGAGGAACCAAATAGTAGGATTGATGCCTCTGGAATGGAAACTGGCAATCAACTTGCCATGGACATCAACCTGAAACAGCCAGTCATCACATCTGAAGAGAACGAGCAACCCACCGCCGTCGTCGTCGTCGTCCTCGAGCACAGCAATGACACTCTCATAATGGTCGGAACATTGACACCGCTGCCTGGTGTCCGCAACCGGCAATTCGACCCGGCACTTGAAATCCCAGACCTCGCTTCGGTTGCCCTGCATCACCCAGATATCAACGGCTCTCTTTTCACAATCATAAGAGAAGACGCCAAGCACATGAGCCATCTCAAAGAGTCGGACGTAGCCAGCGTCAACCGGCGCACGGATCTGACTGAATGACTCGTCGGTGGTGTTGAATACCATTATTTGACTGCCTCTGTACCAGTATACGCTACCTTGGAACAAGAATCCGTAGCAGCCTTGCAGGTCGTCGGGATAAGGGCACTCTATGTGCCTCGGCGGCTGACCAGAGCCTATTGTGAAAACGTAGAAGCCATGTTGGTAGACCTGGCCATGGGCAGCCCGGTCCGGTCGGCCCGACCCGGCCCGGCCCGAAAAAGCCCGACCCGGCCCGGCCCGACCTTGTCCACGGGCCGGGCTCGGGCCTAAATTTCAAGTCCGGTGGCCGGGCCGGGCCGGGCCCGGGCCCGTCATTTTTGCACATTAGCGAAGGGGCCTGGCCCGAGGCCCGTCGGGCTTTTGCATGTTCGGGCCGGGCTCGGGCCCGATTTTTAGGCCCGACGGCCGGGCCGGGCCGGGCTCGGGCCTGGGTTTTTTGCACCGGGCTTTGGTAGGCCCGGCCCGAGGTTTGGCCAGGTCTACATGTTGGTCTTCATCACACGGGTGCAGCAACAGTCGGCACTCGCCGGTAAGAGGGTGAAGGTACATGATGTTGGGGAGACCGAAGCCATGGAGCTGGTGGAGGGGAGCATACTGTCGGGTCGCCGGATTGCAGATGCAGAGGTCGTTGAACTCGACGGAGAGGAGGAGGATCCCGGCGCATGAGGCATGTAGATAAATGAGGGGAGTGGTGCACGGTAGGTCCTCGTAGGGAGACGTTTTCAGTCGCGCGACGGGCCGGAACCGGTCGGCGGCGGCGACACCTACACCTACACCTACACGGTGGTCCAAGGGGATGATGTCGAGCGACCAGACGCCGTCACCGATGTCGCTGCGGTTGTAGAGGAGGGGGAGGGCGGGCTGGTGGGCGTGGTGGGAGAGGAGGAAGTCGCGGGTGGAGGTGGCGCGGCAGCGGAGGAGGGGCTTGGGGGGAAGGCGGACGAGGATCTCCCAGATTGCGATCTCGTCCGGGAGGCCTGGGAGGAGATCTGCTGCACCCGCCGCCATGGTCGCCGGCGCCGGCGGCTGGGAATGGTGGAGTGGTGGCGGCTGAGAGTGATAGAGGAGGCTGAGGGTTAGGTCACGTCATTTGGTCTCATTTCAGGCATTTGGGCTGCTCTCAAACTAATGGGCTGGGCTTTGGTGTGAGTCGTGGCATCATTTTAAGGCGAAATATAAGAAAATGTTCCTTTTGTTTAAGGGAAACGTTACTTTTCATCCGGCGGATTGTGCTCTCGCATCTGCCTTGCGCGGAGCCGTTGGATCACTTTTAATCAAACAGTCCACGTGTACGCCTCGCGTCCGCCGTCCTCGGAAGCCAGCCGTCCTCGGAAGCCAACTCACCTACTGTGAACATCATTGAACATGCTCATTGGAATACCGGTTGGAAATAAATGTTGCCATCCAGTCTTATCGTAATTCTAGCCGGTTTGCTTTATTTTGTGTGTTGTGGGATATCATCACCTGCACATTGGAATTCGTCCCGCCGCTTTTTCGGAGACACGTCATCGCTCCTGCCATCTTGTTGCCCGTAACTGCGCAGCATGGCGTTCCCCTTCCCTGGAAACTGTCGATTCGGGTGTTTCTAGCTGGCCTGGCTAAGCACTGCTTTAAGGGCCAAGATTTAGATGTGGGCCAAGCAACCAAACAGGCCAAAAACTGTCCACGCGGGCCAAGATTTTGATGCGGGCCAAGCAACCAAACATGCCAAAAACTGTTCGCGCGGGTCTGGCTGGGCCTAATACGAGCAACTAAATGCATCTGTAGTGAAAAATATGTGTTTTAATCTCTGTGGGCCAGGCATTGCAGTCGAGCTCTTTGGCGGCAGACTATTTCCTCTTTGTGATATAGCTCTACTGGGCGACGACGCGAAGATTTCGATTCCCCGCAGGAGGGGATGGCTCAGGGTTGCTCATTTCGGCTTGGACGCGGCGTGGTGGCGCGCTACTACGGTGGTGGGCATCGCTGGGCATCAAGCGACGTTGTGGCTGGCGGTGCGTGTGGCGGTTGCAGTGGTGGCGACTAGGCCTCGGCCAGATCCGTCGGGGCGCGGGCCAAGGGTGGCATGGATCCGTCCTCCCAGAAGGTAGTGGTGGTGCGCACGGGTCCGAGTGGTGCGGCCGGCTGCTGCGGGGGCTGGCTCCGGTCTGCCCGGCCCA
The DNA here is from genome assembly GCA_902687465.1 of Secale cereale. Taxonomy (NCBI): domain Eukaryota; kingdom Viridiplantae; phylum Streptophyta; class Magnoliopsida; order Poales; family Poaceae; genus Secale; species Secale cereale. Next base: position 777,390,915 of record LR738714.1, read on the forward strand.
GTGATGGGACGGGGACGATCTGGTGGTGCGTGCTCGGCGGCTCCGGCGCTTGGAGCTCGCCGGGCGACGCGATTATGGCAGTGGTCGGGTGTGACCGTTGCTCCGGCCTTGGACATGTGTGGTGGTGACCTGATGTTGATCTTTGCTTTATATATAAAGCGGGGCGGAAGCTTTTTAGTTAGTCGCCTCTTTTCTTAGGGAAGAAAAAAAAACTTATAGAGTGAAACATGAGGTGCAGCCCAGCATCTGGTGTGGGCATCCCATCCCACACTGCTTCTGCTAAGAGCATCTCCAACAGGCGTCCAAAAAGTGCTTCGCGCGCTAAAATTCGAGTTTTTTGGGCGCCGGGCAGCTCCAACAGAAGCTGAAAAATAGTGCGGGCGCACAAAAGGATTTGGCGCGCGCTGAAAAGCGCCATCAAAAGCTGTAAATTTGAGGCGCCGGATTGCGCGCGCTTCACAATTTACACTGCGTGGTTTTTTGGGCGCGCGTTTTTGGGCATCTGCTAAAGCAATGTTGGATCCGGCGCGCTAAAAGTGCTATAATGACGCACTAAAACTTTTTTTGTGTGCCATTTTTTGTGTCGCTGTTGGAGATGCTCTAAGGAGATAAGCCTAGAAAACAAAAATTGAATTGGACGGTAGCATGCAGCACGTGCGTGTGGTTGGAAGGAGTCGAACTCTTGGCGCGCGCGCGTGATGGAAAGATGGAGCTAACCACCAAACTAAGCCATCGATTCTTCTCATCTACTATAAGTAACCCATCCATCAACTCCATGAACACCATCGATTCTCGTAGCAACTAATCCGATCACCAAGGAGGAAGAAGATGGCGCGCGTGAAGGCGCTGAGCATGAGCGGCGCGACGGCGATCCCGACGGAGTACGTGCGGCCTGGGCGACGCCTACGACGAGGCGGCGGCCAGCTGGCCCGCGGCGGGCTCCCCTCGCATCCCCGTCGTCGACGTGGCCGCCTTTGACGCCGCGGACCCGGCCTCCCTGGCCAGCCTCGCCGTCGTCGAAGCCGTACGCGCGGCCGCGGAGGAATGGGGCGTCATGCACGTGGTCGGGCACGGCATCTCGGAGGACCTCATTGTCGCGCTGTGCGGCGCCGGGACGGGCTTCTTCCGCATGCCGATCGAGGACAAGGAGGCCTACGCCAACGACCCGGCGACGGGGAGGCTGGAGTGGTATGGCAGCCGGCGAGGCCGGGAAGAGGGAGTGGGAGGACTACCTGTTCCACATGCTCCACCCCGACGCCCGCGTCGACCATGCGCTCTGGCCGGCGCACCCGCCCGAGTACGTGCCCGTCACCAAGACCTTCGGGGAGCACGTCAGCGCGCTCTCGTCCCGGCTCCTCGCCATCCTCTCCCTCGAGCTCGGCGTCCCGGCCGACACCCTCGAGCGCTGCCTCCGCCTCACCTCCGGCGACGCCCAGGTGGAGGACGACCTGCTCAAGATCAACTACTACCCGCGGTGCCCGCAGCCGGAGTTGGCGGTGGGCGTGGAGGCGCACACCAACGTCTCCGCGCTCTCCTTCATCCTCACCAACGGCGTGCCCGGCTTGCAGGTCGTCGACAGCCACGGGGCATGGGTCACCGCGTGTGACGAGCCGGGAACGCTCGTCGTCCACGTCGGCGACGCGCTCAAGATCCTTAGCAACGGGCGTTACACCAGCGTGCTCCACCGCGGGCTCGTCAACCGCCAGGCCGTGCGCGTCTCCTGGGTCGTCTTCGCCGAGCCGCCGCCCGACTCGGTGCTGTTGCGCCCGCTGCCGGAGCTCGTCAAAGGGGACGGCGCCGAGACGCCGCGCTTTGAGCCGCGCACCTTCAGGCAGCACCTCGAGCGCAAGGTTCTCAAGAAGACGATTAGTCAACAGGAGGAGGAGGTTAAGAAGCCGCCCGTCGACGCTCAAGAGGATGAGAAGGAGGAGGCCACGAAGACGCCGGCCGCCGCTCAAGAGGAGGAGAAGGAGAAGGCGACGGTCGTGAAGACGAAGGAGCAGAGTGAACCGGAGGAGGAGGCCAAGCATGGAGAGGAGGCGGTGGCAGCCAACCTACTCGTGGAAGTTAATTAATTAACTCATCCTACAATAGTTACCATAATGAGTGATATTACTCACATGGGGTAGTTGTACGAATAAGTTTGCTTGCTATTGAGAGGTGATCAGAAAAAATAGTATTAATTTTGCGCTTTATTGTGCCATTAATAACGATTTTTAGTAATGTTATTATATGTTATGATGTTCAAAGTAATTAGGTAAAATATGTGGGGTGTGATCCAAATGCGATATTTTTTTATCTGTGACTAATCACCGTGGATGATTGTCTAAACAATACTTTTTTATCGGCGTGGATGATTGGGTAGTTCCATTCTGCACAAAATATGTGAAATTTAAGGCAGACATGTGCTTCTATGCTTGTTGATTGACACGCCGTCGATCAAATAAGAACTGACAAATAGTGAATTGTTTTGGACCCTGTTAACACATGGCAGTTTCTTCCAGAGGAGGCAATATTTATGTTAAAATTATTGGCGGCCTCTATCTGGTCTTGGCACTGGCGTCCTCGATGTCGAGCTGCCTTTGCCGGGACGCCTCTTCCATGTCGTGCTGCCTTTGCTTGGCCGCGACATTGGCGGCCTCGATGTCGAGCTGCCTCTGTCAGGTCGCCTCCTCCATGTCGAACTTCCTCTTCTTGGCCGGCTCCTCCATGTCAAGCTTCATCCTTTGAAGCTCTAGGTATTGCTTGCTGTGGTAGTCCAGTTTTGACTGAAGAAACAATCCATCCATCTTGGCCTCCTCTTCTGCTTCACTCTGCTCCTTCATCTTCACGACCTTGTGCTCCTCCTGGCTGACCAGCGGCGGCTCCGTGCCTTCCTCCTTCTACCCCTCTTGAGCGGTGACCGGCGGCTTCTTAACCTCGTCCTCCTGTTGATCATTGGTCTTCTTGAGGACCTTGCGCTCGAGCTGCTGCCTAAAGGTGCACGGCTCGAAGCGCGGCGTCTCGGCGCCATCCCCTTGGACGAGCTTCGGCAGCGGGTGCAGCAGCACGGAGTCGGGCGGCGGCTGGGCGAAGACCACCCAGGAGAGTCGCACGGCCTGCCGGTTGACAAGCCCGCGGTGGAGCACGCTGGTGTACCGCCCGTTGCTGAGGATCTCCAGCGAGTCGCCGACGTGGACCACGCGCGCGGTGACCCAGGTCTGTCCGTCGCCGGGATGGAGGACCTGCAGGCCGGGCACGCCGTTGGTGAGGATGAAGGAGAGCGCGGAGATGTCGGTGTGCGCCTCCACGCCCACCGCCAGCTCCGGCTGCGGGCACCGTGGGTAGTAGTTGATCTTGAGCTTCAGCGGCAGGTCGTCCTCCACCTGGGCGGAGGTGAGGCGGAGGCGGCGCTCGAGGGTGCCAGCCAGGACGCCGAGCCCGAGGGAGAGGATGATGAGGAGCCGGGACGAGAGCACGCTAACGTGCTCCCCGAAAGTCTTGGTGACGGGCACATACTCGGGTGGGTGCGCCGGCCAGAGCGCGTGGTCGGCGCGGGCGTCCGGGTGGAGCATGTGGAACAAATAGTCCTCCCACTCTCTCTTCCCGTCCGGGTCGGCAGATCCGGCGAGCCGGCCGCCGTAGCCCTCCAGCCTCCCGGTCGCCAGGTCGTTGGCGTAGGCCTCCTTGTCCTCGATCGGCATGCGGAAGAAGCCCGTGCCGGCGCTGCGGAGCGCGTCGATGAGGTCCTCCGGGATGCCGTGCCCGGCCACGTGCATGACGCCCCATTCCTCCGCGGCGGCGCGCACAGCATCGACGACGGCGAGGCTGGAGGGTGAGCCCGGGTCCGCGGCGTCGAAGCCGGCCACGTCGACGACGGGGATGCGCGGGGAGCCGGCTGCGGACCAGCTGGCCGCCGCCTCGTCGTAGGCGTCGCCCAGGCCGTGGCGCTCCTCCTGTGCCGCACGTACTCCGTCGGGATCGCCGTGGCGCCGCTCATGCTCAGCGCCTCCACGCGCGCCATCTTCTTCTTCCTCCGATGGTATGCTCTCACTCGAGTCACTTCACTTCACTTGGCTGGAGTTCATGGATGGAATTGGATGGGTTACTTATACAACCACTCGTAGATTAGATAGAATCCATGGTTTGGTGGTTAGCTCCAACCACACGCACGTGCTGCATGCTACCGTCCAACTCCAATTTTGTTTGTTTTTTGAAGGCTTATCTCCTTAGCAGAAACAGTGTGGGCTGGGGATGCCGACACTAGATGCTGCACGTCACGTTTCTACCTTCACTTTTGTTTGCTTCCTAAAAAAGAAGATAAGAGCAACTTCAACTCGCGTTCACCCATTTCGTATCCGTTTAGGTTGGTGTGGACAGAAAAGTCAATCCAACGCGTCGATCCAAATGGACTCGTGTTCGCTTTTCGTCTGCCAACCGATCCATTCCCGATCCATTTTTTGAGCCTCATTTGCGTCAGCACGAACACGAGGCGGACGTGCGCTTCACCCGCCTACTCTTCCCTTGGCCTGTCTGTCGGTGACACATTGGTCATCCTCTCCCATTCCAACAGCAAAACCTCGCCCCGCCTACTTCGCCGCCCATTTTTCTGGTGCCTCCGCCAGCTGCCAGTGCCACAACATCCACCCCTGTGACGCCGCCACCTCCCACGTCGCCGCCATCGCCGTCTTGCCGCCGGGGATCCTAGAGCTTCCCACCCCCACTCCCCCGACACAGCCGCGACAAAGAAGCCGCCCCGCCGCCCCTGCCAGCTCCTTCTTCCTGACACCGTCACGCTCGTCGGACACCGCCAGGGTAGGTTGCTGGTCCGAGGGCGGCGCGACTCCCTTCGTTGGCCGGCTCCCTTCGACAGTTTTGCCAAGGTACAAAATGGAGTCCGCCGACGAGTTCTTTTTTCACAATTTCCCTTGCGACTCCGACGATTCCTCATCCGATGATGAGGAGGAGATCTTGGCTGCCGTGTTGGTCCATCACCACCTCAATAGCCAGCGGCCATTGCTTCGTGGCTCCATTCCGGGGCACCTTCTAGGGTTGAATTGCAACTGAGAGAGCTGTCATTTCCTTCTTTGGAAGGACTACTTTGACACAACGAACCCGTTGTTCAAACATCAGAAATTCCGAGGCCGTTTCCGTATGAGTAGGCATCTTTTCAACCGTATTAGAGAGGGGGTGATCGGCTACGATGACTATTTCAAGTGCAAAGAGGATGCCCTTGCAAAGAGGATGACCACTTGTTGGCGATGAATGCCGGCAGGGGCTTCCCATGGATGCTTGGCGGCATCAACTGCATGCACTGGGAGTGGAAGAACTGTCCTTCTACTTGGCAAGGGCAGTATAATGGCCATGTCAGGTCTTGCACTGTCATACTTGAGGCCGTGGCATCTCAAGATCTCCGGATCTAGCACTCTTTCTTTGGCATGGACGGTTCACACAATGATATCAACGTGCTTTAGTGCTCGCCGGCGTTTGCTAGACTTGCCGAAGGCAACATCCCACCAGTTAATTTTACCATCAACGGCCACAACTACGACAAAGGATACTACCTGGGTGACGGTATATATCCTCAGTGGACCACTATTGTGAAGACAATCTCCAACCCTGTCGGAGAGAAGAGGAAAAGATTTTCCCAAGAGCAAGAGAGCGCTAGGAAGGACGTCGAATGTGCCTTTGGTGTTTTGCAATCCTGATGGGGCATCGTTCGATATCCTGCTAAGACTTGGAGCACCAAGAAACTATGGGAGGTGACGATTGTTTGTGTGATCATGCATAATATGATTGTAGAAGATGAGCGCCCGGAACGTCTCTACGATCAAGGGTTTCAGTTTCAGGATGAGAATGTTATGCCTGAGCATGGAGGAGCGGCAAAGTTTGAACAGTTCACTCAATTTCATCATGACATGCGTGATTGGGAAACTCACATGCAACTGCAAAATGATTTGGTTGAGCATATGTGGGCCTATGTTGGCAACCAATAGATATATCTTTTTTATTCGGCTTGCAAAACTATATGAGACTATTTTACTTTTATTCGTCCCATAAAACTATGCTATTTATTTGGTTGAAAGTTGAAACTATGCTATTTACTTGTGAAATAATGTGTTTGCTTGTGAAATAATGCAAAATTTGTGTGTGAAATAATGCAAAATTTGTTGAAAAGCTTTGACTAGCTGGATGCTTCGCGAGTATGGAATGGCACGATATTCTGTTTGTCTATATTGCTAGATCGTTTAGTATATATGAATGACAGCAACAACGAATATTCAAAATGGAGCTCGAGCTCATGTGCACCTAGATGAATAGTAGTCCATCTGTAACCTATTATGAGACGTTTTTAGAGTCCATGACAATGTCAAAGAAAGTCTTATATTATGTTACATAGGGAGTAAAAAACAAAATATAGTGGACAAATGTAAAAAAACTGTTCTTTTTTTAGCAAACATCTTCCTATGTTCTAACTACATGTAATTTCTTTTTATGAAGAATGACATTTGTGGAGCTCTAGAAAAACAAAATATGGGTTCAATTTTGTTATAATATAGCTTGTTTAGAATTTGGAAAATATAATGTCTAAATCCTCTATTCATAAATAGCTAGTACAACCCACTACATATTTTTCCTACACATGCAAGCATTTACATGAGCAAATCCTGCATGCAAGCCATAAATTATAGGTTATTTTCATTACTCTATGCATGCAAGGCTGCCACATCATCAATTCATGCATATTAGTTATAAATTATTGTTTGCATTATATTTTGTATTGATGATATATGTTTTTGGCGATTGCAGCATACCCATATATTTCATCCTTCACATTTTATTTGAAATGATATTCTGTTAATTGGAATTCATTTTCCTCTCTATTTATATGCTTCATATTTTCACCCTGTTAAGCTTACATTTACTTTCCATTTCTTTTAGATGTCTTAAGCAACTATTTATGCATATTTTAACAAGATTCCCGCAGCAACGCGCGGGGCATCCTCTAATTCCTAATAGAGGGAGGCCAGATATTTGGGGTGACAATGACAACGATGGCGATATGTGATTCCCAAACAGCCCAGTTATTCGTACGCGGCGATGATCATAACCCATGGGCTCACCCCTCTTGTGCAATAGTCTGAAATTTTATTTAGGCAAAGGATAGATATTCTTCAACACTTCAACTCCGTTCAAGTTCATGTCAATCCATTTTGGAAGGACGAATGGAACTTGAAGGTACTATGTGTTGGGGAACGTAGCATGCAATTTCAAAAAAAAATCCTGCGCTCATGCAAGATCTATCTAGGAGATGCATAGCAACGAGAGGGGAAGAGTATGTCTACGTACCCTCGTAGACCGAAAGCAGAAGCGTTTGACAACGCGTTTGATGTAGTCAAACTTTTTCTCGTTCCGACCGAGCACCAAACGTATGGCACCTCAGAGTTCTGCACACGTTCAGCTCGATGACATCCCTCGAACTCTTGATCCAGCAAAGTGTCGAGGAAGTAGATGAGTTCCGTCAGCACGACATCATGGTGGCGGTCGTGGTGAAGTGATCTGCGCAGGGCTTCGCCTAAGCACTACAAAAATATGACCGGAGGCATAAACTATGAAGGTGGCGCCGCATACGGCTAACAATTGTTGGTGTGTGTTCTAGGCGTCCCTCCCCATGTATATATAGGTTGGAGGGGAGGAGAGGCGGCCAAGGGGACGCCCTCTCCAAGTCTACCAAACCCCTTCTCCTAATCCTATTCGGAGTAGGAAGGGAAAAAGAAGAGAGGGGAGAGGAAAGGAAGGGGGAGGCCGAATCCCTCCCCCCCCCCCCCCC
>LR738714.1:777398830-777429597 GCA_902687465.1 Secale cereale
CCCCCCCCTTTCCTTCTCCCACTTGGCCGGCGGCCTAGGAGGGGTGCTCCAGCCCCTGGTGGGCTGGTGTGCCCCATTGGCCCATGTGGCCCATTAACCTCCGGGGGTTCCGGTAACCCCCGGTACTCTGATATGTATTCAGTACCCCTTGGAACATTTTCGGTGTCCGAATACTATCATTTTTTTTTGCGGGATAAAACTCCGATCTATTCATCTTCACTCATGGTAGTACAACGAACACTAGAAATAATAAAAAATACATCCAGATCCGTAGACCACCTAGCGACAACTACAAGCACTGAAGCGAGCCGAAGGCGCGCCGCTGTCATCACCCCTCCCTCGCCGGAGCCGGGCAAACCTTGTTGTAATAGACAGTCGGGAAGTCGTCGTGCTAAGGCCCCATAGAACCAACGCCTTAGAACAGCAACCGCCTATATATCAATCTTTACCTTCGATGCTTATTCTGCTTCCTTTATCCAAGTGACAGTTCGTCTGAATATTTGGGAGTTTCCCGTCGTACCATGTCCTCGTTCGAGTGGATCTTATGCCACGATGTCATCTGACTGATCAGGACCTCTTGATTTGATTCGTGCTTTGGTATTTTTGGTTAGTGGACTCGGCCACCTGGGCCTCCATGAGTTTTATATCATTGTGGGTCTACCTCATGGTAGATATCACATCATCACTCCTTAGGAAAAAGGCAGAGAAATCTTGGCAATCCAAACCAGATCTCAAAGGACATCCACATCACTGTTGCAGCAGTCCATTAGCTTTGGCAACTTGTCGTAGAGTCCATGGAACGTGGCAACGATGCGGTCGGCCATGGAAGGGTGGGAGAAGAGCTTCTGCTGGAGTCCTGGGTTTGGTACATGACTCTTATGAAGAGCATGTCGGCATGTAGTAGGCAGTGGTCTTATTTTTTCTTTTTCTTTTCGAGAAATCTCCGACCTATTCATCTTCAAACATGGCAGTACAACAAACATCAGAAATAGTAAAAATTACATGCAGATCCGTAGACCACTTAGCGACGACTACAAGCACTGAAGCGAGCCGAAGGCACCGTCATCGCCCCTCCCTCGCCGGAGCCGGGTAAACTGTCGTAGTAGACAGTCTGGAAGTCGTCATGCTAAGACCCCACAGGACCAGCGCACCAGAATAGCAACTGCCACCGATGAAGAGCAGAGTAGATCGGGAGAATCCAACGTGAAGACACATGAACATAGACGACAGACGAATAGATCCGAGCAAATTCACCCAAGACGGATCAGCCCGAGACACACCTTCGCACGCCCACCGACAATGCTTGATGCATCACCGGGATAGTGGCAAGGCGAGGAGAACCTTATTTCATCTTTAGGGAGCCGCCGCCATCTCGTATTACTGAGCAGAATAAAAACCCTAAGAAAGATCAAATAAACATGTAAAACAGAGCCCTTCCGCCGGTAAGGGCCGAGATCCACAGCACCCTCATGCCCCTAAGGCCACCGGAGACGAGAGGAACCGGCGGCGGCGCCAGTGGGAGGGAAAGAAACCCTAGGTTCTTTTTTTGGAGCCGAGGGGACGTGTGACGAGCTAAACACGATTGGATGGATGATAAAGTGCGTCCGGATAGCTCGGTGCAGTAGGCAGTGGTCTTTGACGGTTGTGTGTCATACCGTGCATAGGCAACGGCAAGTGGCAGAATGTTGTGAACTTATTAGTAGAGTAGCTAAATTGCGAGAGACAGTTTTCCACAGCCTAGAAATTTCTATGGACATGCTTACCTAATAATACACAAGAAGCCACTATTAAGATATTTATTAGAGTGTATGCTTGACAAATTAAATCTCTACCAATATTTGATACTAATAAAATATAAGATGAACACTCACATGAATGCAAATACATATGCATATGCTATATAGTGATTGTAATATTAAAAGTTAATTACAAAAATATATATTCAAACATACAATTTAAATTTAGCATAAGAAAATTTTGAGTGATATACATTATAACTATATGAAAAAGAATAATATGAGTATTACATGGAAATATTTTTATCTTTTTAAATATATAACATTATATTATTCGTTTAAATAAATATAAAAGTTTAATATAAAAAATATTGTACATCAATACAAATTAACGGTGATAAATTTTGTTTTTTTTACAAAGAAAACAATTTGCAGAATCACATAAATTTGCCGCACCACCCTCCCTAATCCCCTCACGTTTCCTCACCCGTCGATAGAGCATGGCGTTCTCCACCCCGTTGCCTAACGAGCCCATCTCCCCGTCGATCCCTACCGCCAGTTATCCTTCTCTCCCTCAAGCTACGCTCATCTGTTGCCGCTGCATCGGAGCATCGTGGCCGATGCAGGCGACCATGGTGCCATCCACCAGTGGTCGTTGTTGTCCAGCATTCTCTTGATTTGTTGATTAGGTAGTACAAGGTTGTGGGTTACCAATTTGATTTTTGATTCATTCCTGCGATTCGTTGTGATTGGTTTTTAAATTTTATTTTACTGGTAATGCTTGCAGGAGATTGTCGAGTTGAAGCTGAAGCAAAAAATGCTTTAACATATCAAACTATGCTTCTATGGCTCATTAGTACAAAAATGCGTCAGTTGGGAGCAATCTGTTTTTTGCGAAAGCAATTGGAAGCAATCTATGTTCCTGCTTCAGTAATTATGCATGTTTTTCTTGGAAGCAATCTCATTTGCCATGGAAGCAAAATATATTTCCTTCGAAGAAAATTATATTCTCTGTTGACACTTTGGAAAGAATGTATTTTTTTGTCACGAAGGGTGGGCGTAGTATGGTAATAGCCAGCATGGACGTGGTAGTCGGAGTGGCTAGCTACGGCGGGGTCTCAGACTCTATCGAGCCTAGTAGATTTTTTTCTTTCTTTGCAAACAATTTCATAATTTGTATGAACCATGTGTAGTTGTGACTGGAAATGTTTTTCTTTTCGATGGAAGCAAAATAGTATTTTCTTGGAAGCAAGTGCCTAGTCAATGAAAACAAGATCATGAAGCTTCTGAAACATATGGTATGTTTTCTGTTTTGATGGAAGCATATGTGTGGAATACTTCTCTATTTTCCTAGTCGATGGAAGCAAGATCGTGATGCTTCTGTAACATGTGAAATAATTTTATTTGTTGATGAAGCCGGTTTCGAAGCGATTCTCTAGTCGTCTTGTCGACCGATGCAATATCGTGATGCTTCTGAAACAAAATATCACGTTGGTTACACAGGGCATATAAATTTCAAATAAATCGATGCAGATTTCACCTATCACAGAAGCAAATTCTACAATGAACCGAAACGTAATTATTAATTTTTTATAGCATGAACGGGAAGCATAAGTTATAATTACAAGCAAAGGTGGAAGCATGTACTAGTTGCATCTGATCTTCCTAAGGAAGCATGCCGCTCCAACTCATCAAAAAGGAAAGGAAGCATGCCGCATATTGCTGCCTAAATCCAAGGAATGCATCTCACCAAATTATCTCACGTAATTAGTGGCCCACATAAGCACGTGATTTGCGGAAGCTGTTTAAGGTGGTTTTGTACGTGGAAAATTAACTGTCCAGACTCGTTTTAAGGGGCCAGCAGCCACATCAGATCAATCAGATCAGATATTATCGTACGGCTCAGGACTACTCTGATGGGAAGCTCCAACAGCCTTGTACCGCAATACGATAGCTGAAGAAAAGAGAAGTCTGAACCTCTCTCTTTGTTCCCTGACACTTCTCGATCAAACCCTCCCAGCTCTCCTCTTTATCTTCCAATTTCCTACGTGATCCTTCCCTGGGTCCTCCCAGTTGTTACTCAGAGCCTAGATCGTGTTCCATTGCGCTCAAAATCGTCTCGATCAGGCCACAAAATACCATTCCCAAGGGTGAAAATTCTGCTTCGGTCAATTTAGCTCAAAATCTCGAGCTTGGTTGGCTAGATTTGGAGAGAGCGGCAACGGCGCGCTCGTAGCCTTCCTTGCCATCAGGCCAGACCAGTCTCGTGCTAGCGGCCATGGGAGAGAGGAACGAACAGATTCAAGCAACGTTGGCTGCCCTCCTCACCAAGGTCGATGCCAGGGGTCTCTGTTTCATGAATTTGGGCAAGCAGATCGAGTCGACCCAGTCGAGATCAATGTTGCACCAGGAGGATCCATGGTCACAGGAGGCGCGATGGACGCAGGGACATCTTCCGCCACACGCTCAGCTATGCGGCTCGCAGGGCCGTCTCTAGGAATTCGGGGCCGTGTGCGAAATGCAAGATGAGGCCCTAAACTTTCTAGAATAACTTGTGACATGTCGCTGCGCAGAGGTCCGGCCGGAGAGGTCCAACACCCAGGATGCTACAATAACTTGTGTCACGAATAGAATCTTGAAAAGAAAAACTACCGAACAAACGATCAAAATCACTAATTAAGGAGTACTCCTTTCAAAGATCACTCCCACCTCATCAGGTTGTGACAAGTGTCGCATTGCATGCGCGCCACTTATCGCAACGTGTGAGTTTTCCCTTTTTGCGTACATTCATTTATTCAAAACGTTTTATCACCTTGAATCGTTTTCAACATTGGATTCCTCGCGTCGAGATCTTCAAAACTAGACCAATGTTGATAGGTTTTGACGAACTTCTTTTCACGAAAAACTGGTCAAAAAAACTTGACAGAAAAACCGAATTGGGAGGACGTATTTTCCCCATTCCGAAAGAGGCATGACCATGCCTCTCGCGAAGCAAAACCGTGCCTCTCGCGGAAGGAAAAAAACGCGTTTTTCCGTTTCCAAGAGAGGCATGGCCGTGCCTCTCGCGAAGAAGAAAAATGTGTATCTCGCGGAAGGAAGAAAAACAGAAAATGTGTTTTTTCGTTTCCAAGCACAACCGTGCCTCTCGCGGATGAAAACAATAGAAAATGTATTTTTTTTTTCATTTCCGAGAGGCACGGCCCGAAAGAAAAACTGCGCCTCTTACGGAAGCAAAACCGTGCCTCCCGTGGAAGAAAAAAAAACAGAAAACACATTTTTTTCGTTTCTGAGAGGCATGGCCGTTCCTCTCTTGAAAGCAAAACTGTGCCTCCCTTGAAAGGAAAAACCATGTTTTTTCACATAATTTTTTTAATATTTTTTGTCCAAAAGCTAAGAACCGTTTAAAAAACCAAAAACGCATGCGAAAAAATAAAAATAAAAAAATCCAAAAAGAGAACGACACGAGGCGGCAGCCGAGAGCGCATCAAGTGGCGCGCTCTTAGCCCACTCCCAAATGATCATTGGGAGACTCCCGAAAGAGTGCTCCGCGACTAGTTACTCCCGAAAGATCTCGGCACCCTTACCCTGGCCCGCCATCACTTCTTTGACCGCCAGGACGATCTCGTGTTTCTTTTTCGTATTCGGCACTCATATGGCGGCCCCTACCACCTCGGTTAGCATCATGGCATTCTGTCGTTGCTCGGCGAAGACGGGCCCGGCGACCATCGGTACACCGTGCACCAGGCTTTCCAATACGGAGTTCCAACTGCAGTGCACGAGGAATCCTCATGTGGCTTCATGAGCCAGCACCTTTATCTGTGTTGCCTACGATGGCACAAGAAGGCTCATGCCCTTGGTCCTCTCGACGAACCCCTCGGGAAGGTACATCGGAGGGTCTTTCTTGCTCTTGGCGGCGTTTCTTCTTCTCTCCCTCGAGCTGCCTCACACAACGCTTGTGGTTTCTCTCTATCTTCTCTCAAGAACACACACACTTCACCGAGGAGAAAGCCAGCTTTGCTATGTTGCTCCCGGTGAGAACACACACCCTACATTTTTTTCTCCAGCCCTCTTGGCCTCTTCTTTTCTCATTAACCCAATGCAATATTTATACATAAAGGACCAGACTCGCAACAGGCCACTACATCTGGCCACTAACCAACTAATCCCTAACTACATGTCTACATGCACGCCCACGTCCACTACATGCGTAGCGTCCTCTCAACAGCTACACGATCTGGACATGCAGCTAACAAACTTGACCGCATCTAATACTAGGACCTCCTCTCAAGGCCACAACAGACTTGCTGATCCACATGGCTAGACTCCTGCTGGCCGCTGGCTCTTATACTTGTCAATGTTTTGGTTACCGAATGAGGCATTTTTACCGAGGGGGACTGATAAACGATGTTACTACGGGTACCAATAAATACCGAGAAATACCGAGAATATTTCGAACAAATTTTATAATTGAATTTTGAATTCAAATAAGTGAATGAACGAATATTTGAACCAGAGACCTCTCAAAACAGGAACTAGGTTGCTACCAACACGCAAGAACCAACTCTCATGACATTAATTAAATCCTACGTACTTTACTGTAAATCGAGTGTTTAAATTCAAAAAATTCAAAAAACTAGTATTTTTTGCTTGGTACGGGGGTTTACCGAGGGGCAAGGAAATACGCGGTAACCATGGGAAATTTTAAAATTTCGACCGGTAACCAAAACCTTGATCCTTGTGCAGCCGCTTCACACGGCACTAGTATCTCACCATGCACAATGAAACTTGCCGACGACTCACCTTCTATGTACGCGCACGTACATCTTGTCGATGGACAACTACCCTAGACCATCTACACTATATATGATTAAACCTAACAGGGGGAGGGCAGGGAGGCGACGGCGGGCGGGAGGGAGGCGAGGAAGGCACGCTGCGTGGCGGACGCCGTGGAGGCGAAGGTGATGAGCGTGGCCGTGAAGTCCTGCCGCCCGGCCAGGCGCCTGGCCAGCTCGGCAAGCGGGATCAGGTGGCCCATGTCGGGCGTCACCAGCATCGCGACGTGTGGGGGGTGGGGGGGTTGTTGCAGAGGCCGTTGGCCTTCATTTTTGTGTTCTCCGATCCTCCTAGTGCGGGTGTGCCGGTGTGGGCATCATCATGGTGAGGTTTATAGCCCAACGACCGGCCACCGCTCCTGGAGACGCCGGACAAGCCACTGGAAGTACGGGTTATGCTACAGTACCTGAATCACCGGTGGAACCAGCAGAAGTTATACTGGGTGCAGGAGCAGGTCCGGAGCGACAACGTGAGTTTCTACTAGAACGGGAGCACACCGCTGTGATTATGGCCACGGTAGAGACCAAGATATGCAGTTAAACCACCGACGCGTGATTTTCCGAGGTTTGCTGGTGAGAATCCTACTCTAGCTCAACCTTGCACATATTTCGACATGTATCGAGTTCCAACTGAATTAGTGGGTGGCGAGACGGCAACTCTGCATCTGGATTATGGCGGCAGGTGTTCAAACGCAAACGCAGATTATGGCATTGTGCAGCAGAAATAGAAAGTGAATTTGGGCAGGGAGAGTTTGAATCATGTACTCCTGTATTGTACTCCCTCCGTTCCTAAATATTTGTATTTCTAGGGATTTCAACAAGTGACTACATACGAAGCAAAATGAGTGGATCTACACTCAAAAATATGTCTACATACATCCGTATGTTGTAATCATTTGAAATGTCTAGAAAGACAAATATTTGGAAACGGAGGGAGTAGTACATTATCACCAACAACTTTGTTCTGCCTGTTCCTCGTCATCTTTTTGACGATGAAGGTGATAGAGCCAGTGTTGGCAATACTAAAGACTCTGGTGTTGCAGGTGCCATTGCTGCTGCTTGAACCCTACAGATTATGTCTACTATTTTATGAAACTTGTGATTTGTAATACTATTTTTATTTCTGTTTGGTGTCTGCCATATCTGAAGTGCCAATCTATGCATGTGAACTTGTGTGATGTATCAAGTGACAACATAGGTGAACTTATATGACATTTTAAGTGGCACTATATATATATATGCACAAATTTAGATGTCTTATGGAACTACAGTTCTATGTCTAACGGTACGTATATATGAATTATGATGCTTATGTCATAGCACACTTTCAACTATAGTGATAAATGTTGCACATTAAACACGAAACCACATAGTCAACATCACATTGTCCACTCAACAATATTATGAAATTAATGTATTTTTTCTACTAACTAATCACTCAACAAAATGCTGGTATGAAGTCTTTTATGTTATACTCCCTCCGTCCGGTGAAGAGTGTACATTTAGAAATTTTAGAACAAATTATGGAGTGAAGTAAAAAAATGCATGGGAAAGACGCAAGCCACCATCTCTCTCCTCTTTAATTACCCAACCCCCAATGAGCTAAGTGCATGTAGAAATTAAGAAGACCATGTGTAGAATGTTATTGGTCTTGATTATTGTGTGATGAGAGAGAAGTATTTTTTTTCTACTCTAAAGTACATTGAAAAGATAGATGTACACTCTTTTATGGACAAATTTCAAAACCAAATGTACACTCTTTACTAGACGGAGGGAGTATGTGCTATTCATGAACTCTTGCTTCATACAATGTTACAATTGTTCTATTCGTCTTGCGACACTAGTAGAAAACAGGGCTTTCGTCCACTCTCAATGTACACATTAGTTCGGTTGCATTACGAACCGGTACTAATGTGAGCATTAGTCCCAGTTCATGCGGCTAGGGCATCGGGAAGGCATTAGTCCCGGTTCAAATAACCCCTTTAGTACCGGTTTGAGACATGAACCGGTACTAAAGGGCATCACGCCCTTTAGTCCCGGTTTGTATCTCAAACCGATACTAAAGATTAGACCTTTAGTCCCGGGCCCAGACGGATGGCCAGTTGCTCTGTTCAAATAGTTTTGGACTTTGCTTCGCGGACCCATTTTTTGACGTGTGCAACGGCTTTATGCGTGGTACCGTAGACATAGCTAGGCTCAACTTCGACGTTTTATCGATTATCCCCAAAGTGGCGGGAGCTGACAACATGCGTCAGTACGGACCCATCGCGCTCATCAACGTTCCTTTTCAGATCTGTGCCAAAGCTTGCACTTCGCGTCTCGTCCCGATTGCTCAATGCACGATTAGTGGTTCGCAGTCTGCTTTTATTCATGGCCGGCATATCCTAGAGGGTCCTCTGGCCCTCCAGGAAATTATTCACGAGCTAAACGTATGAAAGATCAAGCCATTTTACTAAAATTGGACTTTGAAAAGGCCTACGACCAGGTAAATTGGGATTTGCTGCATCAAGTTCTCACCAGTCGGGGTTTCTCGGCTGTCTGGGTTCATCGAGTGATGCAGCTGGTCTCGGGGGGCCAGACTGCGATCTCGGTTAACGGAGAAGTAGGGCACTTCTTCCGGAACCAACGTGGACTCCGTTAGGGTGACCTCATGTCCCCGATCCTGTTCAACTTCGTCGTCGACGCCCTGGCGGCTATGCTGCGAAGAGCCACGGAGGTCGGTCATATCAAAGGGGTGGACAGTCACCTCATCACCGGGGGGGGGGGTTCTCACTTGTAGTATGTGGATGACACGCTTCTGCTGTTTCAGCCGGACCTCCACAACGTGGCCTCGATCAAAGCCATCCTTCTTAGCTTCGAGCTCATGTCAGGGCTAAAGATCAACTTTCACAAATGTGAAGTTCTGTCCATGAACATGGATGAGGAGGAGGGTAGGCGCATCGCGGACTTGCTCAACTGTAAAGCCGGCAAGTTCCCTTTCACGTATCTTGGCCAGCCCCTAGACACCAAGCACATTCCGATAGAGGGTTGGGCTCCACTTTGTGCCAAGATAGGGGGAAAGGCGTGCCATTGGCGTGGCAAATTCTTTTCCTCGGCATCTAGGCTAGTGCTAACAAACTCGAGTATGTACTCCCTGCCTATGTTTGCGATGGGTCTCTTCCTGCTGGCAGAAGGGGTCCACGCCAAGATGGACACTCCTCGGTCACGTTTCTTTTGGGAAGGAGCGAGCTCGGAACGCAAGCACCACATGGTGAAGTGGGCCGCGGTCTGCCGTCCTAAGGCCTTGGGGGGGGCTCGGGATTACTAACACCAGATTCATGAACATTGCACTCATGTGCAAGTGGATCTGGAAGATCACCCAAGGGGAGTCAGGCCTATGGGCCGATCTGCTGCGTGCTAAATACTTCCCGAACTGGAACTTTTTCGAGGGAGCAGTCAAGGGCTCTCCTTTCTGGAACAACATCCAATCCGTCAAACCAGCCTTTGCCTTGGGTGCAAAATTCGCCATTGGAGATGGCAGATCGGCTAGGTTCTGGCTTGATCTTTGGGTGGGATCCCAACCGCAATGGTCAGAATTTCGTGACTTATTCACGATTGCTGTCGACCCAAAGATGACGGTGGCCTCGGCCTTAGCCTCATTCCCCCAGCGGTCCACTTTCATCGTGAACTTAACGACAATGAGCGGGCGAACTACGAAGCAATGCTTCAGCTCATTAGACCTACCGTGCTGTCTGATGTTGCTGACTCGGTAACTTGGGCGCTTACCGCGTCAGGCAAGTTCACCGTCAAATCGCTCTACCATAAAATTTGCGGGGCGGCCTTGCCGGTGATCAAAGGCCTTCTAGAGGGCACATATACCGCTGAAAATCGAAGTGTTCCTCTGGCAACTATTCTGCAACAAATTGCCCACTTCCGAAAACGTCACAAAACGGCAGGGGTCGTCGGCGGGCACGTGCGCGGTCTGTAATGTAGAAGAGTGTGTAAACTACGTCTTTTTCCGCTGCCCACTGGCCAGGTTCGCCTGGAGCGCGGTGCGAACCGCGGCGGACTTGGCTTGGGATCCAAGATCTTCCGACGACCTCGTGACCATTTTAGACTCGGTCCAGGGGAGCGGCAAGAGAGTGCTTTGGAGCTGTGTCGGGGTACTATTCTGGGTGCTTTGGCTTACTATATAGGAACAAAATAGCTATTGAGGGAATCTTCCCATCCCACCCGGCTAATGTTAACAGCAAATGAAATAAGTTTCTGCAGCAGTGGAGTCCATTGGTGAAGCGCAAGGATGTTGAGAGGATGCAGCATGCTCAAGACCGCCTCTGCCAAGTGTACGTAACGGCTAGAGAGCCAGCCGCCTCTTGTGATAGACTGGCTTATTAGGGATGATATAGAGTACTCATATCAATAAGGAATTCCTTCTTTTCCTGAAGGGGCCCTTTTGGTTTAGTACGCGAGCCTGTGTGCCCGAGGTCTGGCCCAAGTGCCATGTAATCTTGCTCGCGGTCTTCTCGTCATGAACCCGATGACTTACCTAATATTGCGTGCGGTCTAAGTCTTTTGCTCTGATGTAAAGGTTCGTTTGTAACATTGTCTAAGTTTGTGGGTTTTATTAATTTAATGCTGGATGCACCTAGCGTCTTCTTTCTAAAAAAAAACACACCGACGGCTGGAATTTGAGGGCCGTCAGATTGAATCATGATTTGCACGAAGTGGGGGAACGAGACTCGGATGCTGCTTTGAGATTCCTATATATATTCGTATATCGCTACGCGTCGCTCGCGGGGAGAGGGTCTCCTTGGTACGACCCAGGTCTTATAAGATTTTTTTTCCCGTGATCTCCAGGAAGCCTCGGCCGAGCGTCGACCATATGCCGCACAAGAAACTCGGCCGTCGCGCGGGATCCACCCGCCGGCGCCACAGTGACGGCGCATCGCTGCCTGTACCTGGATTCCCCGTCGAATCCTACTCATCAGGCGGCGGCGGCAGCAGCAGCAGCGACGACTGCCTCGCCGGCCGGATCCTTGGACGAACCACCGTGTACCAAGCCGGCTTACGAGTCGAGGAGTCGAGGTACCATGAGATCCTCGCCTCGCGCCTCGCCCAACTGCAGTTACCAGCCGGCCCTGTCGCGGACGACGACGACGACGACAGGGCAAATCTTCCTTCGGATGAAATTGTGGAAACCCTCACTCGTACTACTTTCTATGATGATGAGTTGCGGGCTGCTATGGTAGAATACCAAATCAACAAGTTGTTGACCGAACCCCATGGACCAGATCTTGGAGGACGCCAGCGATGTCCGCGATGACATCTTCGAGGAGCAATTCGTCAAATTGAACATATAAACCCTGAAGAACTCCCAGGCACAACGAACCAAGCCACGTCGCCTTTAAATCGCTATGAACAGTACTCGTGCCACCACCTGTAAATTCCGTGCCCCGCCAAGGGCATTTTAGTCATTCCACATATAGGTATATAAAACTCTCCCGCAGCAATGGAGAAACCCTACCCGTCACCCGCCCCCGCGAGAGAGCGACCTAACCCGCGTCCCCTCGAGCCCCCTTGCCGCCGCCACCCCTCCCCTCTGCCCCGTGCTCCTCGACCTCCCTCCTCCTAGCCGCCGCCGCCGCCTCTCCTCATCTTCATCCCCTCTCTTCCGCTTCGCCGCTGCCTCTCCTCTTCCTCCTCCTCCTCCCACTCTAGCCCCTCTAGGTCATTGCTCGCGATGGTTTCAGATCCAGCATTGGTCGTCCCCATGGGTGAGGAGGGGAGATGGGGCATTCAAGGTTCGTTGAGGTGCAGGGAGACCGGCAGCGTGGTGGAGGAGCAGCGAGACGGAAGCTAGGGAGAGGCCAGCGTCGGGGAGAAGAAGCAGCGGGGCCAGCGGCTCTGTCGCGGTAGTTTGGAGGGAGAGGCAAGAGGTCGACCACGAGAGAAGGAGCAGTCCAGTCCTCCTTCGTCATGGAGGACGTTCTGCAGCGGCACAATTGCTTCTCTGAGCATCCATCGCAACTCAGCTTCAGGTCAATCATCCTTTTGTTCTTACAATTTTTTGTCTCCCTTTCTTCCAATCCCCTGCTCCCAGAGCATCTCATCTTTGTTTGTGCTGGTCTTTTTTCTCTGTGCCTACAAAGTGTTTGATGAAAATCCAAAAAGGCTAACGGGACAGTATTAGTGTATGTAAGTCATGTGATTTCTTTTTTCTATAATTTAGTTCCAGCATTGAGTTTACGCATTATATACTTATCAGAGGATGATGGTTCATTATATACTTATCTCGAGATTTCTGCTCATTGATCTGTCTGGCTGACAATATTTATCTGCCATTGGCAGATTTCTGCTCTTTGGCTGGCAATGGTCCCAATGGAGGTCAAACTAGCATTCCCCCAGAACAGACCGCCACTTTCCGTCATTTCCTCCGCTAAGATTGCAGGTGTTTCCCTTCCGTAATCATTGATCTGACCCTTGCCTCAGGTTCAGTGCCCACACTACACTTCAATTCTTGGTAAGTGATCAATGTTCAATTATACCTTTTAGGTTCCCTCCCTCTCTCTGATTTAACTACCACATTTCCTTTATTTTATACAAGAACTATGGACACTTTATTAGAGTGATATATGTTTGAATAGTTTTTTTTTGAAGAGCTATATATGTTTGAATAGTTACTGTAGTTGACTCTGAAGATTTCCTATTATTTTAATCTCCTCATCCTAATATTCCTGGTTCCAGTAACTTGTGTTGATGGCACTAACGACTGTTAGAACATCATGTGTCAACCAAAACAGTTTTATTTGTGAGATAGGAAAATTTACCTAAATCAGAGGATGATTGTTCATTATATACTTATCTAAATGGAAATCCATTTTACATGCTATTATGCATATGCATAAAGTTTGATCTTTGATGCTTGGCAAATCCTTATTATGTTATTTTCCCAATTTATTACGTTTTTAATGTGCTTGCCTTTATTGGATTAGATGTTGGACTACAATGTACAGAGACTTGAGGAGTTGAGTTTGAACTACATGTTTTCTTTCCAGGTACACAACAAGATGATGAGTTTCCAATTCATTATTGTTCCTAAAGATATGAAAGTGCAGCCGTGCTTTTTCCTCCTAGCTGATGCGTCCTACTCTTTTTGTACTGAGCATCAATCTTTGATGTTGCTGCTCTCACTTTTTGAGAACCAAAAAAATACTGCCTTCAGCTCAAATGTGTGTTCACTAAATGCATGCCATTTTGTTCATTGGCCTGTCATGCTTTGGATTGCATCACCTACGGAGGTAGGTATGATACCTCATCGAATATTTTGTTTTAGCTTCATTTGCATTGGCATTATTGTTTTTTGTTTTTGTTTTTCCTGATTCACTTCTCTCGGCATTTTTGGGTGCGCCCCTTTTTATGAGCAGGCATGTTCTTTGTCTCTACACCCAGCGTCCACACGGCTAGATCGACGGGTCTAAACTCTTGGTGGGCTCCTCCACTACCTGATCAATTCCTCTTCTGCTCTATCTTTTTTCCTTCCAATTCATCTAAATTGAAACTTTGAAATCAACCAACTTTTTAATGCCTAAAATCCATGGAAAGAAGTGGTCTTGAAGTGTGAAACTCAAGACGGCAATTGGATACCAATTTTCCTACTTATTTGTACCTTCAAATATTAGTTAAAGACTAACTAAGTCACTGTTTCTTATTTTTTCTATTCCTTATTTATGCCTCCAAACAGTACAGAATCATGCAAATTGGTATAAATAAGTAGGCAAAGTTTTCTGTTCCTTCGTTAAAACAGAGCAGCTGGAACGGCACAGATGTGCAGCCACACACACACACACACACACAGTCCTCCTTTTACATATTTGGTCTTCTTGGAATCAAGAAAAAATTACTAAGAAGCACATAACTGATTATTTCTTCTGCCTTAGCTTCATTTATGTTATGCACACATGTGGGCAAGCTTTGAATCTCTAGGAGATTCACACTCAGGTGCCATTGGAGGCATATAATGTAAGTGCATGTCTATTGTTATGAGTTTCGGTTTTCAACTCTATGCAATTCTCATTGTCCTACTTTGTATTGTTTAGTACTCCAACAATTTAGGGATGCCAAATTAAACCATTTTGTTTATACAAAGGCTCATTGAAGCTTCTGTTATAGGTTTTCTACTAATTGGATCTTTTCCTTCATTTCATTGCAAGGTTCATACTAATGCTAATCCTTTCTTGGTACAGTCAAGTTTGGTATCAAATTCTGAAAAAAGAAAAACAACCTCTAAACTAGGGGATTATCTGAGAGGGAGTGTCTTAAGTGAAAAATGCCAACTTATTTTCTTCTTCAGTTTCAGTTATGAAGTAATGAACAAATGTGTGTTGTGCTATGCCTGAAGGAAAGAGTTCCAATTAGTAGTTCCACTCTTCGCCTGTACCTTTATGGCCAGTAGGCTTAATTCTTTTAGCCTGTAAGCTCTTCGCTGCTAGGTACAGATTTTATAGTTAACTGAAAACAGATAACAAAGACTCGCAAGTTCAATTTTCGCTTATTGGAGTTGGCGTTCATGTTTGCTGCAGTGCATTCTTATCAAGCCATTCTTATCTAACCGATTCTACAGGTACATGTTGTTTCTCATATGCATTTTTTTGCATGTATTTGTTTGAGAGAAATATTCTTGAGAGAACAGAGAGGTAAAAACACTAGGTTATTGTATCAAATGAGGGCATGGATGCTTTTATTGAGGTTTAGCTGAAGAGAAAATATGATGCAATAGGGTTGCCTCCACAAATTTGGAATCCAGATCCAATATCCGCCTTCATGTTCCTGACACGCTTGAGTCGGGATATTGATGAGGCCTCCTGAATGGTCTAAGCTTCAAAAGTTAAAGATTTTTAGTGTATTTATTCTTCTATTGAACTTGATTGAAGATATCTCTTACTTTATGCAGGTAAATCATCTACATATGCATGGAATGACACATACTGGCCTCGGCATGTACAATATTCATGTAAGACACATAGACAAGCATGTGATAGTAGGCACCATCTCCTTCTATTCCTGTTTACTAGAGTGGTCGTGTTCTATCCTTGCAATCATGCTTAGGTTATATGTAACATTTGTTCCATTTCATGTAATAAAAGTTAAATGTCTTTGTTGGGAGTGTTAAAGATAGCATTCCCCTTTCATGATGATCTTGCATAAGCATGTGGTAATTATTGCACATTAACAATGTATTTATTTCTTGATTTGTTGAGATAGCGAGACCGTAATATAAATATATAATTTCCTTTCTATTACTATTGGTTGATGCAAAATATATGTCATCCTACACTGTACTTTTCTGGATCATGCATATGAATTCTAGCAGTATTTTTCAAAATCAAGCCTTCATTATCAATGTTTAGTTTGTATCCTACTTGCTAAGGCAGCACCTGTTTTAACAGTATACAGACTTGGGGGTATTGTAATGCTAAGGATTTAGCTTATCTTTTCTTTTCTCCATATATGCTGCAGATGGTCAAAATAACACTTTAGTACGGTTGATACATGAGTATTATGAACTAATATCAGCATCCGTGGGGCTCTTCAAGTCTGCTTTGATATTAAACTAAATTGTAGTTCTGAACTGACATAGTGCCTTGTATACAAGATACATAGATTGTCGGAATTAAAAATCATAGCCTCAATTACTTCTGAAGTATAATATTGTTATCTATTTTTTTATCCGTTCACTTTTAAAATACTTATTTCCTACGTTGATAATATTAATCTGTTCCTTGGTTTATATCTACTCGAACAGGTTCATTATTTACTATCCCCATACACACTTAATAATCTCGAAGAGTTTCAAAACCGTGGACAACATGAAGCTCGAAACCACATGTAGATGTGTTCAGATGCAAGTTCGGCTAATTGGACAAAGTGTGTCCAGGCAGCAAGGATTAAAAAGGTGACATGTGTGTCTTTGTTTTTGAAGGCAAAGAAGGCACGTTGTGAGCCACTATGCACAACCTTTCATAAGGTCAATGAATACATACTTACAATTTTCCTATTGCCTTCGACATACTATATTATATGAAGATGCCGTCTAAATATCTCCTTGCATGGTATGCCTGAACTATAATGTTATTAGAATTGATAAATATGCCATCTAATCTCCTTCCATACTACTCCCTCTGTAAATATTAGTTAAAGACTAATTAAGTCACTATTTCTTAATTTTTCTATTCCTTATTTATACCTACAAACAGTACAGAATGTCAGGAGTCGTGGTCTTGAAGTGTGAAACTCAAACCGGCAATTGTATACCAATTTGCCTACTTATTTATACCTTCAAATATTAGTTAAAGACTAATTAAGTCACTGTTTCTTAATTTTTCTATTCCTTATTTATACCTCCAAACAGTACATAATGTGAGGAGTTGAACTATAAATGCTTGCTTATGCTTAATGGATCACCAAAAAAATGGAGAATTTATTCATTTGCATTTTCATGTTCTATCTCAGATGTAGCACACCGTGTGTATGAATCATGGTGAATATTAAGCCTACTTAGGTCATACCCAAGTAAGGTCAGTATAGATGTATAGTCCTTATAAAATGTGGTGCTCTAATGTAACTTTGTTCCTCAATGGTGAATTATTTTTTCTATAGTTGAAGTGCATGTGTGTTGCTGTGATGTATATAAGTGAAAGGGAACAAAAAATAATGGGAGAAGGAGCTTCTTGCTTTTCTTTTTCCCTTTTGTTTCTGTTTGATAATTACTCATCCATCTTGATGCTTGAGTATTTTCTAACCTCCCCTGTTTTATTCTTTTGGTGCTACTTGGACGTTTCTAATGTCTGATTTTTTGTTTTCTTTTAGAATACATAAAGAATAAGCTACTAGAATTCCTAATGTGCAAGTAATCCTACTACAACGAGAGATCTGGGCTGCTTCTTTGTGGCTTCCAAACTTGAAATGTTTGTTTGGAAGTTAGTTTAGTTTTTTGCTGTGGATTCACGGCTTCTCACATGTATCATCCTCTTAGACCTTTAGATTTCAAAAGAAACTAAATGAAGATATGGTGGTATGGTCTCAAAAGTACAACTTAAAGCCTTCCATGCTTTATATTTTCTTTGAAATTTGCTCTTGAAGAATCATGTATCTATGTTAGATCCGGTGAGAAAAGGCGGCTTCCAAGCAGAGGATGCGGGAGTGTTGGCCACATTTGGTTTTCGACTTGGGTGTCTAAATATTCTCACAATACTTGGCTCCCTCTCGCCCTTTGCGCCATTGGCGCAACGAGTCATCTAGTACTCCGAAAAGCTGAAGGCTCGCAGACCTGCTGAAATTGACACTGAGACTCGAATGAATCAAGAGCAGTTCAACAGGCTCCATGTTAAGTTAATTCGTTATCGCATCAAAGCTTGCCTGGTTAGTCAAATACCAATGCTCTCTTTATCGCCGTCAATCATATACACATACTTAATAATACAATCTTTTGTATGTACTTAATTACTCATCTTTCCATCTGTTTAGCTGTTGAAAGGAAAGCACGTGGATGAGCTAGATGACGCTACATTGGAACGCAAGTACCCTATGGACCTTGCCTTGGGGGATAAAGACTTATCTCCTTACCTGGAAGATGGTGCCTTTGGGTGGTATTTTGACTCCGACCTCTGTTTACTTGCGTCCTTGAGCGATTACCAGCGGCTTGTCCTTCCTAACTGTGTAAGTACACTTTCAGTTCAGTGAGACTTAATCTGTGCTCATGCTGTCATGCAGACAGTAACCAGTTTCTTCTTCTCTTCTTGCCTTTGAACGGGTGACCCCAAATATTTCTCTTAACAGTTATGGAATCATGACTGCAATTTCTACTTCTTTTAGCGCGGTTTCGAGTGAGAACTCCCGAGTTGTATGGACATGAGGTTCTATGCAAAATGCAAAATTTAAACTATGAACATCACATCTTGTGGAGATGAAGCATAGTTGAAAATATTTTTGCTTGCAATAGACTATGGAAAATTCCATAATATGTGTATCATAGAACAAAATGACAAGAATTATACCTTCTTCGCCAAGAGTTGTGATAGAACGGCTTTTCAGTTAAATAGAAATAGAGTTGTGATAGAACGGTTTTTCAATTAAATAGAAATAGAGTTAAATATAGTGATGCATTTTTCTCAGGACAGCTGTAATATGTTGCTTTCCTTCTTTTCTGGTGCAGACTTGGAGTGAGTATGAAAGCTTGAGTCGGTACATAGCTGATAGAGACTATGTAATGTACTGGGAAAAGATGGTCGAGGAAATTAAGGTACGCATGGTGCAACGATCAGCTAGTCCAAGTTTAAAACTCACTTCAGTAATAAAAATGAAATTGGACTAATTAACAATCTTCTGTTCAAAACAGTGGCTTGAAAATCATGTGCTTAAAGAAGATACTCCGGAGATAGGCCTATATGACCTCTCAAATGTTGAAAATACGCCCTCAGGATCGATCACATCAAATTACACGAACGCACGCGCAAACAAAAAACTGATAGCCAAGGGTGCGTCTCGCATCCTCTAATTCCTCTCTTTATTGCTTTTCTCGTTTTTCTCTTATCCAATACCCAGCATATACACGCATATATATATGCGTCAACCGGAACAGGACAAACCGACTCGACCTACTAGACCTACGCCTAACCATCAACTATCCGACTCAAACACAAACTAAGCTTGTACGGTATTTTCTTTCTTGCCGTACATGTAAGGATTCTTTCCTAATCTAATCACCGGCAATGCTGATCACACTAGTAATCCTAACAGGAGTCAACACAGAACTGACACGGATTCAACCTTCCTAACATGACTAGCACAAGCCTACACACCGAACCGGACAGAACTAGCACGCCTACTCAAACTGGTTTGGATTAATCTAACATTCACCCCCTAATCCAAACATCTTACTCTTTACACGAGGAGACACGCAGACGATCACTTGTTCATCTTGTCACACTAGTTGCCTCCGATGACGCGACTTACCGGACTGCAACTTCTTGCTTCTCGCAATGATGACAACCACTTTATCATCATCTTTTTCATACTGACATTTAGACTGAAACCAAGATTGTCCGGACAACCAGCCACACTGCCACATCTTAGCGTGCTACATGCAGACTAAACGCATAGCCTCATGCAGGAACTCAACTCAACTGGTCCGCGTCCATCTTCACGTTGATCTTCATCTTCTCGTCGGTTGCTTGTACGTGGGGAGACACAACTCATCACCCACCACATCTTCACATCTTCTCAGTGTCGCCGATGCCACATCTTATCAAACGACACCTCCTGTCCAGCGGCAACACAAATAGGCATATATGTGCAACTCATCTCCATCGTATATGATCTCGCTGGAACTCCACGATCACAAACGGAAACGCAAGGCACGAATTCCTTTTTCCGCCCGCTCTCGCTCGCAATTATCCTCCGCCAGTGACGCATCTCAACTGCAGCAAAAGACTCGCACATCTGAGCTCTTGGACGCACCTTACAAGAACTCATGTGCACACCTTGACGACAGCTCGCAACTTTGTCGCCTCTTCCTCGCACCCCCAAACGATGATCACACATCGCCTTGCTTATGCGACAACGTCCTTGCCGTCTTCTCCAAGTCGTTCCGCTGAACGACAATCACCCGTCGCCTCGCTTGCGACAATACCCTCGCTGCCTTCTCGTCGTCGCACCGCCGAACGACTACCACCTGATCCTCCACGTCGCTGCACCACCCAGCGACAATATCACCTGCTCCTCCTCGTCGTTGCACCACTCAGCGACTATATCGGCTGCTCCTCTCCGCTACACCAGAGACTGCATTGCCCGCCCCGAGGCGCTATTCGGGTCACCACCCCGGGGCAAGCACAACTTCCCCTCGACTTTGCTCTGATACCAATTGTTGGGATTTCGCCCACAGGATCGATCACATCAAATTACATGAACGCACGCGCAAACAAAAAACTGATAGCCAAGGGTGCGTCTCGCACCCTCTAATTCCTCTCTTTATTGCTTTTCTCGTTTTTCTCTTATCCAATACCCAGCATATACACGCATATATATATATATATATATATATATATATATATATATATATATATATATATATATATATATATATATATATATATATATATATATATATATGCGTCAACCGGACCAGGACAAACCGACTCGACCTACTAGACCTACGCCTAACCATCAACTATCCGACTCAAACACAAACTAAGCTTGTACGGTATTTTCTTTCTTGCCGTACATGTAAGGATTCTTTCCTAATCTAATCACCGGCAATGCTGATCACACTAGTAATCCTAACAGGAGTCAACACAGAACTGACACGGATTCAACCTTCCTAACATGACTAGCACAAGCCTACACACCGAACCGGACAGAACTAGCACGCCTACTCAAACTGGTTTGGATTAATCTAACATCAAAACCATGGAATGACAACTAATCTACGTATGTGTTGTATCATCGCATTAACTTTCCTGTTCTACTATTTAGTGGGATCAAATCCGTCGTAAAGGTTTATACCAAGCAATTAGGATTGCTGCTGAGTTCCCAAACATTGATTTCAGTCTAGCATATCATGGTTTCATGGTACGATTCCTTTGTCCCTTGATCATTTAGATTGTCAGCTCTTGTCATGGTTGTTGTCTGACAAATGCAATTTTTGTATTAAATTTAGGAGTATATATGGGGGAATCGCTTTTATGTCGTGTTTGTGAAAGGTCTTGACCGTGCCTATTTTGAGATTTGGAAGCGTGTTACCAGGCAGCAGGTCAGCATTGTACATCGGCCTTTCTCAGAACTATAACAGTGTTTTTTAATTGATCGGGTTTCTCAATGCTATTTCCTTATTTATGCTAGGTGAATGGTGATGTTGTTTTCTATTTCCTTGGACAACTTGTAGATGTCTTTCAGAGAGGCTCTGCAGGAAGTTTGCAATGACAATTTGGTTCCATCGCGCCAACACACTTTGAAGGCTGAGCTGCAGCGACCTGGAGGCTTTTTACAATTGGAGCGACAAGTAGGTTCTTTTTTGGTTCATAGGCGTTATGCATGTGTTTTCATTGGCTAATTATTAGTATCTCTTACAATGCAAACGCTTTAATCGTCTTCCCTTGCAGTTTCGCCGGTGCATAGAGGGCATTAGTAAGGAAGTAAGTATAAATATAGTGTGGTGGTGTGGTCTTGCATCAACTGTAAATTGTTATATAGACTATATATATCCTCGTGCTTGATGTCGCTCCTTTGTGTCTATAGGTTCCGGATTGGATAGCCCAAGAGTTGATTTCGCAGGAAGTTAGATTCAAGGTATGTTGTGTAGATATTGGTAGGCAGTATTGTTTCCCCCCTGCATGATTTGTGTGTAGTATTGTATCTCATTCTTTCCTACTTCAGCGCGCGTTGCCAAAGGCATATGCGCAGTACGCGAGGAAGAAGCTCAAGGTTCCAGACGCCATAGGATTGATTCCCAAGGCCTAGATACCAGTGTAGATGTGCTTGTTGCTGGCATGCTCATTAGCGGTTCCTTCTGCCGCCATTGCCATGTTCATGTTGCTCCTATGACCTACGATGAGAGCATAAATTTGTTTATCTGCCTTGCTCGGAGGCTTTGGCAACTTGGATGGAGCTGACCCCATGGCAGGAGAAGAGGCAACCTGGAAAGCTTTTTCGACAAAATGGCATGAGGAAGGATGTTGCTTATTTTGCAGTTCACATGGGGGTTGGGCATCGTGTGCCCCAAATCAGCTTTAGGATTAGTCTAGAGGGCCATGTCCAGGAGATAGATCCCAAGCACCTGTGACCGCAAACTCATATGCTTTCAGTGATCACCTCAAAACAAAAATGCATGCAAATTTTGACTGAATGAATATGTTGAGTCCTTGTATGGAAAGCACAAGCCAGAAAGTTCAGCAATTAGCTAAATACAGTGGAGTAGGTGTGGATTGATGTGGTGTAGTGCAATGGCACTGCCAGCAACCATGTAACTGAGCCATATACCTTTTCATTTACGTATTTAATTAGTAAGTTTTCTTAAACATGTAGCTGCATGCAAGGTTGTTATTGTTTTATTAACTGTATGTATATAGTATAAGGCAGACAGAAAGAAGACACTGTGTTGCAAAATCATGCCGGTGATCACCTATCCAGACAGACACTGGTCAACCACCTAACCTAACCTACTTGGTCTGCCATGCTTTGCTCATGTGAGCTCCACTGTCTTGTTCAACTATAAATGCAAATAAAACAAAATAAAATACCTCCGTTACAATTGATTAATTGCAATTTGAGATTAATTCTCTTTGCCGAAAGATTAATATTTTATGATGATGAGTTGATGACGATAATGGTGATGGCCTCATGTGTGCGGTGCAATCTTGTTCCGTTTCTGTCCCTCTGCATCACCTACGGTACTTGCAGCTAAACTCAACAAACAAATGTAAGATGATTACTTTTTTCTTTATTCTGGACGGTTGATTAAGGTGCAACCGAAAGGTTAGGTACCATTACGATAACCAAAAGCAATGGTTGTGTGCTGCCAGGAATTGCATGCATAATCAGGTGTCATTTTTCTCTTTTTTTTCCCAGTAAGAAAACCATACATGGCACAAACGACAGGGACAGTAAACTACGTGTTTCAATTATTTTGTTTTTACTGAAATTGGATGTAGTAATCTTCAATGTGTGAAGCTATGATGTAGGGTGGAACCCTAGGTGGCCGATCTTTCACGAAATGGAGTGGATCCCACGAAGAACACGAAGAACAAGAGAGGGAACACGAGGGGAAACACGAGAGAATCACTCAAACCAATAAGAACAAGTCACACATATGCTAGATCCTCAAAACACAAAGAGATACAAGATCCATGATCAACAAGGGACGATACAAGTAGCGATAGTCTTCTCCGTGAGGAGGTCTTGGTATCCCGTAGGATCTTCTCCGCAGAGGTCTTGAATCCATGTGGATCTTCTCCGTGGAGGGGCCGCAGTCACTCACAAGGAGATGAACCACTAGTGGATGAGCAAAGCTCTATCTCAAATGAGCTAAACCTAAGCTAACCCTCAAATGGAGGAGGGGGGGGGGAGTATATATAGTCTAGGTCCACGAAGGGGTAAGTGGGAGAGGGATACATGGGCCTCAGGCCCGTCTCTGCGCGCAGGCAGGCGCCGGATGTCTGGGCCGGGGGCCGGATGTCCGGCGGCTCGCGAGGAGCCGGATATCCGGGCTGAGCGTGGCCGGCTTCAGTTGCCTTCTGTGATGAGGGGCCGGATTTCCGGCGAAGGGGCCGGATGTCTGGGGCTTCGGGAGGAGCCGGATGTCCGAGGCATGGGGCCGGATGTCCGGGCTGGCAGGGCTCGTTTCTATGAAGGGGCGCCGGATGTCCAGGCCTGGGGGCCGGATGTCCGGGGCCTGTAGGTGCTGGCCCTGCTTCCTTCTCTCCTGCGCACACTTGGCCTTGGTCCTTGGGTTATCCATGGTCTCCTTGGGCGTTCCTGAGCATGACAAGGTCCGCGCTTAAAGTATCATCCATGTCTCGCGAGAAAAGAAAGGGGAAGCATCGAGGAACGGGATCACCTTGCGTCCAAGTGGTGTACATGGGGATGAACGAAGGATGCTCCGCATCATCTCCCCTCCCTTGGGAAAGATACGACCTCGGATCAAAAACCTCATCACCATGGAAACGGTAGTCGTGAACGGACTTGTAGTTGGACGAAGTTGAGGGCATGTCGCAATCCAAGTACTCCAAGGTGTCTCCGGTATGTGGTACATGCAAAATGAGCAAACACAAAGTACACTTGGAAATACAATGGTTAGCGCACACAAAGTGTCCATCATGTAAGAATGAGTCTGTGTGACAAGGTACATGAAGCTTAGCAAGATGATATAGTATGAGATGGAAAGCATTCATGTGAGCAAATTCATTTGTTGTGCACACAAAGGTAGGGTAATTGGCATGGTGCACAAAGCTACAATTTCTACCATTGTGCAAAATGATGTCATAGTGTGATGGTTTATCAAGAGCATGAACATGGCAATGGATGCTCAATATGTGTATGTTATCATGCAATTGATGGAGGGCAATATGATCATGATGTATAAATATGCCATCAAGAAAGATCACAACAAATTTGCTAAGGAAATGCACAAGCTCATATATCATGGATGACATGGGAATACACGATGCAACGAGGCAATCATAATGTGAATCAATCCATGCATAAGATGCAAATTTGTCATGGGTATGATTTGTCCGTGGAGCATGGCATGTGAGCACACAATCAACAAGTATGAAGGTTTTGGTGCAATGTGCCAAAGGAGTTTTGATATACCAATGCTCGATGTCGCGGCATGAGTAAAGGTCTGAAGGTGCATCCAAAGGGTCCATCTTCAATGTCGGTCCTCCATCCCGTAGATGTATCATGTAGACAACAGTAAGGAAACAACAATGAAAGTATGGCCTATCCAATATGCATATGTGAGGATGGCTCACAAAGAAGGAATGCACCTTATGTATGTTCTCGAAGATGTTGTTGTCGCGCAACGTGTATGCCTTAACATGCCCAAGATGCCACGTGATGGTACCGCCTTGTGAATCCTCAAAATGAAAGAATATGACAAACACTCGGAAAAACAAATGAGGTTAGCCGTAATGCAAAACCTAGCATTCGTGCGGGAAAATACCCAATAAGTGCTTGCATCATTCTTATCATAAGAAAGTACAAGGGTGTGGTGCATGGTATGTAGGCATAAGATGCGAGAACAACCAAGTGCAATAGGCTCAATCAAGCAATTATGCATCTCAAGAAGGGTGTCAAAGTCTCCAAGATCAACAAACATAGCATTGTTGCATCAATACAAGTGATGAGAGATGCAACTAATGGAGACAAGTGACAATGATCAAGATATATCATGTGAGTGGCATGAACATATATGTCATCAACCCAAGAAAGCAAGTAAGAGAGGAACATGGGTGATGCAACATAGCAAACAAGCATAGTGATCAAGTCAAGCAAGCTAGTAGTGCAAAGATGCAACATACTAGAAGTAATCATGGCAATCATGGCATGTGTGCAAATAGGAGGCATGAATAATGCACATGGCATATCACAAGCATGAAAGCAAGGTATGGGCAAAGTCTCATCATTGTGGTGGCAAGAAGTCCTATGTAAATAGCAATGGAGTATCATGACTCTCCCAACACAAGAATCAACAATAGCATGGGGCACAAAGAAATCATGATAGTAGCTACAAGTATCTCCACCAAGCATGCAAATACACATATAAGTAGCATAATTGTGAATCATGTGTAAAGGCAAGCAAGGGTCACAATTGCATGGCAAAGTCATAGCAAGAGGCATAACATGCAAAGTGAATACGATAGTATGGGCATAATGTGATAAGTGGCAAATAGCCCATAGCCGTGTGAGAGCCAAGTAAAAGAGATGTGCGTAGTGGTTGCGCGAAGAGAATGGTGGTAAGGAGATTCCTCGGAATCCCAAGTCATCGTTGCTCTCAAGAGCTTGTTTTGTCAACTCATGGGATTGTGAGGTTGACAAATGTTCATGAGTACCTACACAAAGCAAAGACAAAAGGAAAATTGTGTGTGCGTGGTATATGTACACATCTTCCATCATGATGCACACGTGCATGTGTTGGTTAGCACAAAATAGCCAATGCTCAAATAAATGAGATGCGTGATATAGAAACATGTCATCCATCATGAGAGGTTTGTTGTTATGTATAGCATGATGGAGACTCGAATTGTGTAATGCATCACAAGAAATATGAGCATTGTTATTCATGAAATGCATATGGTGCACACAATCATGGTAATCATGCAAGGTATGGAATGCATCAAAATCTCCTAGTATGTATGAGGAAACTATAGGGGTCTCCTCATGAGCATCAACGGAAACATCGCATGAAGAATATTGATAACATCCAAAAAATGCATATCCGGAGCAATGTGATCATGGCATGGTATATTAGATGAATTGCGCAAATCATGTAAAGGAAGCATGGCAATATCATCGCAAGAGAAACGCATTCCAATGACCATCATCTTGTCATCTATGCCACAAGTGCAAATGGGATTTACTTTAATTTGGCATGCATAGTTACTATGTTGAGATTGAAATGATGCAATATGGGAGATCTCACTCATAGCATATGACAAGTTTAAAGGATTCTCAAACATGATGTGACCAAAAGAATTTTCACATGATATCCTATGGAGCATAGCATCACAACTAGGCAACTCAACATGCTCATCATCATATTCATCATAAATGGGTAAGTCATGACATGAAGAATTTGCACTAGCATGATGCATGGTGATAGGTGTGTCAACATCATGCAAGCAATCATTCTCAAGATAGTCCACAAGTGGGACGAAAGAAGCACCATCACCTATGTTACCTTTAGAGCTCCGCTCATGTGTTGTAGGTGAGGTTGCAACTTGATGGTACCATGTGGGGGGTGCATCTTCTTCCACCATGGCCATCGGGTTTTCCATTGGCGGGATGGACTCGTCGAGGATTGGCGCGTCGTCATGTAGGAGACCTAGCACCAAAGAAAACACACTTGGAGTAGAGGTTAAGTCGTTAGAAATCATAGTGGCCTCACATGCCCTCTCAAATACCTCACTCACTAAGTGGTGTGTCTCACTCACTCCCTCTTGGATGCTCTCACTCATATGGTTGGTCGAGTCACTCAAATGGCTCTCAACCTCACATAGGATGTGTGGCATGCTCTCATGTGTGGGGCTAGTGGTGGTCACACTCATCCTCTCATATGAAATGCACTCAATGTCACATATGGTTGAGTCACTCATGTCACTTATGTGGCGGTGGCGCTCCTCACATGGAAATTGGGGCATCTCGTCATATGTGGGTGTCGGAGAGATGTAGGTGCAAACGTCTCCAAACTCAACTCTTTTCGCCGCCTCATCCATAACGCCTCCAAAGGTGAATGCCGTAGGGTGTGGCAAATCATCACTCTCCTCCGAGACCAAAGGAAATGTCTCATGTGCGCTCGCGTAGCTTGACTCGGAGTAGTCGTCATATTTGGGCGTCGTCTTCATGTTGTTGAAGAGGTTCATGCTCGCCGCCGTAGTTGAAGGGGATGGCCCTTGATTGACCATCTTGTCGCCGTCTTGATGTGGGGAGCTTCCGAAGATGGAAGTGTCGCCCTCGCTCGTAGGTGGTCGCCTTGTAGTTGGAGATGTCGATGTAGGCGAACTCATGGGAAGTAGGTGAAGATGCCGTACATCCGAAGGCGAAGATGCCTTGATAGCACTTGGCGAAGATGCCGAAGTGGTGGTTGTAGCCGTAGCTCCGTCTTGGGTGTGCTTGTCTCGCGGTCTTCTCTTATGCTCTTGAAGCTTGGCCTTGGCGTGATGTAGAGCTTCTTCGGACTTGTAGGTATGCACTTGTCGAGCATCTTCATGATGATGATGTCGTTGTCGTGCTTGAGCTCTTGGTAGATGTCGTTCGTCGTCGTCGTGCACATGATGCTTGGAGGTGACTTGCCCTTCATAACGATGTCGATGGTCGCCATGGCGGTGTGGCCGTGGAAGACTTGCACTTGCATCATGTTTGCGCTCCGAAGACTTGTGACTTGAACGTCGCCGCCGAGAGGATGACGAAGGGGAAGAAGACTTGTAATCGACCACCAAGTGTCGGATCTCCGCCATTTGTTTGTTGAAGGAGTCGCACAAGTCGTCGAAGGAAGCCATTGTCCTTGTCTCGGAGTGTCGTAGTTCGATGGCGATGTTGCCCAAGCACTCTTGCATTTCTCGTTGTAGTCCGATGGTTTTCGCGTGGATGTCCTTGTTCGCGCCGTCGATGTCGAAGACCGGAGATGAAATGCCTTGCCTATCCATCACAAGACGCTAGCAAGTATGAGTGGGAGAAAGAGAAGAACTATACCAAATGTACCTTGACCGATGTTGAAGATGGATCAATGATCACTCAAATGTGGAACAAGGAAATAGCACAATTGGTACCAATTCTTGTCGGTTTCTCACACCTACACAAGTAAAGCTTATGGTGTAGCTCGGTGAGGATAGTGGCACAAATATTTGATGCAAAATGTTAGCAAGAGTCAATAATGTTGAAAAAGATTCACAAATTCGCAAGTGAAACAAGTAGACCAATAGCAATATGGGTGGCACACGGAAACACACACACGGATAGATAGATGGGGTCGTGCAACCAAGGAATGAGCCAAAATGTGGAATCCACGAAAAATGCTCTTGTTGCACAACACTAGAGAGACGCTAGCGCGATTGCACAATAGGCGGATACAAACTTGTGCACAACCTACTAAGCAAAAATGCAACGACTTCTATCCCAAGTATGCTATATGTATGGTATTCCGGTGGTATGATCCAAAATGATCGAGTATGACAATCTTAATGTAGTATGATGCTATGGTTCTTGCTTAAAAGCTCTTTGCTTATCTTTTTCTTTGTGCTTAAAAGCTTGTTTGGCTCTTTCTCTTTTGAGCTCTTTTCTCATGCAAACTTCACGAACCAAGATAGCATTTGAGTATATGCGATAACAACCTTGTGTCACAAGAGATGATACCAAGATATGCACCACGGTGATATGGTATGTATTATATGGGAAGTATGATCACTAATGTGCACAAGTCACGTTGCCGGCAATACTCAAATGGCTAGTCTCGATAGGTAGGTGACGCAAAAATGGGCTAGGGGTTAACAATGCAATTGCAAGGGAATATACAATGATGTCGTCGAAGTTACCGTCTGTGTCGATGATGAGAGGTGGTTCTCTTGATGTAGACCCGTTCCTAATTAGCCGAAACACCTTAGGAAACGGAAAAACCACAACTCAAAATCTCAAGGACAAATATCAAATGGTGGTAGCGGCAATGCCGTGGTGGTTGCGGAAGTGGAATGATGGGCTATACACGATGTCGGAGTTGAAATCACGGTCCCTAAGTTGCCGAAACACCTTAGGAGACACAAGCCACAACTCAAACAAGCTCGAACAAAATTGGGTTAAGTTTGGTTGGCTATGTATAATGGGCAATGGGTATGCGGAAGTGGTGGTGGTGGTTGATGAAGAAGCAATTGTCCCTAAGTAGCCTAAACACCTTAGGAGACTCAAATCACTACTCAAGCAACCACAAATGCTATGGGGGACAAAATGGTTAGGTTGCGGAACAAGAGATTTTTCGGCCGAGTTGAGAGGGCAAAACACTACCAAAAGAAAAAAAAAAAGTGAGTACAACGAATACTCACATTTATTTATTTATTATTATTCCTTTTGGCAGCAGCAGAAAATGCCACGTAAGATGAAATTCAGATTCATTGTGCTGCACATCTAAAAAAACATTGTGCTGCTGGCAGGTGGACCTTTGTACCTTACGTGAGACTAGGTGCGGGCCCGATCCCGTTGACCAACCACCGAAAGGCACGTCATGATCAGGCCGTTTTCTTCATGGAGAACTTGGTGCGGGTCCACGGTCCAGTGAAAAGCCAGAAATTAGCTCGAGCTAACTATAAAGAACAAGTCACGTGACTCACGGCCTACTCAATCGTCAAATACACACATTCCTTACAACATTGTCTATAATTTGATGGAATACATAGAACAATACCTTTTGTGAGAATGTTTATTCCTATGAAAAATGTGAAAAATATACATCATTTTTTTCGTTCAGTATTAAAAACAAGCTCTGTTGAAAAAATCTTGCCGGCCATCATCTATCTAGACACTGGTCAACCACCGAGCCTAGTTGCCTAAACTATTTGGTCTGCCATGCCGTGTTCCCCTATCATCGATGTGAGCTCCGTTGTCTTGTTCAGCTATCACTCCAGACAAAACAAAACAAAACCAAACCACACACTATTTGTTTTTGCCGAAAGCTTTGTCTTTGTTATAAGCAGACACGTGTGATAGTTTTCTCTTCCCTTGCAAAACCGGTTTGTCTTTTCCTCTGTAAATAAATATACGGCGTTTTAGATCACTACATTAGTGACCTGAAAGAACTTATGAGTACTTTTTTCTATGATGAAATAGACCGCGAGTGTTTAGCACGAGCGTCAGGGCGCTCGGTTTCCGGCTGTGTTTCCCTAATCAACTACGTAGTTTGTTTCCTTTTTAAAGAGAGAGAGAGATATATTAAAGGACACAATGCCCCGCCCCCCTTGAAATC
>LR738714.1:777436101-777454824 GCA_902687465.1 Secale cereale
GGCGCTTCGCTCGCACTAGTTGCGCCGGCGGCGCTGGCTGGGTTGGGTTGGTGGGGATTGACTGGTTCTGCAGGGGAACGCGGCGTGCTTCTCCCCACTGGAAATTGTAGATGCGAGCAGGCTGGTCATGGCGGCTCTCAGGGTAGCTTGATTTACGCGTATTGCTGACGCCGTGTTGATTCATTTTGGGTGGACACTGACCAGTGGATTGCTCATTGCGTGTTGATTCATGCTGTGGTGTGAATTTTAGGTTTAGATGCAGTCTATCAGCTTAGGAGTGTGCAGTTTTACACTTTTAGGAAGCAAGAACCTGAACTAGCCGATTGCATCGCCTCATAATCATAGGGCTGGACAGGTTACATCGCATGCGTCACTCGAAATGAAGATTAGTAGATCACAAGCAACTAGATGCGACGCTCGTCATTACAATTCTAGGTTCGTGGGCTACACCTGGCACTGCAAACCTAGGTCCTGCTCTCATGGTGGGATAACTCTGCACCTGTAACCTGCATCGCCTTCACAATAAACCTCACTGTACTGGTGCTGTTGTTTTGCTCCCCATAAACCTGCCCATTGTCGCCGCAGCATCCATTTTTTTTTTGCTTCTCTTTCTTCCTATATATAATTCTGTTCGTGTTTACTTTACTGTATATTTGATCCAATACAATGGGATTTCTGTCACCTCACTGTTGTTAAAATGTGCGTGCAGGTCGTTCAACGTTTGGCCAATCTTATTAGGAGTCTGCATTTGTCGGTACTGTCCTTTGAGCCATACCTCATTTGGGATCGGATTTCGGATGTGACAAATGCCCACCAAGGTGGCTGCTTCAGATGTCATCAGAGTGAGCACCTCAAGTGCCCCCAGCACATCGAGCCACGGCTCCGCGCAAGATGACTACGAATCGTCGGGCGACGTGTATGTGTGGGGCGAAGTTATCTGTGAAAGCTCTGCAAGAGCTGGTTCTGATGCGGTGATCAAGTCGTCTGTGAGGCAGGATGTCCTGCTACCCAAGCCCTTGGAGTCCCATTTAGTTCTGGATGTGTATCATGTGGACTGCGGGGTCAAGCATGCTGCTCTGGTCACGAAGAATGGGGAAGTCTTCACATGGGGTGAAGAGTCTGGAGGACGCCTTGGCCATGGATCACGAGAAGATTATGCTCGCCCCAGCCTTGTCAATTCATTAGCAGTTTCCAACGTGGATTTCGTTGCTTGTGGGGAGTTCCATACTTGTGCAGTGACAACAGCTGGGGAGCTGTATACCTGGGGAGATGGAACACACAACATTGGGCTTTTGGGCCATGGTACTGACATAAGCCACTGGATTCCTAAGAGGATTTCAGGAGCACTGGACGGTCTCCAGGTTGCCTTTGTTTCTTGTGGAACCTGGCATACAGCCTTGATTACAACAAACGGCCAGTTATTCACCTTTGGTGACGGTACTTTTGGAGTTTTAGGCCATGGAAACCGAGAAAGTATTTCATGTCCGAGGGAGGTCGAGTCTTTATCGGGGCTGAGAACAATTGCTGTCGCCTGTGGTGTGTGGCACACTGCAGCTGTTGTAGAAGTTATAGTGACTCAGTCGAGTTCAAGTTTATCTTCTGGAAAGCTCTTCACATGGGGAGATGGGGACAAACATCGACTTGGTCATGGTGACAAGGATCCACGAGTTAAGCCGACATGTGTGGCTTCACTCATTGATTACGATTTTCACAGGATAGCATGCGGTCATGGCCTTACTGTGGGTCTGACAACATCTGGACAGGTCTGGAGCATGGGTAATACTGTTTATGGCCAGCTTGGAAATCCTCGCTCAGATGGTAAGCTCCCATGTTTAGTCGAAGAGATTATGGGCGAACAGGTTGTTCAAGTTGCTTGTGGTTCCTACCATGTTGCGGTTTTAACAGTTAAGAGTGAGGTTTTTACATGGGGAAAAGGAGCCAATGGAAGGTTGGGCCATGGAGATATAGACGACAGGAAAATACCTACGCTGGTTGAAGCCTTACGAGACAGAGCTGTTCGGCACATTTCCTGTGGTGCGAACTTCACAGCGGCCATATGCCAACATAAGTTGATGCCAGGAGCGGAGCAGTCGCAATGCACCTCATGTAGGCAGCCATTTGGGTTCACCCGGAAGAGGCATAATTGCCATAATTGCGGACATGTCCATTGCAATGCGTGCACTTCGCGGAAGGTGTTGAGGGCAGCGTTGGCTCCCAATCCTGGAAAGCCTTATCGTGTTTGTGATTCTTGTTTTCTGAAACTGAACAATGCCATTGACTCCAGTGCAATCAATAAGAGGAAAGATACCGTGCCTCGCTACTCAGGTGAAAGCAATTCTGATAGTACTAAATTAGCTAAAGCAATTATCCCTAGTAATTTGGATATGATTAGAAGTTTGGATAGCAAGGCAGCAAAGCAAGGGAAGAAAACAGATGCCCTTTCATTTCTCCGGTCTCCTCAAATGAGTTCACTTCTTCAGTTAAGAGATATTGCTTTATCTGGTGGGCCTGATCTGAACAGACCAGTTCCAAGACCAACTCGCACACCAGCAGTTCGATCGGTAAATACTTCCAGGGCTGTCTCCCCTTTCTCTCGTAAACCTAGTCCACCACGTTCGACCACACCAGTTCCAACAACTCATGGCCTGTCTGTTGCGAAAAGTGCTACTGATAATCTTACGAAAAAGAATGAGTTGTTAAATCAGGAAGTTGAAAGACTACGCGGACAGGTATCTCATTTTATTCATATGTCAGTATGTAGGCTTGGTTTTTGGTGTGTTAGTTAACAGAGACCTAATTTATGCATCTTGTTAGGTCGATAGTCTGAGGCACCGTTGTGAGGCTCAAGAACTTGAGCTGCAGAAGTCTGCTAAGAAAGTGCAAGAGGCCATGACACTGGTTGCTGAGGAGTCTTCGAAGTCCAAAGCTGCAAAGGAAGTCATAAAATCCCTGACAGCACAGGTAATATTGCCTGACTTGTTGCCCCCTCCTTCTAAATGCATGAATCAGTATTTAACTGTTCCGTACCTGTAATATTCCCATGCATATAAAATCGTTGGTTCTTATGGTTGCCAAGAGACAAACATGCTAGTGCTACTGTGGCTTAGTGTTATCTGATTACCCAAACACCCATTTAATCTTTAAAAACTAATGATCTAAAACAAACTTTTGTTAATTAGTAGCACGTCCGTTGGATCTATTACTGAAATATGTTCCTCTACTGATTATTGAATCTGCA
Organism: Secale cereale; assembly: GCA_902687465.1. Taxonomy (NCBI): domain Eukaryota; kingdom Viridiplantae; phylum Streptophyta; class Magnoliopsida; order Poales; family Poaceae; genus Secale; species Secale cereale. Next base: position 777,439,340 of record LR738714.1, read on the forward strand.
TTTTTCCATGGCTTTTGTAGCTCAAGGATATGGCTGAAAGACTGCCTCCAGATGATGGCAATGATGCAAAGCAGTCACAGTTTCCAAACGGAATCGAGTCTCATGCTTCCATTTACTCTAGCATGGATTCGGTTCAACAGTCACGAAATGAGTCCATCAATCATGCATTAAACATGGCTAGCCTGAACACTGGACGATCCTTGCACCCAAACGGAACCTCAAGTCAACAGAGGTCGCCAGATGTCAGTGAAAACAATCAAGTGAGTGCTCACAGGCATAGGGTTTCAAGCCCCCATGATGGCGCACATTCGAATCGAAGAGCGCATAGCAGTAGTGATGAATTATTCTCTGCAAGCCGCAGAGCGGCTGATAGTGCCAGCATGGATACCATGTCCCTCCAAAATGGCGAGGATGGTTACAAATCTCGAGGTACGTTGTCACTGTCCAGTACCGAAGTTAAGGCCGAATGGATTGAACAGTATGAACCAGGTGTATACATAACACTGACAACGCTTCTTGATGGGACTCGGGATCTGAAGAGGGTGCGCTTCAGGTAATTTGATATTCTTCTCGGCTTCCCTCTTAGATACTGTCATGCCCTGTCTTGTTTCATTCATTAATAAATATGACATGGTAGGTTATAACAATTCACTCTGAGAATAGAAGGCTGTTTGTTTGTTCCTGATTCAGTTGTCTAATTACCACATGTGTCCAGTGTTTTTGTCACACAACTAACTCGATCGGTTAATCAGCACCGCAGTTGCTGCCAACCTACTCTGCTAAAGGCGCAAAGCTCGTGGCAGGATCTCATTGAGAACCATGAGATGTTCATGTCCTCTAATTTTGGCTGCTCCTCACCTCCTTTTTTTTCTTTTGAATTCCTATACAGCCGAAGACGGTTCGGCGAGCATCAAGCGGAGAGCTGGTGGAACGAGAACCACGACAAGGTGTACGAGCGGTACGGCGTGAGGAGCTCCGAGCGGGTGTCGTCGGCCGCGTCGACCCGGTCAGCCCGGTGACCTGAGGACGGACCTGCTCTGCCCCGGCATTCATCAGTGTTGCTCCTGTGATGCCGACGAATCGATTTCTTGTCCCGCTATCGGATCGTCCATCGAGGCAGGCGGGCAGGCAGAGGCATGCAGGGGCTGTGTAGCGCAGCCCTGATGCAATGTAAATATAGAGGTGACAGTTATTAGTGTGGGAGGGAGGGTGTGTTCGTCGGAGCCTGGACTGACCCCTCTTTCCCCAATTCCGTAGCCAATTCGTGTTGTAAAATCCGCAGAAATTCTTCAGTCATCGTCTGCAGGAGTTTCTCCGTTGCATCCGTCTGTTTGTACGTGGCGTCGAGCGGAGCTAATATACATGATGATGATGATGATGATGATGATGATGATGATGTTGTGGTGGGACAATGTTGCCTATGATACAGTTTCGAAACCATGTTGATGCATGCTGTGTTTCTGAATATAAAACAGTCTTTGCAGTTCAGTTTGGGAACAGAGGATGTACCATATCCAGAGCAGTGGCGGCTTAGCTGGCCATGAATCCATGTGGAAAGGATTGGTTGGGATCATCTGTGAATTTAACCGAGAACAAAATGTCCATCCGAAGGCAAACAAAAGAGACAAAATTTCAGTGAATTATATGCCTCCTGTTTTTTTTCTCTCTCTTTTATTTGGCATCTTTTGTTAACACTATTTTATTTGCTTATACGGAGATTTGATTTCAAATTTTTACGGCGATGGATGAGTAAACAAGTTTCATAATCATCCGCGGGTCACTTGACTGTTATCCAATTTATTTTTCATTTGCCATCTTTCGTTAACGCTTTTTATTTGCATATACGGATATTTGGTTTCAATTTTTTACGGTGAAGGATGAGTAGAAAAAGTTCATAATTATCCGACCTAAATAAGAAACGTAACCCGCGGATAATTATTTAGGAGTTTCGCGGATAATTTTTTTGGTTCAGAATTGTTAAATGTATTTGTCGCATATATTTGTTTGATTTCTGTCATTTTCAACTTTCGACCCGCGTGGCGCGACCGCATCCACACACAAAGAAAACATAGCGTGGGAGGGCACTGCGCAATTTTAAAACGAATGATTTGGATTCAACCGCAAGCACGCCGTTTTTCGAATCAAAGTGTTTAAATTCAAACTACAAGTTTTTTTTTTGAAACGGAGGCAAAAAATTTGACTTATCGATTAATTAAAAAGGAGAGAATTGCCCGGTTAAATAACGAAAAACCAGACGAAAACCGTTTTTTTGAAATAAAAGGCATATGGTTAGTAATCAATCAAGATACCACGCGCACGCAGCATTATCCTCCCGAATCTCACTCCTCCTCCGAGTCCAGATCCCCCCGCCGCCGTCCACCGAACCCTCCCGCGGCGGCGCCGGCGAGATGCCGCCGTCGAGCCGCCCGAGGGAGCCGCTCTCCCTGGCGCTCCCGGGCGCCGGCCGCTCCGCCCAGGACTTCCCCTCGCTCTTCTCCGACCTCACCTCGCTCCTCCTCCACCACGCCCCCGCCGCCGCCGCCCCCCGCGGCCGCGCCCCGGTCTTCTCCTCCTCCACGCTCTCCATCCCCGCCCCCACCCCCGCTCCGAGCCCGGCTGTTCAGGCGCCGACGCCGCTGGAGCGGGCGGCCATCGGGGCGTGCGCGGGGGCGGCGGCGGGGGCCTTCACGTACGCGGCGCTGCTGCCGCTCGACGCCGTCAAGACGCGGCTGCAGGCGGGGGCGGCCTCGCGGGGCTCCTGGCAGGTGTTCGCCGACATCCTGCGCGCCGACGGGCCGCTCGGCCTCTACCGGGGCCTCTCCGCCGTCATCCTCGGCTCCGCCACCTCCTCCGCCATCTACTTCGGCACCTGCGAGCTCGCCAAGTCGCTGCTGCGCCCGCACCTGCCGCCCTTCCTCGTGCCCCCGCTCGCCGGCGCCAGCGGCAACATCTCCTCCTCCGCCATCATGGTGCCCAAGGAGCTCATCACGCAGCGCCTCCAGTCGGGCGCCGCCACGGGCCGCTCCTGGCAGGTGCTGCTCCAGATCCTCCGCACCGACGGCTTCTTCGGCCTCTACGCGGGCTACGCCGCCACGCTCCTCCGCAACCTCCCCGCCGGCGTGCTCAGCTACTCCTCCTTCGAGTACCTCAAGGCCTTCGCCCTCAGCAAGAGCAACGGCGACAACCTGACGCCGGGGGAGAGCGTGCTCTGCGGCGCCCTTGCCGGCGCGATATCCGCGGGGCTCACCACCCCGCTCGACGTCGTCAAGACGCGGCTGATGACCAGGGTGGGCGCCGCCCAGGGGAGCCGCACGGTGGTGGGTACAATGCAGGAGGTCATCGCCGAGGAAGGCTTGATGGGCCTGTCCCGGGGGATCGGACCGAGGGTCCTGCACAGCGCCTGCTTCGCTGCGATTGGCTACTGCGCCTTCGAGACGGCCAGGCTCATGATCCTCAAGTCATACCTTGAATCGTGCGAGAGGAAGGCCGCTGCCGAGACCAAGACCGGAGTTGCCGCTGCTTGAGTGTGTATGATTCCTTCCCTTCTTTCAGGAAGGTAATCGCTTACTCCGGGTAGTGTGCACTTTTCTTGTAGCTACCTAGCTATGATATTGTTATGCAGACGATGTACCCGCTAAATGTATTTGCTATAGCAGCATTTCAATTTCAGTTATAGAGTTGTTTGAAGGATGCAACAAGTAATAATATGAGCCAGTTATGAATCTGTCATTGGTTTTGATTAGCAGCAAGTTATTTTGTGGCATACATTTTCAGGCTGGCGTTCCTGAAGTAATGTTCCATACACTACTCTTTCTTTTACATGTATATATGTGTATTTGTGGCAGTGTGTCGGCGTGTATGATTACAATGAAGCCCACAAACCTGAATTTTTTGTGTTTGCCACTAACTCAAAACATATTGTTGTGGTGAACGCTCTCTACTACTACAGTAAGAAATAACATTCATACAAAAATTCAAGCATTCTTGGTATTTTTGATTGCTACTGCTCCTAAATAATCTCACAGTTATAAAATGTTCTTAAGCATAATATATATAAGTTTGTGGGAGATTCATGTATGCCAGGTTTTGTTTCCTTCATGTTCAGAAATAGCATCACAGTTGTAGAATAGTTTCAAGCACACCGAATTATACAAGTCTATGGACATCAAAGTCCACATTAATCGTGTATGCCAGATGAGGTCATTTCAGGGGGTTAGACATTGCACTACTGCAAGCGCACACAGTTCGACGTGAATGGACATGCTATGGATCATCACTGGAAGTACTTTCTGCAGAATGAACTTGCATCACGTGGGTAGTGAATCCTGATCATGTTCTCTAGGCATTTCTTGTAGGAGAAATCTGTAGGAGGGCCGTCTGAGGACGCGACGTACAAGCACCTGGAGCTATGGAATTTTTGATGCTTAGAAACCTGCAAACAGGGGAAGAAATTTCATGAAGTTTCCATCTTGGATTTTGGTTCTTGTGATGCATCGGAAGACAGAAAGGTATGCTGCTTACCATTATGTAATTGTTATTCCCTGCCATCTTCTTTTCCTTCTCTGGGTGGTACATGAGAATATTTTCAACAATGAACCTCTCATCATCTCCAGAAAGCTTGATGCCATCCCTGCAAAATATAGGAATAGATGGACTGCGAGTAAGGATTGCGAACATAGAGAAGAAGCCACTTGGGGTCTACAAGAGAAGGTGCACTTTTCAGTCAATGCAGTTACTTGGACTTTGTGATGTTCAAACTTAAATCGAACAGTCATATCATCATTTACTTGAAGAAGTGTAGCTACTTTTCAGTACTTTGTGTCTTTTTAGAGTTGCAATGGGCTAGGTATTATACCTTGATTCACGGATGATCCTCTTTACTTCTTTCATGATTGGATCAACTTGTGCATGGATCTGCTGTTCCGCTAGTGTAAAATTTGAACTCGCTCTTTGTCCACTATTGCTACCTCCCCGGTTTGGTCCGTTTGATCTCCATGCTGGTCCTCTGCCACGGTTTGGGCCAAGTTTGCCGGTCTTCATGTTCCGTCCACCAAAGTTGGATGGTCCTGAAAGGTTGAAGTTCGGGGCGCTTGTGGTATTGGCTCTTTGGGCTTTCCACCTACTGTTACCTCCACGGTGTGATCCCTCTGATTTCCACACCGCACCTCTACCACCACCTCGACCTCTACCAAGATTATTGGTCTTTCTACTCCTTCCACCAGAGCGAGATGGCCCTGTAATGGCAAAGTTGCCCTGGCCTGCCACATTTTCTTTCTTCCAACTTGGGTTACCATCTTGTTGTGTTGCATCTGAGCTCCAATTACTATCAAATTGCCTTCTCTGATAAACTTTTGTGGTAGAACTGCTCTGGTTCCATCCACTAGTGCCACTTGATGGCCCTGTAATGGCAAAGTTGCTCTGGCCTGCCACATATGCTTTGTTCCAACTTGGGTTACCCTCTTGCTGTGTTGCATCTGAGCTCCAGTTACTATTACGTTGCCTTCTCTGATAAACTTTCATGGCAGAACTGCTCTGGTTCCATCCACTAGTGCCACTTGACTCTGTGGCGACATGTTTACCATGTTGCCAATTTGGAACAGGCACTGTTTGGTGCGCTTGTTCAGCCCTCCAACCTTGAAGATCATGCAGCAGGAGATTTGATTTTGGCCTGTCTGTCCAAGAGATTGGACTGTTTCCTCCCAAACATAAGATTTCTTCCTCTTCGATTTCATCTTCTTGAAGGTTGTCAACATCATATAAGCACATATTATCTTCAGTGGATCTTGTTGATTCTACAACTGTGAGGAACTCATATAAACCATACCCTCCAAGGTTCCCATTGCCCGCTAACTGTAAAGACCAAGAAGTTCAGAGGAGAAGGGAGAATATAATTATGTGCTGCACAGATGAGAGAACATAGGCAAGTAAAAATGTTTGCTGTACCGTGTTCTCATCATTCCAGTGGATTTTGAAGGCTGAACCAGTCCCAATTGGTGCAGGATTGCCCCAAGAGCAGGTAGACACAACACTATCCAACTGATCAGAATAGACCTTCTCTGCACCCTCCTCGAAGCATTGCAATGGCCTCTGCAACATGTTTTCCTCGTTTTTTAATCAATGCCAACACTTGCTCATCAAAATGGGGAGTTCAAAACAAAATGAAATGGAGGACTTACAGCGAGCGTAGCCTTCATGAAGGGCGCCTGAATCTTGAGGGACTTGAATGTGGCCTTGTAACCATAGCTGTTGAAGCCATGCAAGTTACCTGTGCAGGTCATGCTGCTTGCAACGGTTGTCAGGTGTTCCTCGAGAACTGATTTTGTAACCATTCCAACTGCCTTGGAAAGGTGCTGGAAGGATGGTCGAAAGGATAAAAGAAGAAGAGCAGAACATGAGTAATTTTTAAATAGAAGCTACTGAATTCATCAGGAAGGTCCCCGCAAAAATAAAATAAAATCATCAGGAAGGTAAAAAAAAGCAAGAACTTGCTGGACCTGTGTGACTCGACCGAAGGCAGATGAAATTCCAAACCCTTGCTGAACTTGTTGGATGCTGTAGGGCAGAGACCTGGTAGTGTCGATCAGATCCATCACAGGGATGCATGCATCCATTGCTGTTCCCCAGACATCACCACTCTCTCCAGTTGAGTTTTTATCCATTGTGACTACGAGCGCCAATTCGCCCTTCTGTTCTGTACCGGAGTTGTGGACCCAACGTGTGTCTTGTGGTTCAACCCATACTATGTTCACCTCCTGGACTCGTGTATCACCTGGGAGAAGATGCAAATGAACATCTCTTTAGTAAGCAGAATTGCATGAGCCGTAACTATCAGCATATTCATCTGGATTTTCTATATGCATGATGCCTAGTATGAATGTGAATTTTTTGTTTACCTTTTATGATAGTGTCCAAGAGTATAGGAGAGATGGTATTGGCCATCAACTCGACAACTCGCGCAGAAGATTCAGACATTCGTGTGGTGACACTTTCAGTTAGGAAAAACTGCAAACAGGAGACCTGTTCTTCGTCATCTGCATCCTGGTAGCACATACATTCGCTGCAAAGAAGAAATGTCAGATTATGTTCAGAAACTAGAGAATAGATCATTTAAAATTCATGCTTGATTTTCTCAATATAGCATGCCTAAATACCCAATGAAAGGCATTATTCAACTTATAAGTTACCAAATAAACAACTCAAATCTTAGTGGATCTGAAAAGTAAATCCAACCATTGGAATATTCTTTCAGAAGAATATGAAAATAAAGCCTCCTGTACTATTTCAAGGTTAAAACAATAAAAGGTCGTAGCACCTTGAGATCACAACTCTCTTCATAAGTTGATTCACCTGCCCCTTCTTCTTTCCGCATCTATATATCTCTTTCTGGCATTTCTGAAGAATATCTTCCGTACTTATGTTCATTTCATCCAGTTGCTTCTGTAAGGTCACATAATGATTTCTTGAACATAGTCTTGATGATAGTGCTGAAACAACGATACTATTTGTAAAGTAGGTGAACAATACCTTGTCAAGGTGAATGTGGCCAACAAGACAATGTGTTGCTTTAATATTTTGTTGTTGATACCTGAAACAAGACAATGATTGTGAGGCTATCACAGTATAAACTGAAATGTGCAAGTAGTTACTTCTGATTTGATTTTGATATTTATTTGTATGACACAGTGTAAAGCCAAATTAGACTGATCTAAGATTTTATTTTCAATAAGATGTCAAGAAAACAACAATTTTCTACTCTTGTTCATGTTTGTGGTTCACTCATATGAAACTAATACTGAAGTGCATAGTTTGGGAAAATAGTATGTAACTTGGGGCAGAAGGAACATTGTAGCATGATAAATAATTATGAAAGCATGAACAGTACATACTGGACTGAGAACTCAGTAGCACAGTCTTCTACTTTGGTCCTCTTTAAGCAGGCTTGAACTGCGAGTGATGCTCTTTCCATGCAAAAATTATCCCCACAGGAGCATTTGTTTAGATACAAAATTATTTTTTGGTCATTTTCATTTCTAGAGCTAGCTCTTGTAAGTAGTACTTCCTGGAAATGCAACAACCAGAAGTCAGAACATATGAACTAAGTCTTAGATGGAACTGAACAAATGAACCTCTCACCTTCATCGAGTCCCATGAGGCCATGTTATTCTGATTTGGGTCTAACACTGCCTTGTATGCAGCATTTGTAACTGCAGTGGCTGCCAAGATACCCACGGGATCTCCTGGTGTCACAGACCTCGATGAGTTTGTCGAGTCAAACTTGACAACTGAATTTCCACACGAGTTTCTTATGGTTCCATCATAGCATGCTACAACATCCCGGAGCATTGCCATCATGTTCTTGAAGAGAACGCCCGGCTCCACAAGTCCTTTTGATGTGCGTATTGTCTTCTCCCTTGCAGATATTGAATGGAGTAGGTCCTCATATGGGTTCAGTCCATTGCAAAGTGAGTTCCTGACAAAACCATGTGCCTCCAAAGGATGGCAACCATTGGTGCTGCTGCCACAGTTGCTTAGCGACTTGGATAGGCAATCCTCCACCAAGCTGCCAGAATATAATCTTCCGTTGCGCTGCAGCTGATGTCCCAAGAAACCAATCTGCTCCACTACTTTGGTCATGGCTGAATCTCTCTTTTGGTCAACCAAGAAGCGAATGTCAGAAGAAGAAGTAATGAAGTCCACAATTGGTTTCCGTAACTTGTCAAGATCAAGTGTCTGATGCTGAATTGTCTGTGGTATTGGATTCTGGACATTGAAGTCTCTCAGGCTTACACTGAAACCATCAGTAAATAATGATTCCATTAGTAGGGGCTGCAGAAGATTCAGAAATTCTATGGCCTCCCTTGGATTCTTCGTGGACAGAACTGATGAGATGGTAATAGTGCCAGCAACCAAGTCTCTGATTAATATTTTGTTTTCCTGTGGTAGTACCGTCTCTAGAATCTGGGCGAAACTCCACTCTGGTCCACCTGATAGTCGCTTCTTGGGAATCAACCCTGCCGTGAACATTGCATTTATAAGTTCATTGGCCTCCCTTCTGGAATACTTTCTAGCAGACATTTTCTTTAAAGCTAGTAAGCAATCATTCTTGAGCTGAAAATTCAGCTTTGCATTGTGAGAGCTGACCAGCTGCTTCTCCACCGTGAAGAGCTCTATAGCTTCAGCCCTTGCTGACACTGACCTTGGGAAGAAAATGTGGACACAGTCGCCATCGAAATCTGCTCCAAGTGGTCCACATATGAGTGGGTTGATCTTGATGGTGTGATCAGTATGTATACGGACATACATTGCTTGGACTGAGTGCTTGTCGGTGCTTGGTGGCCTGTTGACAAATACCGCATCTCCATCCAGAATTCTCCGGTTGACCGTTTCACCAACCTTCAGTATGGTCCGTTTCTTATTTGCTTTCCCCACATCCAAGGAGTGCATGATAGAATTTGCATCTTCATGTGTCAGGCAAAGACCTCTATCCATCATGCCTTGCAGCTGAGCAATGTTGTAGTCTGTCACACGCTCTTCTACCGACATTTGTCTTGCTACTTCATCAGGAACTCCTACCACATTCATAGGAATGTATGGGTCACCAGTGATCACACCACGGCACGAGAAGCTTGAGGACTTGCTGATGCAGAGTGACTTCATCTTTTGCTGCCATTGTTTTGTTGCAGGCAGACTTTTAAATGTGATATCTTGAGGACCCTACGAAAGATACATGACACCAGATATGAACACGCCAGTTTTGATCAAGTAGATAGTATGCACTTCATTTACATATTATCTACATACCCTTGCAGTTCCTGCATGCTTGATGTAGTCAGCAATGGCAACCTGAAGATCATCTGCTTCCACCTCATGTTCTTGGAAGGTTGGGGGACCAACCCTTGAGTTGTTGATTCCATGTACGTTGAGTACGATTTTCCTCAGCAAGTTTGTGGAGGCATCCTAAAGAAGGGAGAAAAAACTCAGGAGTGAGGGTGAAACGAAGAAAATTCTGGTGCTACCAAAAGTACACGAATTATGAGTCTCAAAAGGTACTTACCGGAGAGCACATGAGTGTTTCATCTAAAACATTGTAAGCGCGGAGGCAGTTTGGTGGAACAGGGAGATTGCTCATCACAAATCCATCCTGAAGAATATATCCCCTAGCAGCAATCTGCCTTCTTGTTTTTTCAGAGATCTTCTCCATTATTTTCTGAACCTAAGAAACAGAAGAACAAAATGTGAGTATCTCGAGCACCTATTAATTCTGAAGTACTTATTCATCAATTTATCTTGTCATAACCATTTCTAATGCGAAGCAGAGCAACTAAGTTCTGAGACTTTTGATCTACATAACATCCTCCTCCCTTGCAGGGTGGCTTTTGCTACGAGAGCAACAAGTCTCTGTCTAGTACTAGTACCTCTTCTGCGAATAAACGACGGCAGTGAGAGCTGCCGTTCGTGTGAAAGCCAAATTGATCGAGGAAGCTCCAAAATCCCTCTTCCAGTTCTTTCCTGCATGGCACTCTCAGCTCCAAGGTAAGGGCTCCATTGGATTTCTTGACTTTTGCAACATGTATCGGTGGGAGATCCTGGAAGAAAATGAATGCAGAATTTGACAAAGGAAATAATAGTGTCTGGTTAGTTGAGGGATTAAGGGAAAAACGCTCCAACTAAAAAAAACTGAACCACAGCAAATCATAATTAATTGGTGCTTTTACTGTACACATGCCATGCTCCTCAGAAACCTAAAACTAGAAACTAACACCAGCCACTAATAACTTAACTAATAGTCTTAATTTATTCTTGAACTTCGAGTGTTTGTACTGTTTGAGGGTTTGGGTAATGTGGTGGAATTTGAACATAAAAAGTGTGTAAGCTACTGAACAATGTGTGTTAAATAAAGCATGGCATCTGCTTGCTTTGGAGATAATTCTGAGGAGACTTGAACTTGTTTTGTATTTAGCATCTGCTTGCTTTGGAACTACTTGCACTTGTTTTGTATTTAGCTGCTTAACGCTATCTCTGTAGCAGCAATTTTTTGGATATTTTTTCATCATCAACGATTCAGTTATGATATGAATGTGCATATTATGCAGACCAACCCGACCCTACTAATGCATCTTAAAGGAGACTTGAACAGTATGATCTCCTTCACCAGTTATCACTTAATTACCTGACAATATGAACATGAGGTGAAGTTGCTCTCCTTTTCTGCTTTTTTCCGTTTCTGTTGCAAAGTACAGAACTTCCATGTTAATTCTAGCCACTAAATCACTGATCAAAGTATGCCTGGGGAGGGTTTAATTTCTGCATTTACCTTGCAGTTCTTGAACTGGAGGCAGCTGAAGCAGATCATGTTGAGTATCTTCGTCAGCTCGGCGATATGGCTCGGGTGGTAGACGGACACGGGCAACTTGATGAACCCGAAATGACCTTGAGCCGGCCATGAGAAGACGACTTTGTCAGAATTTTATTTGAAGATGCAGTATATATGTATATGGGCACTGACTCTGATTCAGAATCTTAAATAAAATATTGCAGAAGCTAACACGGACATGCAAATTTTTCATATATCTCTTTGTAATATGGGGACAGAGTAGCTGTCGTTACAGCAAACTCTTTCAGCATCTTTGAAAGATCAGAAACACAATATATGCTTCAGTCGAGATAATACCAACAATGTCTCTGACAGTGTACAACACCATACTGAGCAGCCAGGTCAGGTGTGACCATTACCATATCAAACAATTTATGTTCCTAGAAAATGATCTAACCAAGGTAACTACTTACGGTATGTTCCAGTAAGCTGACTTAGATGAATATATTTTTTCCAGGTGGAAAGAGAAGCTGTGACCATGGCCAAGTTTTTGACTATTTCCGGAAGCCTAGGAGAACACGAGATGTCTCTCAGTTGGTTGAGGTAAGTGCTGCAGAATTGATTCTACCAAGAATGTCTCTGACGATGTATAACACTCAAGTGAGTAGTCGGTTCAGCTGTGAGTCGCTGCGACCATATCGTATCCAACAAAGTGATCTTGCCTAGGTAACTACTTGCATTCCAATAAACTGAACTTAGTTGAATATCGTTCAGTTTCGGTTTTATCTAGTTTCAGGAACCTGAAAACTTATCTCAAATTCGGTTCTGAACTTATCACAGACTGAACTGTTTTTGCTTGGGTAACGCACACTGAACTAGCTAGCTCACCAAAAAGTGACTGTAGATGAATATCGTTCAGTTTGGTTCTATCTAGTTTCAAGAACCTGAAAAATTATCTCAAGTTCGGTTCTGAACTTGTCACACACTGAACTCTTTATGCAGAATTGTCACACATTTAATTTAACTAGCTAGCTGACCAAAAAAACTAGGTGCATGTTTGTAGACGTCAAGTAGAACTAACTATCCATGCCAACTTAAAGAGAGAGACACAACCTTGTTTATAGAAAACCTAAAAAAAGATCAGATGAGTCTCATGGCACAGCCTTTGGTATGTTGTTCATAGAAAAAAAAAAACACCAGTTTCAGCTGGAAAGTCTGGCAGTGCAGAAGTGTCAAAACAGCTACAGCTAGTTTAGTTTATCTAGCTTTGGTTTGGTGTCTAACTTATCGCGCACTGTCGAAAAGTTTAGCCGCATGTTTGCAGACGTTCAGCGGCACTTCCATTATTTTTCTCTGTGCGTGGATTAATTGATGGGCTAACCAAGCAAGCTACTGGGGTTGATTTTGTAGCAGGTAGAAAACAGGGAGCAGGAGTCACCTTCGCACTTGGCGAGGTCGGTGGCGCCGCAGGAGTCGCAGTGGCCGAGCTGCAGCGGCAGGCCCAGCGCCGGGTTCCCGGCCAGCTGGCTCGGGTGCGTCACCGGGAACTCCTCCTTCATTGGCTGCGCCTTCACCTGCAATGCGAGTATGCGACCATGAACGCCGTGAATGTTGACTTACTTTTCTTCTTGCGTAGGCAGTACAAGATGATGGAGAAGAAAGAGGAGGAGGAGATGAAGGCGCCATTGTTGGTTGGTTGGAACGGTGAAGCGGGGCAGAGTAATTACGATTTCCTGGTTGGAGGCGACGGCGAGCCTGATGCAGGTGACGGTGCCCTCCGCGACGAACACAGGGTCGTCGCCGGCCTCCATCACCGTCTCTGTCTCCATCATCGCCGGCGCCGAGGACGAAAGCTGCGCCGACGGATGGATGGATGGATCGGTGGTCGGCGGGAAGAAAGTTGAGTGAGAGTGAGAGGGAGCTGAGCTGAGCTAGTTGGGCCTTTCACTCACTGAACCAGCACCCAACACGTACATACTAACATGTTTCTCTTCTAGGTTCTTCTGCCTGTTTCTCAATGCTCTCGGTTCTTGTGCTCAATTCAACAAGGGGGTTATTTTCCTTTTCTCTTTTCTAAACAAATGCCTGTAAATTTGTAAATGCCTGCACACAAGCTATATGATTTGATTTTCTAAAATGTGACAGTTTTTTCAAATTTCGAAATTGTGAAAAATTATGCACTCTCAAACATTTTTCTGAAAAAGGGAACACATTTTGAAATTTTGAATATTTTCTGCAAATTTTGAACCTTCTGAAATTCTGAACATTTTTTTGACTAAACAACAAGGGGGTTATTTTCCTTTTCTTTTTTCTAAACAAATGCCTGTAAATTTGTAAACGCCTGCACACAAGCTATATGATTTGATATTCTAAAATGTGACTGTTTTTTCAAATTTCGAAATTGTGAAAAATTATGCATTCTCGAACATTTTTCAGAAAAAGGAAACACATTTTGAATTTTTGAATATTTTCTGCAAATTTTGTACCTTTTAAAATTTTGGACATTTTTTGAAGAAACATCAATTCTTTATTTTTTTTTAAAATAGGAAAAAAATTGACTGCACATATATTTTTGAAGGACACGGACAGTAGTGAAAAGTTCACGCTTTATATTTTCTGAGTCCTATTGAAATTTTTAATTCTGAACATTATTTAGAAAATGTGAACAATTTTTGGAAATCTGATTTTATTTATTTTTGAAAATTTGAACAATTCTTTTAAAAGACATTGAACATTTTTCAAAATTTTCAAAATTTGAAAAAGAGAAAGCAAAAATAATCAAATATACTATTTGCATTATAACGGTGGACTTGCAAATAGGACAAAAGAGTGTCAGCTCAGTTATGAGTCGATGGTGGATTTACAATCGGGATAAAAAAAGGGTCAAGCCTAGTAGGGAGTCAAGGATGGACTGGTAACTTGGGCGCGACCAGTGGCGTAGCCATGCCCCGGGCAACAGGGGCCTTGGCCCGGGGCATGGCAGGTAGTTCCTTTGTTGATTGTAGATGAAACGACACTGTTTGTCACTGTTGAGTACTGTAGCACTGAGGTTAGCCCGGGGCGTGGTGTTTGGCTGGCTACGCCACCGCGCGCGACAAAAATGAAGCGGGATCAAGTTTGCGGAAGAGATTACAGCTAATAGATCGGACAGACCACAACTTAGATGAGACATTGTTAACTCTTAGCTAGATGCAGTTGCATTGAAGATATGCAATTGCGGGGCCGGGGCGACACTTGTAGTTACATGTCTAGTGGAGACATGCAACTCCTCCGACCAACAAATTGTCACACCCCACTTGAAGTGACGCAAAATTGTGGTGGTGTTGAAGATAATGCAGCTGCACTCAGAAAAAGAAAAGAAAAAGCTTAACACGAAGCAATGTGTCCACTTACTGTGCATCTTTTATTCGTAAACTCTTACTGGAACCAAAGCTGTTTTATACAAGTCGTTCTAACTTGAAAGTCTTATTCCATGTAGATCACTATTTAGTGATATAAACGCTCTTATATTTCTTTATAGAGGAATTATAGCTTTCTTATTCCATGTATACATGACCCATATCAGGGAAACACATGAAACTTAAGTCTTATTCCATGTATTAGTATCAAGTTCGGTGAAGTCGTAGCTTTCTTGCACGCATGCATCAAGGCTGTCCTCCGTTGTCCGGGGAAGGGGGAGGGGGAGGAGAACCGCCGTAGGGGTAGGGTGCGCCACCGCCACGCGGAGGCAGCAGGCATCGCGGTCCCCGGCATGGACGTCGGTAATAAGGACCGTAGGGTCTTCCACGGCCGCTCCGTGGTTCAGGGATTACCCCCGGTCCACCTGGAAAGGAAGCACATCCACGATTAGTGATTTACTCAGAACCGGTAACGGAATCCAGAACAAGAAGAAGGAAGGTACCACGGTATACTAACCGATGCTGTAGCCATGGCAGCCGGTGACCACGGCGGAGACGACCAGCAGCGTGACCAGCAGGAGGCGGGCAGCTCTCGCCATGGACGCCATCGTTGCCCTGGCTGGCTGGCTCAAGTTATACGCACGTACTATGTGTGATCAACTGTGGCTACTTGGACAGGCTTTGCGGTGGGTGTTGTGGATCCTGCTGCTGCTTGGGCAGGGCCCGCATTTATAGACGTGCATAAGTCGACACTGGCCAGTAGTCAAAAAATA
>LR738714.1:777472239-777487172 GCA_902687465.1 Secale cereale
CCCCCCCCTCCACAAACCATATAAGGGCGGTATAGTCATTTCATCAAACCGTATACTCATACGCTTATGTGACACGTACGAGACATCATACCCACTTTTTATTAAATTTCAAAAAATAGCGCAAGCACCCAGGTGTCGAACTCAAGATCTCTTGGTCGCAGGAAAACCACATTAACCAACTAGAATAACCTAATGCTTGCATGTTTTTACTTTTTCTTTTTGTTTTCTTCTACTTCAGTTCGTGGCTGGGCCGGCCCATTGTTGAATCAGTACTGTTATCACCATATCTTTTTCGTTTTTTCTATTTGTTTTTTATTTTTGTTTATTTTTATTTTCTAAAAATTCTCACACTTACTATTTTTTGAATTAAAAAATCTCTTTTTAAAATTTTGTACATAATGTACAGGTATTCGCTTTTTAAGAAAATAGTACAGATATGTCAAAAAAATGTTAGAAATGCTCACATCAATATGACAAATTTCTGAACATCTATTAAATAGAAAAAATGTTCGTTTAAATAAAAATGTTTGTTTATTGTTCGTTTAAATAGGAACATGCTCACATAAAAGAACCAGACACTTCTAAAATTTCTGAGCATCTGTTAAATAGAAAAAGGAAAAGGAAAATAAATCATTCAGCGACCGGTTACTGTTCTTTTTTGTTTATTTTTATTCTTGTTGTTTTTTGTTTTTATTATTTTTTCTTTCAAAAAATACTCACATCAATAAAATGGACCCAAAATTTTTCCACACACTAGTATCACCATGTCAAGCATCCATAATAAGTTTCATTGAATTGTGACCTTTTATACATTTTCTAGGGTTTTCCTAGTGAAAACCCCTAAAACACTAGCCGAACGTGACGCAACATGCGTTCGGTGTCCAAATTTCTTCAAAATTTCGATGGAGGCCTGCCATGAGCATGCTCACATGCTGGCAAAATTTGATGTCATTTCATGCATGACAAGAAGCACACCATGTTCAAAGCTGGTGGTTTGAGTAGGCTGGCAGGGCAAGTCTGGTTGCACTTTTTTTCACACCAATAAAATGAAACCAATTTTTTTTCAAAACATTAATATCACCATGCAAAGCATCCATGATAAATTTCATTGAGTTCCGACTTTTTATGCATTTACTAAGGTTTCCCATGAAAAAAATCCTAAAACACTAACCGAACGTGACACAATATGCATTAGGTGTCCGAATTCCTTCAAATTTTGCATGAAGGCCAGCCATGAGCATGGCCACATACTAACAAGTTTTGGTGTCATTTCGTGCATGGCAAGAAGCATATCATGTTCAAAGGTGATGACTCGGGTAGGCTGGTAGGGCAAGTCTGGATGCACTTTTTTCACATCAATAAAATGAACTCAAATTTGTTTCAAACGCTAGTATCACCATGCCAAGCATCCGAGATAAATTTGAAAGAAAGCTCATTAAGAAAGAGCATGGAGTTTAATTACAACTTGATCATTGACTTTTAGATAATTTTTAAAATAAATAATTAGGAATTCAAGAAAGTTCACAAAAATTTAAAAAGTTCACTGGATTTTAAGAAAGCTCATTGATTAGAAAAAGTAAAACAAGAGTTCATCAAATTTGGGAAAAGTTCACAAATTCGAAAAAAAAACTCATTGATTTTTTAAAAATCAAAATAAAAAACCATTTTAAATAAAAAAATTACCAATTTTGTAAAAAAAACCATTAATTTTTATAAAAATTTCATTTATTTTCAAAATCAAATTCATCATTTTTATAAAAGTTCAAAAAAAATTAGATCACTGATTTGAGAAATAGTACACGAATTTGGGGGGAAAACTTCACCATTTTGGGAAAAAACAAAGTGCACCCACTTTGAAGAATAATTAACGACTTTGAATTTTTTTCTTCATTTTTGAAAAAAATCACGAATTAAAAATATTTACGCATTTAAGAAAGAAAAGGACAACAAATAAAGAAAAGGAAAAAATAAAGAGGAAAAGAAAACCAAACAAAATATAGTGCACTTTTCCGGTGTTCTGTTGTTAGTCAAAAAAATATCCAGCACAAGGTGTTTAGTTGCCCAGTTGGTTAGTGCGCCTGTGGTAGTTACTAGTGGAGGTTTATTTAATTTTGTGGTTTTAGAAAATAAAAAACATGATGCATGGGCCGATCTAGCGTGGGAGGATGCGAGCGTTCATTCATGGACTAAAAAAAATGTTTAGCGTATATGTACGACGAAGAATTTATAAATATGACTATCATGTCCCTTCCTATGAAGAGGTACGGGCTAATCTGAGCCGTCCTTATGTTTAGGAGGGGTCTACCGAAGCACAAGTGACCAATGAAATGGACATGAAGATATGAATACTTGTATCTCACTTGCCCACCATTCATCGCTAGCCACTAGTAGAAAAACGATCTTACGTGAGACACATTAGTCCCGGTTTGATTTTGGCCCGGTACTAATGGTACCATTAGTCCCGGTTCGAACGGCTCTGCATTAGTCTCGGTTCGTGTTGAGCCTTTAGTACCGGTTCGTGCCATGAACCGGTACTAAAGGGGTGGTGGCGGGCTGGCATCAGGCCACGGTCCCACGAGCCAAACTGGGATTGAAGGGGTCTAACCTTTAGTCCCGGTTGGAGACACAAACCAGGACTAAAGGGCAATTATCAAACTCTACCCCCCCCCCCCTCGTATCGCCTTTTCAGTTTTGAAAAAAACATGAAAAAAACTTAATTAGAATCCTTAGAATTGTAGTTATGGTACTACATCTACTAGTTAGGGAAATTTACAAACATAAATTTCGACATGTTTTGCAAAACATTGTTATGAAAAGGTAAAACGGCTATATCTTTTGCATACGATGTCGGAAAAAAAACGTATAATATATCAAAATGTTTAGCACAAAAATCCGCATCCGATTTTGACCGCCGTAGGCCGTTTTGCAATTTTTTAGAATCCTCAAATTCTGAAAGGAAAAAAGTTATGTTTGAAATTTTAGTTTTTTTGAATTTTGCTTAAATCTGGTCAAACTAATTATTCAAGAAATATTAGTGTTAATAAATAATTATTCAATACAATTAGTGTTACTAAATAATTATTTTATTTTTTTGAATTTTGGTTAAATCTGGTCAAATTGTGATCAAACTATGGTCAAACTACTTATTCAAGAAATATTAGTGTTACTAAATAATTATTGTTTTTTAGAATAATAGTTTCAAACTCAAACGTTGAAACAGGTGACTTCATGCTCAAGCTAAACTCCTGAGGGTTAATAGGATTGACAGCTTACTATTGTCAGGAAAACAACAAGTGCAGACTTGGAAACTAGGAGGAATAGAACTCGGAAGTTAAGCGTGCTCAGGCTGAGAGGATGGGTGACCGGCTGAGAAGTTAGACGATTTGGAATGAGTGATCCACACTTCAGCAGTGATGAGGGGTGATTAGAGATTAAATCATCAAATAATTCAGAAATTAGAAAATTAGAAAAAATAAATCAAAAATAAATCCTTTAGTACCGATTGGCGTTACCAACCAGGACTAAAGGTCCCCCAGCCCCCGGCGTGGGCTAGTGCCACGTGGTGGGCCTTTAGTCCCGGGTCATGTTGAACCGGGACTAAAGGGGGGACCTTTAGTCCCCATCCTTTAGTGCTGGTTGCAAAACCGGGACTAAAGGTCGTTTATCTACTAGTGAGCTGCAATAATCTTAGTAACATGATCTATTCCAACACCGTATGCCTTTTGTTTCAATGTCTTTCAAAAATTATGGTCCTTTTTAGTAGATACCACATATTCTTGAATTGCTTGTGCTCGTAACTTCTCTTGGTGCGCTTACAAAACTTCCTTATCGAACTTTCGTACCCAAGGTTGGTCGAACATCTTTCTTTGCCATGGTTATTTGCATGCACTTCTTCCACACAAATATCTTCTATGGTCCATACTATCCGAATATGTTTTCATGTTTATCCCCTTCTCCATCTATATATGGGACACATATCAATGGAAAAACCCCAGGGAATTTTGTTCATACACATGAAAACAAGCACATATTAATACTTATAAAATGAAAGGCTCATTGTATATCACATGCAAATACTTTCCTATGCAGATATAGCACATCTGGATAGCACATAATCTCAATTAGCCAAAAAATGTTCACTGTCCTATTGCGTGTGAAAACATAGCGTATTTTTTAGCACATAAACTCAAATAGCCAAAATAGATGCTCCCTGTGCAAAGATAGTAGCTTCATCATTCCCTATGCAAATGTAGAAATTTTCACAAAATTTAGGGAGAGAAGGCAGAGGTGAGCCTCACATTGTCGCTGCTTCCATTGAATGAGGAGCTAGGTGTCCGACGACGAGCTAGACAAAGGATAGAGAGCCAGGGTGGTAGCTTCGCTGTCGGCGTTGAAGGAGCGAGGCACCGAACAACAAGCTAGGTAGAGAAGACGGAGGCGAGGAAGAGAGCTTCATGGCCCACGTCGGCAACATCGTGGCCGACCTCGGGAACTCGAGGATGTGCGGTGGCGGGGAGGGGTGCGCCTGGTGTCGGAGTGAGGCCGTCGCACTAGATTGGGGACTGGCCAGTTGTGGGCGGCACCAGTGATAACTAAAGCATAAGTATTTTGAAATGTGTGCCCACCACTCGTAGTGTACCCAAATAATTGAACATGGAGCTCACTATGCATGGAACTCTTTCTTCTTCGTTCTTCACTTCTCCCCCTCCTACTCCTCCACACCCCCATCTTAGGCATCTCAATTTTTTGACCTAGCTAGCGCGCTCTTTCTCTCTCTCTCTCCCTCCTCCACCCCCACACTAGGTAGATCTTCCCCTCTCCCTGTCGGATATATTGACCATGGGTACCCTCAGCGCCTACCCTTAGTATTTTAAGACAAATAACAGTCGCTTGGTCTACCGCGGCCGTCTGCTCCTCGAGCCGCCTCCTAGGGTGGCCTGCCCTAGGAGCCGGCTGCCAGCAGGCGGCAGGGACCCAACAGGCGGCAAGACCAAGCACCACCAGCGAGCAGACGGCCCCGCACTCCTCCCTCGGGGAACACGCTGAGGAGGGCCCCGGCGTGGCGGGGGCATGGCTACAGGAGAACGTGTCCTTAGAAGATCTATAGGGGTGTGGCTACAGTGACCATGTATTTTGGGAATATCTCATAAGCGGCGGGTCGCTGTAGCCACGAGGGTCGTGACCAAGCAGCGGTCAGAAGAGGTCACGATCCCACTACCCACAAACGGCGGGGCCAGTAGGCGGCTGGCCCCATCGGTCAGTAAGCAAGCTCAAGAACAAACCGCCTCTGGCAGGTGGCCAGGGGAGACGGCCGTCTGGTAGCAGGCGGCAAACCCCACCCTAGAAGTCCGAGCCTCATCAAGATGACTGGACGGGGCGAGGCGGCAGCGTACGGCGAGGGACGATGGCACTGTAGCCATCTCCTTCCCGACGAGGCTGTCGTCAGCAAAAGCACCCCCACAGTGAAAGACAATCACGAGGGACCCGCAGGCGGCGGGCCCCAGCAAACAGGCGGCGAGGCCGGCGCCAGAAGACACTGACGGCTGGGGACCACGCCGTCGAGATTACCATTGTACCCCTGGGGGGTAGGCCTATATGAACCCCCCAGGGTCCTCCATGTTGAGGGCGGGGGAGGGTTGGCTATTAGAAGTTCACAAGACAAGAACCCTAGATAGGAGAGAGAGGAGGTGAGCTAGCCTTGTTCATCTTCCTCCTTTAGACATCACAGCTCAAGGAGCAATCCTGTAGCTACTCTAGTGCTACCAGTGATGACGCGGAGTCCTCGCAGAGCAGGACTAGGGGTGTTATCTCCCCGGAGAGCCCCGAACCTGGGTAAGATTCGTAAGCCTCCTAATTAAGTATCGCCTTATCCCGCTTCCCGAGCCCGGCGACGTTCTTTTGACCCCACGCATGATAAGCCATCCTTTGGCATATGTCGTCCCAAAACCCCGACATTTGGCGCCCACCGTGGGGCTAGGTGCACCGTCGTCCGGAGACATGTTCTCGACGGGAACCTTGTTCCTTCCTGGCGAGAGTAGCCAGCTCGGCACGCCCGCTGGCGTGGACACCGGGATGCTTCGCAGCGCTGAGGCTGCATGCGCCGTGAGCGGGCTCGCCGATCTGCTCGGTGCCGCCCGCATCCACGACGAACCTTCTCCGGCGGCCGAGCCAGTGGCGTCGGAGAGCTTCCTCGTCGAGCTCCTCGACAAGCTCCACCTCGTCAACGAGCGCGCCTCTGACGTGGAGTCAGTGGGCTCTTCTGACCCACCAATAGACATGATCGTCGACCCCGACGACTCCTTCCCCGAGCACGTGGAGATCGTCAACGACCCTCTTCCCGTTCTTCCGATCTACGGCACCGTCGGCATCGTCACGCAGGTGCTCGTCACCGACCTCAGCGAACCATCATGCCGGACGGGTCTAGACCCACTCGAGGCCGCTCTGCAGCACCTCGCCGCCCCTGTCGCGGCGGGGGCAGACGGCGCGGAGTTGGAGGCACTCCGCGTCTCGCTCCTCGACAGCGCCAACAAACTGGCCGCCTCCCGATGCCTCACTGAAGCTTACCGTCGCAAAATGGACCGCGCCATCTGTGGCACGCCGGCTACTGGCGAGCCTAGCCGAGCCGGCGTTGTCCGTGATCGTGCGGGCTGCTAGCGGACATGCTGGGAGCCCCGGGGCCTGTGTACCTCACTCCATCGGAGAACCTAAGGGCTGCCCAGGCGGCAGTCGATGAGATGGGCCACTTGGAGGGAGACGAACTCCGTTGCATGACCCAGTGTGCCCGCCAGCTCCTCGACGCTGCTGCTACGCAGCAGGAGGCCCGTCGCTGTGTATCAGAGGTGACTGCGCACGCCGACAACCGCCCTCTTCGGCGGGACCAAGGAGCCACGTCCCGCTCTCCAACAGTCGGCGCCACCAACCGGCGAGACTCAGAGCCCGCTGCCAGCCGCAGCCGGCAGACTCGCTTCACCATCGAGCGCGACGAAGACGGCCGCCCAAGGGCCGTAGAACGACGAGGGGAGCAGCCGCCTCCTCCCAGGCGGGAGAGGCGCGTGTCCCCTCCGCCTGTTGACCACCCCTCTCTGGCAGGCCGCTTGGGCCGCCCCGAGGGGGTCGGGGAGAACGACGCCGCCACCGCCTGGACCGTCTGGCTCGCTCCCAAGCGGTTGAAGAAGAAGATGACCTCGGTCCGGCCTGCTTCAGCCCTCGCATCCGCAACGTGCCTTTTCCCAAGGGTTTCTCGCTCCCCAGAGACACTCCCAAGTACAACGGATCGGTGAAACCAGAGGACTGGCTGGTGGACTACTCCACGGCTGTCAGCATCGCCACAGGCAACAGACGTGTTGCGGTGAAGTACGTACCCCTCATGCTCCAGGGCACGGCTCGGACATGGCTGAACAGCCTCAAGCCCAACAACATCAATGGCTGGCTAGACTTCACCGACGCCTTCACTCGCAACTTCACCAGCACCTGAAAGCGCCCTCCCAAGCCGCGTCAGCTCTCCCTGTGTGTCCAAGGCCCGGACGAGTCGGCCCGTGACTATCTGACGTGTTGGGCGGAGCTGCAAAACTCTTGTGAGGGAGTGCACGAGGTACAAGCCATTGAGTATTTCATGGCCGGGTGCAGAGAAGGCACCTTGCTTAAGCACCGGCTCCTGTGCGACGAGCCGGCCACGTTGGATGAGCTGCTAAGCATAGCGGACAAGTACGCCACCGCTGACTCCTCCATGAAGACCGAGATGTAAGTAGATGCTTCTGGCAAGATGACCCCTCCAACTCCCAAGACGCCGGCGGGAGAATCCGGCCGGCACCAGCAGACCAACGACCAGAAGCGCAAGGCCCAGGCGCCGGCTGCCAACAGTCGGCTGGTGGCAGCGGTTGACGGACAGCAGCCAGAAGCTCAAGCAGGGCCCAAGCGCCAGAAGGGCGGCAAACCGGTGTAGCAGCCGGCCTTCTCCTTTGATCAAGCCTTGGACGCCCCCTGCAAGTTCCACAGCGGCACGAAGCCCTCCAACCACACCACATGGAAGTGCCATTGGCTCACAAGGATTGCGAGGGGAGAAGCTCTGCCTCCGCCGCCTGCTGGACCGCCGGCTCCGCCTCCTAACCCGCCGGCTGCACGTCCTGGCGGCCAGGTCCAGGATGAGTTCCCAGAAGAAAATGGAGTCTATGTTGTCTTCACCAGCCAGACGAATGATAGGCACAGCCGGAGCCAGCAGCGCAGAGAGGTCAACACTGTTGTCGTCAAGAACCCAGAATTCATGCATGGTCTGAAAGGCCTGTCAGCTGGAGCCGAGAGGATCACCCGGCTGTCATGCCATCTCCAGGGGTCTATGCCTTGGTCCTAGACGCCACTCTCTCCACTGACAGGCGGGCTTGCCGTTTCTCCCGAGCCCTGGTAGATGGCGGCAACAGCATCAACATCATGTACCGAGACACCATGGAGAAGTTGGGCATCAAAGAAAAGCAGCTTCAGCCCACCCGGACCGTGTTCCATGGCATTGTGCCAGGCCTCTCTTGTTCACCAATCGGCAAGGCTAGGGTCAATGTCCTGTTTGGTGACAAGACGCACTTCCGGAGGGAGCCGGTCTGGTTTGAAGTGGTAAATCTGGAAAGTCCCTATCACATGATCTTGGGCCGGCCCGCTCTTGCAAAGTTCATGGCAGTCCCCCATTATGCCTACCTCAAGATGAAGATGCCTGGTCCCAAGGGAATAATCACCATAACCGGGGACTACGAGAAGTCCATTGCATGTGCAACGGCCAGCAGTCGCCTGGCAGAAACCCTTGTTGTGGCTGAGGAGAAGCGCCGTCTGGAGCGGCTG
Source organism: Secale cereale (assembly GCA_902687465.1). Classification (NCBI taxonomy): domain Eukaryota; kingdom Viridiplantae; phylum Streptophyta; class Magnoliopsida; order Poales; family Poaceae; genus Secale; species Secale cereale. Next base: position 777,481,063 of record LR738714.1, read on the forward strand.
GTGGCAATGGCTGGCGAGCAGCCGGCCGTACCAGCCGATCCCAGGGAGGCGGAGCCACAAGGCTCGTTCCAGCCCTCCAAGGACACAAAGAAGATCGCCTTGGACCCATCTCACTCGGAGCGATTTGCTGTCATAGGGTCAAACCTAGACAGCATATAGGAAAGCAAGCTCGTCGATTTCCTCCGTGAGAATTGGGACATCTTCGCGTGGTCCCCCAAGGACATGCTTGGTGTTCCGACGGAATTCGCCGAGCACAAGCTGCACGTGAGAGAAGACGCAAAGCCTGTCAGGCAGCCGCTGCGCCGCCTGTCAAAAGAGAAGAGAAGAGTCGTTGGGGAGGAGGTCGCCCGCCTGCTAGCAGCCGGCTTCATCATGGAAGTCTTTTATCCCGAGTGGCTGGCGAATCCAGTCCTGGTGCTGAAGAAGAACAACAAATGGCGCATGTGCATTGATTACACCAGCCTGAACAAAGCTTGCCCCAAAGATCCGTTTGCTCTGCCACGAATAGATCAAGTGATTAACTCCACAGCCGGATGCGAGCTGTTGTCTTTCCTTGATGCCTATTCGGGGTACCACCAAATCAAGCTTGATCCAGCCGACTGTCTGAAGACTGCCTTCCTCACGCCGTTTGGGGCCTTCTGCTACCTGACCATGACGTTCGGCTTGAGAAATGCCGGCGCCACCTTTCAGCGTTGCATGCAGAAGTGTCTCCTCAAGCAGCTTGGCAGGAATGCCCATGTTTACGTGGATGATATTGTGGTGAAGATGGAGAAGAGAGGAACCCTTTTGGAGGATCTCCAAGAAACATTTGAGAATCTGCGCTGCTTTCGGATAAAGCTAAACCCGGAGAAATGCGTCTTTGGGGTACCAGCAGGCCAGCTCCTTGGCTTCCTGGTATCCGAACGCGGCATTGAGTGCAACCCTGCGAAGATCAAAGCCATTGAGAGGATGGAGCGACCGACCCGTGTGCGAGATGTCCAGAGATTCACGGGGTGTCTGGCATCTCTCAGCCGCTTCATCAGCCGGCTGGAAGAAAAAGCACTCCCCCTGTACCAATTGATGAAGAAAACCACTTGCTTCGAGTGGAATGACCAGGCGGATGAAGCCTTCCAGCAGCTCAAGCGACTGCTGTCCACCCCGCCTGTACTGGCGGCGCCAGCAGACAAGGAATCCATGTTCCTTTACATAGCCGCCACCAGCCGGGTGGTCAGCACTGTCATCGTGGTCGAGCGCCCAGAAGACGGCAGAGCCTTGCCCATCCAGCGGCCCGTCTACTACTTGAGCGAAGTGCTACAAGCGTCCAAGCAGAATTACCCCCATTACCAGAAGATGTGCTACGGCGTGTACTTCACCGCCAAGAAACTCAAGCAGTACTTCCAAGAGGATTCTGTCACGGTCGTCTGCACGGCACCGCTTGCTGAAATCATGGGGAACAGAGATGCCTCAGGAAGAGTGGCCAAGTGGGCCATCGAGCTGGCCCCCTTCACCATCTTCTACCAGTCGCGCACCACCATCAAGTCGCAAGCATTGGCCGACTTCCTCGTCGATTGGGCCGAAACCCAGTACCTGCCTCCTATGCCAGACTCAACCCATTGGCAGATGCACTTTGACGGTTCAAAGATGCGCACCGGCCTGGGAGCTGGCGTCGTCCTCACCTCCCCCAAAGGCGATAAGCTCAAGTATACCCTGCAGATCCACTTTGCCGCCTCCAATAACATGGCAGAATATGAGGCACTTATCCATGGGCTCCGGATGGCCAAGGAGATTGGCATCCGCCGAGTGCTATGCTACGGTGACTCAGACTTGGTTGTCCAGCAGTCGTCTGGGGACTGGGATGCCAAGGATGCAAATATGGCAAGCTACCGCTTCCTCGTCCAGCAGATCAGCGGACACTTTGATGGCTGCGAGTTCCTCAATGTGCCACGAGCTGATAACATGCAAGCAGACACCTTGGCATGAATCGGTTCCACCCGCCAAGCAATACCAGCCGGCGTATCTCTCCAGTGCCTGCGCAAACCATCTATCAAGCCTTCACCAGAGTTGGAGTCAATCTTCGTACCAGCCGACCCCGGGGCAGGCGGCCCCGCGGTTTCGGCTGCTGGCCAAAAGACTGCCCCGGCAGACAGCCACGACACTCCAACTCTAATAGATGGATCACCCACAGCCGCGCCAGCTCCTGGCCCGGGGACTGCTCCAGGCTCGGGGACTTCGGAGACACAGCAGGCAGCTCGGCCCAGCCCTCCACCTCCAAGCCCAACCACCATGGTCTCTCTAGCCGAAGCAACTGGAGTCTCAGCGTCATCTTGGGCACAGCCAATCCTCACATTCCTGCTCAAAGGAGAGCTACCAGCAGAAGAAACTTTGGCGCGTCAAGTTCAACGCCGAGCCTCAGCTTACACCATTGTCAACAAAGAGCTCGTCAGAAGGAGTGCGACGGGCGTTTTTCAGCGCTGTGTAGAAGCAACCAAAGGGCTGGCCATCTTGAAGGACATTCACCAAGGGGAGTGCGGCCACCACGCGGCCTCAAAGTCTCTCGTAGCCAAAGCTTTCCGCCACGGTTTCTTCTGGCCGACTGCTTTGGACGATGCCAAAGATTTGGTGAAGAAGTGCAACGGCTGCCAACGCTTCAGCTCCAAGCAACATTTGCTGGCTTCTGCACTCAAGACTATTCCGATCACTTGGCCATTTGCCGTCTGGGGTCTGGATATGGTAGGACCTTTCAAAACTACCAGAGGAGGCCTGACACACTTACTTGTGGCAATAGATAAATTCACCAAGTGGATCGAAGCCAAGCCAATCAAGAAACTCAACGGCCCAACTGCTGTGACATTCATTGCAGACATCATAGTCCGGTATGGTATACCGCACAGCATCATCACCGACAACGGCACAAATTTTGCCAAAGGCGCACTTGCCCGTTTCTGTGCAACTCAGGGCATCCGGCTGGACCTAGCGTCCGATGCCCACCCACAGTCTAACGGCCAAGTCGAGCGCGCCAACGGCCTTATCCTATCTGGCATCAAGCCCCGGCTGGTCGAACCTTTGGAGCGGTCGGCCGGCTGCTGGATCGAAGAACTGACGTCTGTCCTATGGAGCCTCAGAACCACTCCGAACAAATCCACCGGCTTCACACATTTCTTCCTCGTCTACGGGGCCGAGGCCGTCACCCAACAGACGTTGAGTTTGACTCACCTCGCGTCACCATGTACACGGAAGCTGAAGCCAAAGAAGCACGCAAAGACGGCGTGGACTTGCTGTAGGAGGCCCGGCTGGTAGCACTCAGCCGCTCCGTCATCTACCAGCAGGGTCTCCACCGCTATCACAGCCGGCGAGTGAAGCCACGCTCCTTCCGTGAGGGAGACCTTGTGCTCCGGCTGATCCAGCGAACAGCCGGCCAGCACAAGCTCTCAGCTCCTTGGGAAGGACTGTTCATCGTCAGCAAGGTACTGGGCAACGACGCCTACTACCTCATCGACGCCCAGAAGCCAAGAGCGCGCAAGAGAGATGACTCAGGCAGGGAGTCAGAGCGCCCATGGAACGCAAACCTTCTTCGCCGCTTTTATAGCTGAAAGACAGTATGTGTCATGCTATCTAAAGTTATTTTGAGAATCAGTGGGAGCCCGGAGAGATTCTAGGGGACTGCCCAAGCCTTTATCTATATGATAAGAATTATGCCTGTGAATGATTGTTGTTCACTCCTTCGTCCGGCACCGGAGCCTACCAGACGGCCCGGGAACTGGCCGTCTGGCCCTATGTCTAGAGAATTCTCCTTAAAAAGTCAGACAAGTAATATGATGGCACCCAAGCCCTCTCTTGCATCAAGTCACAGACTCGCAGAACGCGGCTATCCGGCTGGCAGGAGCCAAAGGCAAGAAGTGGTGCCCAAATGAAAAATGGCTAAGGAAAAAAGACATAGGGCCAGCCGGCCCTTAAGATTAACTGCCGGCTGCCGAGCAGCCGGCCAACCGGTTCTAGGCTTGGCCAGACCGTCTTCCAGAGGGCGAGATACTTGCCCACCCCGAAAACAGCCAAGTCCCTGACCCAGCCACAGAACCACGGAGTGGCCATCTGGCTGGCGGGGCGGCAGTACAAAGGGTTGGCAAGGAGAAAATCGCCACAAGGAACTAGGGCAAGGCTAATCCTAGGACTCGGCACAATTGCATAAAAACAATGCTGCATTAAAAAGAATATTTACATCCAAAAGGCCTTAAGAGCCGCCTTGTAGCAATAACTTACTAAATACACCCAGCGGGTGGAATTGTTCGAATTAACCTCGCGAGTCTCACAGAAAGGCAGACGGTACAAATGAAAATCCTAAGGAGCAGCAGGCTGGGCAGGTGGCACGACGGAGCCGGCTTCTGGGGAGGCCGCCTGGCGGGTCTCTGTCTGGCCGTCTCCTGCAGCAGGCAGAGCCGTCACTCCTGACCCGCTTGTTGAGGACTAGTCAGGCTGACGACTGCCTGCTGGGTCCGCCTCCTGGGAACTGGTCTCCTCGTTGCTGCCTTCCTCGTCCTCATTGCCTTTGCTGGAGGCAATCTCCTTGTCCGGCTCTTCCGACGCTGCCAAGTCCAGCCCGAAGTTACCAGGCGGCACTACGTGGCCCCTGTCATCCAGCTCCGGGATGAAGAGGGAGCTGTTGGCGTATTCGGCGAGGGCGGCAGCTCGCTGGACGAGTTCCCTCTGCTCCGCAGCCAGCTCCGGCTGGGCCTCCGCGCGGAACGTCTCCAGCTGCTCAAGGCTCAGGCCTGGGTACCAACTCTTGGCAAACTCCAAGGCGGTCCATGCGCCATCCCTTGCCGCGGAGCCCTTCCAGGCCTCGAAGCGCTGGCCGGCCGCCTCCAGCCAGGAGGCCGTCCGGCTGGGGGTGCGAAGCATTGGCACACCTGGCCAGAGGGCGGCCAGAACTTGGGCACCGGCACGCTGCAGACGGCGGAGAAGACGGCAGACTGGTAGAAGACGCACCCGTATGGCAAGAAGCTCCTCGACCGGGGTCCTGGGCGCGTTGGGTGCGATTTCCCGGCCCACCTGGCGCCTCGCAGCACGCTCGGCCTCGATGGCCTGGGCGGCGGCCACAGAATAGCCCGGGAAGAATTCTGCCAAGACTAGAATAACTATCAGAAGAAAAGCAAGGCGGCTGCTGCAAACAATGAAAACAGAATGAGAAGGCAGATGTCTCACCGTTGACCATGTCTCCAATAGCTACGTAGCCGTCTTGGAGAGCCGCCTCCTTCTCGGCCCAATTCGAGCGCTCAGTCTCGAATTCGGCCCGCAGAAGGGACTTGGCGTGAGACATTTTTCTGAGCTCGGCCTTGTGGGCCGCCGCCTGGTCCGCCAGCTCCTTGGCCAGGCGATCGCGGTCTTGGGCAGCGAGGGCACGCTCCTGCTCCTTTGCGGCCAGCTCCGTCTAGGCCTCGCCCAGCTGGCTGCGGAAGCTGGCTGCGGCCGCTGGCAGGGGAGAAAGAAAAAGAACAAGGGTCAGCAGCAGAAGACATAACCTTGGAGTTCCAAGCCGCCTGCTCAGCAGCCGGCTCGGAACTCGGGGACTACGCCCAGTGGGTGCGCTGACGCGCCCCCGCAAGGAGAAGAAGAGACACTCACCTCGGTTGGCTGCCAGGGCAGTTTGCAGCTGCGCCAGCTCCTGGCGATGCGCGTTGTAGGAGGTCACGTGGAGGTTGTGGTACTCCTGCAGCAAGAAGCAAGATCAGATCTGGGTGAACACTTTGGAGTTTCAAGCCGCCTGCTCAGCAGCCGGCTCGGAACTCAGGGACTACACCCAGTGGGTGCGCTGACGCGCCCCCACGGAAAAAAACGAAGGAATAAAAACAGAGGAAAATAAAAAAACACTTACCCGAACGGAGGACCGCGTGGCAATGAACTCATGCATCGCCGTCTACACGACGCTGCCCAGGGAGTTCATGCGGTCCAAGACGTCCCGCGATGCGACGAGCCACGCGCCGCCTCCTCCGGATCTCCAGCTCGACGGCGCCGCGCTGGTCGCCTCGTTTTCCGGTGCGGACGAGCTGGCCCCGCCGACCTCCACCTGCTGGGGCATAGAAACCGCCCTCGAAAGGCGCCGACGGGCTGGGCCTCGGGGGGGGGGGGGGGGGGGG
>LR738714.1:777487254-777517241 GCA_902687465.1 Secale cereale
GGGGCGGGGGGGGGGGGGGGGGGGGCAGTTGCGTGCCAACCACCAGCGTGCCCCCAATCGGTGGCATCTCCGTCCCCACCGGTCGGCTGCCCGGCTCCCCAGCAGGCGGCGTGGGGGGTGGTGGCGGCGTCTCAAAGATGACACATCCGTCACCTCCATCACCTGGAGCCGGCTGCTCGTCAGCAGCTGGCGCCTGGGCAGACGGCTCCTGAGACCTTGGCGCCGGGCGAACGGCGCGGCCCGCTGGCTGCTGGGGGCCCTTTCCCCGCACTTGGACGCGGGCGGCGTCTGCCTCGGCCTCCACCTGAGCGATGGCATCGGCCGCCGCTCGCTCACGCTCCGCGGCCTCGCGCTCCGCCCGTGCCTCGTAGGCGTTCCTCTCTATCGCCTCCCGAAGCGCGGCAGCAGGATCCACGCGGGGGGGCACAGGAGGGGCGTCTGGGCCTCCTACCACGGAGCCCGCTGGCACCCGCGAGAGGGAAAGCGATGCGCTGAACGGACGTCTAGAGAAAACAAAGAATCAAGAAAGAATTGGCCGTGAAAGAAGAACAAGACGCAAAGAAAGAATGAAGAATACTTACCCAGACACGACTGGCCTGGCCTTGGGCTTCTTCGGCATGTTTGCCCTGGCGGCTGCCTCCTGACGCCTCGTGGCGGCAGTCGACAGCCGAAGCTTCTTGGGCGGGGCACCAGTCGGCCCTGACATGGACCGCCGTTTCCCGCCGCCGGCTGTGCCAGACGGCCCCGCCAGCTGGCTGGCGCGGACGGGTGCCTCCTCCATCTCCTTGTCGTCGTCCGGCCAGTTCTCGAGGCCGCCTTCTGGCTGGGCACCCGACAGCTGGTCTCCGCCGCCTGTCACCTCCTCCTCCTCCATGGCGGCGGCGGCCCCAAGATCGGGGTCGCTCGTATCGCTCTGGGTGCGATCCGGCTCGAGGGGGCGGCCCAGTTGGTTGGAGCCCGGCGCCGGCTGGCCTGGGAAGATCTGAGCCGGGTGTCAGCACCAGACGGCTACAGCAGCCGGACAAAGAAGAAAGAAAATAGAAGGACGAAAACTTACTGCAGGCGGCTGGTTGTTGCGGTTGTACGGAGCCTTGCCGAAGGCCCAGCCGGCGTCGGAGACCTGGCAGTTGGAGATGTGGTTCACCAGCCGGGCCACTTCCCCGTGTGGCAGGGGCTTGGTGCAGGTCCGGCTGGGTCCCGGCGCCCGCTCATATCACAGATGAGGTGGGGCCGGCGCCGCAGCGGCAGCACCCGGCGCTCGGCGAACGTCAGGAGCAGATCTGCAAACTCCAAGCCTTCGTCGTCTCTCAGCTCCCGAAGACGGCGCACGGCGATGGAGGCGCCTTCCGTCAGGGCGACGGGCCGGGTCCTCCAGGAGTCTCGAGGCTCAGCAGGCGGCCCCGGCGCCCACTCCGGCAAGCAGATGAAATCTTCCTCGGGGTCGACGTTGGAGACGTAAAAATACGTCTTCTGCCACTGCTTCACCGATCCAACGAGTTTCAGCGCCGGGAAGAAGTTTCTCGCCCCGGTGCGCTTCACGACGATACATCCTCCGCACTAAGCGGCCATGCTCTGGACGGCGGTGCCCAGCTTCACGTAGAAGAGCTCCGTCCAGAGCTCGACGGTCGGGAGAATGCCAAGATAGGCCTCGTAGAGGACGACGAAGGAAGAAATGGTTGTTATCGTGTTCGGCGTGAGGTGGTGCGGTTGGATGTGGAAGAAGTCGAGGAACGAGCGGAAGAAGCCGCTCGCCGGCAGGCCAAACCCGCAAGGAAAGTGCGAGCGAAAGATGACCCGCTCGCCTTGTTGCGGGGCCGGTCTGATTTCCGCCGCCGGCACCAGGCGCACGGCGACCCTGTCGGCCGGCGGCAGCTTCCGCGACCGCCGAAGAATGTCCACTTGCTCTTGCACGACCTCACTGCCGTCCCATTGGCCGTGGTGTTGGGTAGGCGCTGGAGCAGCCATGGCTCGGGCAGTGGTTCGCTGTGACTGCGACAAGAAGAAGCGAGGAAGAAGATGAAGGACGGAGGAGAGTGAGCGCGAGAGCAGCGCCAGCCCTCTCCCCCGGCCTATATATAGGCCCCGGCGACGAAGGCGAGGGGGCGGGCGTGGGCTTAACCACCCCACGTCCTGCACGACCCCCGATTTTCTCGCGCCTAATCCGCGCGCATTAAATGCGCGTGGGAGGGTAATCGATTACCCCTGCCACCGTGGATCCGCGCGGGGTCCGAGGCCCTTAGTGGCGGGCCCCGGCCCACTGTTATGTCCTGTCACGCGCGTGGGCTGACAGGCCGACGCGACAGGGCGGTGACACGTGGACGCTGCCAATGGTCCGCGGGTCTGTTCGACTGCCCGCTGACCAGGCGGCGCCTTCCCGCCGAAGATTTAGAGACGGTGATACGGCTGCCAGAGGCCGGCTCCTGCAGCGCAGAGCCGGCTGGCGGCAGACGGACTCCTTAAGCAGACAAGAGACAAACGATAAGCTAGCCTGAGGGGAGAAGCTGCCGGAACCCCTCAGCATCTCCAGCGTCCGCATCGGAGTTCCACTAGCTTCGGGGACTATTGTCGGAGATATTGACCATGGGTACCCTCAGCGCCTACCCTTGGTATTTTAAGACAAATAACAGCCGCTTGGTCTATCGCGGCCGTCTGCTCCTCGAGCCGCCTCCTAGCGTGGCCTGCCCTAGGAGCCGGCTGCCAGCAGGCGGCAGGGACCCAACCGGCGGCAAGACCAAGCACCACCAGCCAGCAGACGGCCCCGCACTCCTCCCTCGGGGAACACGCTGAGGAGGGCCCCAGCGTGGCGGGGGCATGGCTACAGGAGAACGTGTCCTTAGAAGATCTATAGGGGCGTGGCTACAGTGACCATGTACTTTGGGAATATCTCATAAGCGGCGGGTCGCTATAGCCACGAGGGTCGTGACCAAGCAGCGGTCAGAAGAGGTCACGATCCCACTACCCACAAACGGCGGGGCCAGCAGGCGGCTGGCCCCATCGGTCAGTAAGCAAGCTCAAGAACAAACCGCCTCTGGGAGGCGGCCAGGGGAGACGGCCATCTGGTAGCAGGCGGCAAACCCCACCCTAGAAGTCCGAGCCTCATCAAGATGACTGGACAGGGCGAGGGACGATGGCACTGTAGCCGTCTCCTTCCCGACGAGGCTGCCGTCAGCAAAAGCACCCCCACAGTGAAAGACAATCACGAGGGGCCCGCAGGCGGTGGGCCCCAGCAGACAGGCGGCGAGGCCGGCGCCAGAAGACACTGACGGCTGGGGACCACGCCGTCGAGATTACCATTGTACCCCTGGGGGGTAGGCCTATATAAACCCCCCAGGGTCCTCCATGTTGAGGGCGGGGGAGGGTTGGCTATTAGAAGTTCACAAGACAAGAACCCTAGATAGGAGAGAGAGGAGGTGAGCTAGCCTTGTTCATCTTCCTCCTGTAGACATCACAGCTCAAGGAGCAATCCTGTAGCTACTCTAGTGCTATCAGTGATGACGCGGTGTCCCTGCAGAGCAGGACTAGGGGTGTTATCTCCCCGGAGAGCCTCGAACCTGGGTAAGATTCGTAAGCGTCCTAATTAAGTATCGCCTTATCCCGCTTCCCGAGCTCGGCGACGTTCTTTTGACCCCACGCATGATAAGCCATCCTTTCGCATATGTCGTCCCAAAACCCCGACACTCCTTCCTCCATCAATGAACACTCTTTATCTCTCCATCACCTACCCCTCCATCAAAGAACACTCTTTCTCTCTCTACTCCCATTAATGAAGGTAGCTAGGCCCACCAAGCCCCTCCAACCTCCATATGTGTGCCTTTCCTAGTTAATTATAATATCCCGTGGATCGGTCTTCGCCTAAATCTTCCAACACCACCACCACAGATACTTTACATGAGATTTAATTTCCAAAAATCCTAACAGTGTTGCTCTTTTATTCTCCCGCATCACGAGACAAATTGATTGCCTCTATTTTTGGGGTGGGTGGGTTGGGAAGCTAGGTTAAACGTGAGTAGGCGCGACAGTGGTGTCGTCCGACTTTTGTAAAAGGCCGACTTCAGAGAAGAACATCTTGCCTTCGTTGTCTTATAATTGCTTTTTTCGGAGAAGAACAATTTTTAAATTTGTGAACTTTTTTGGAATTCGATGAACTTTCTCCAAATAGACGAAAATTTTTAAGTTTGATGAAGTTTTCTTCAAAATCGATGAACTTTCTCCAAATAGACGAAAAATTTCAAGTTTGGTTAACTTTTCTTCAAAATCGATGAACTTTCTCCAAATAGACGAAAATTTTCAAGTTTGATGAACTTTTCTTCAAAATCGATGATTTTTTTTTTTTTGAATTTGTGAACTATTTCGAATTTCACGAAAAAAATTCAAATGCGAATAGATGTAGCGACCAGACCTCAAACAGTCTGATCTCTGTGCATCAGTGTCATCCCCTGGATCAGTAATGCTGACACGCACAGTATTTGAAGGTTTTATTGTTGGGGAACGTAGTATTTTAAAAAATTTCTACGATCACGCAAGATCTATCTACTAGATGCATAGCAACGAGAGGGAAGAGTGTGTCTACGTACCCTCGTAGACCGGGAGCGGAAGCATCAAGTGACGCGGTTGATGTTGTCGAACTTCTTCGCGATCCAACCGATCAAGCACCGAACGTACGGCACCTCCGCGTTCAGCACATGTTCAGCTTGATGACGTCCCACGAGCTCTTGATCCAGTTGAGCTTCACGGGAGAGTTTCGTCAGCACGACGGCGTGGTGACGGATATGATGTGTTCACCAGCGCAGGGCTTCTCCTAAGCTCCGCGACGGTATGACCGAGGTGTGATTCTGTGGAGGGGGGTACCGCACACGGCTAAAACAATTCAACTTGTGTGTCTTTGGGTGCCCCCTGCCCCCGTATATAAAGGAGCAGGGGAGGGAGGTCGGCCGGCCCTTCCTGGTGCGGCTAGGGAAGGAGTCCTACTAGGAATAGGATTGCAATCCTATTCCTAGTAGGATTCACCGAAAGGAAGAAGGGGGAAAGGAATGGGAGAGGTGGCGCCCCCCCAATCCTAGTCCAACTAGGAACCCTAGGTGGGGGCGCCGGCCAGCCCTATGGGCTGCCTCTCTCTTTCCCTTTAGGCCCACTATGGACCATCCCCTCTCGTAGGGGGTTCCGGTAACCCCCTCCGGCATTCCCAATAAATCTGAAACTTTTCCGGAACACTTCCGGTGTCCGAATATAGTCGTCCAATATATCAATCTTTATGTCTCGGACATTCCGAGACTCCTCGTCATGTCCGTGATCTCATCCGGGACTCCGAACTACCTTCGGTACATCAATACTCATAAACTCATAATACCGATCGTCAACAAACGTTAAGCGTGCGGACCCTACGGGTTCGAGAACTATGTAGACATGACCGAGACTCATCTCCGGTCAATAACCAATAGCGGAACCTGGATGTTCATATTGGCTCCTACATATTCTACGAAGATCTATTATCGGTCAGAACCGCATAACAACATACGTTGTTCCTTTTGTCAAACGGTATGTTACTTGCCCGAGATTCGATCGTCGGTATCTCTATACCTAGTTCAATCTCGTTACCGGCAAGTCTCTTTACTCGTTCCATAACACATCATCTCGTGACTAACTCATTAGTCTTTTGCTTGCAAGGCTTATTGTGATGTGTGTTACCGAGAGGGCCCAGAGATACCTCTCCGACACTCGGAGTGACAAATCCTAATCTTGATCTATGCCAACACCACAAATACTTTTGGAGACACCTGTAGAGCATCTTTATGATCACCCAGTTACGTTGTGACGTTTGATAGCACACAAGGTGTTCCTACGGTATTCGGGAGTTGCATAATCTCATAGTCATAGGAACATGTATAAGTCATGAAGAAAGCAATAGCAGTTAAACTAAACGATCATAGTGCTATGCTAACGGATGGGTCTTGTCTATCACATCATTCTCCTAATGATGTGATCCCGTTGATCAAATGACAACTCATGTCTATAGCTAGGAAACATAACATCTTTGATCAATGAGCTAGTCTAGTAGAGGCATACTAGGGACACTCTGTTTTGTCTATGTATTCACACATGTACTAAGTTTCCGGTTAATACAATTCTAGCATGAATAATAAACATTTATCATGATATAAGGAAATATAAATAACAACTTTATTATTGCCTCTAGGGCATATTTCCTTCAGTCTCCCACTTGCACTAGAGTCAATAATCTAGCTCACATCACCATGTGATTTAATACCGACAGTTCACATCGTTATGTGAATAACACCCATAGTTCACATCGCCATGTGACCAACACCCAAAGGGTTTACTAGAGTCAATAATCTAGTTCACATCGCTATGTGATTAATACCCAAGAGTAATAAGGTGTGATCATGTTTTGCTTGTGAGAGAAGTTTAGTCAACGGGTCTGTCACATTCAGATCCGTATGTATTTCACAAATTTCTATGTCTACAATGCTCTGCATAGAGCTACTCTAGCTAATTGCTCCCACTTTCAATATGCATCCAGATTGATACTTTAGAGTCATCTGGATTTAGTGTTAAAGCTTGCATCGGGGTAACCCTTTACGACGAACTCTTTATCACCTCCATAATCGAGAAACATTTCCTTAGTAATTCAGTTACTAAGGATAATTTTGACCGTTGTACAGTGATCTACTCCTGGATCACTATTGTACCTCCTTGACAAACTCATGGCAAGGTACACAACATGTTTGGTACACAGCATGGCATACTTTATAGAACCTATGGCTGAGGCATAGGGAATGACTTTCATTCTCTCTATATTTTTCTGCCGTGGTCTGGCTTTGAGTCTTACTCAACTTCATACCTTACAAGTCAGGCAAGAACTCCTTCTTTGACTGATCCATTTTGAACTACTTCAAATCTTATCAAGGTATGTACTCGTCGAAAGTCTTATCAAGCGTCTTGATCTATCGCTATAGATCTTGATGCCCAATATGTAAGCAGCTTCACCAAGGTCTTTCTTTGAAAAACTCCTTTCAAACATTCCTTTATGCTTTCCAGAAAATTCTACATCATTTCCGATCGACAATATGTCATTCACATATACTTATCAGAAAGGTTGTAGTGCTCCCACTCACCTTTTGTAAATACAGGCTTCACCGTAAGTCTGTATAAATCTATATGCTTTGATCAACTTATCAAAGCGTATATTCCAACTCCGAGATGCTTGCACCAGTCCATAGATGGATCGCTGGAGCTTGCACATTTTGTTAGCACCTTTAGGACTGACAAAACCTTCGGGTTGCATCATATACAATTTTTCTTTAATAAATCCATTAAAGAATGCAGTTTTGTTATCCATTTGCCAGATTTCATAAAATGCGGCAATTACTAACATGATTCGGACAGACTTAAGCATCGCTACGGGTGAGAAAGTCTCATCGTAGTCAACTCCTTGAACTTGTCGAAAACCTTTCGCAACAAGTCGAGCTTTGTAAACAGTAATATTACCGTCTGCGTCGGTCTTCCTCTTGAAGATCCATTTATTTTCGATGGCTTGCTGATCATCGGGCAAGTCAACCAAAGTCCACACTTTGTTCTCATACATGGATCCCATCTCAGATTTCATGGCTTCAAGCCATTTTGCGGAATCTGGGCTCATCATCGCTTCCTCATAGTTCGTAGGTTCATCATGGTCTAGTAACATGATTTCCAGAACTGGGTTGCCGTACCACTCTGGTGCGGAACGTACTCTGGTTGATCTATGACGTTCAGCAGAAACTTGATCCGAAGTTTCATGATCATTATCATCAACTTCCTCACTAATTGGTGTAGGAATCACTGGAACAATTTCCTGTGATGTACTACTTTCCAATATGGGAGAAGGTACAATTACCTCATCAAGTTCTACTTTCCTCCCACTCACTTCTTTCGAGAGAAACTCTTTTTCTAGAAAGGATCCGTTCTTAGCAACGAATATTTTGCCTTCGGATATGTGATAGAAGGTGTACCCAACAGTCTCTTTTGGGTATCCTATGAAGACACATTTTTCCGACTTGGGATCGAGCTTATCAGGTTGAAGTGTTTTCACATAAGCATCGCAGCCCCAAATTTTAAGAAACGACAACTTTGGTTTCTTGCCAAACCATAGTTCATAAGGTGTCGTATCAACGGATTTAGATGGTGCCCTATTTAACGTGAATGCAGCTGTCTCTAAAGCATAACCCCAAAATGATAGTGGTAAATCGGTAAGAGACATCATAGATCGCACCATATCTAATAAAGTACGGTTACGACGTTCGGACACACCATTACGCTGTGGTGTTCCAGGTGGCGTGAGTTGTGAAACTATTCCACATTGTTTCAAATGAAGACCAAACTCGTAACTCAAATATTCTCCTCCACGATCAGATCGTAGAAACTTTATTTTCTTGTTACGATGATTCTCTACTTCACTCTGAAATTCTTTGAACTTTTCAAATGTTTCAGACTTGTGCTTCATTAAGTAGATATACCCATATCTGCTCAAATCATCAGTGAAGGTCAGAAAATAACGATACCCGCCGCGAGCATCAACACTCATTGGTCCACATACATTAGTATGTATGATTTCCAACAAATCTGTTGCTCGCTCCATAGTTCCGGAGAACGGAGTTTTAGTCATCTTGCCCATGAGGCATGGTTCGCAAGCACCAAGTGATTCATAATCAAGTGATTCCAAAAGTCCATCATTATGGAGTTTCTTCATGCGTTTTACACCAATATGACCTAAACGGCAGTGCCACAAATAAGTTGCACTATCATTATTAACCTTGCATCTTTTGGTTTCAATACTATGAATATGTGTATCACTACAATCGAGATCCAATAAGAATAGACCACTCTTCAAGGGTGCATGACCATAAAAGATATTATTCATTAAAATGGAACAACCATTATTCTCTGATTTAAATGAATAACCGTCTCGCAATAAACAAGATCCAGATATAATGTTCATGCTTAACGCTGGCACCAAATAACAATTATTTAGGTCTAAAACTAATCCCGAAGGTAGATGTAGAGGTAGCGTGCCGACGGCGATCACATCGACTTTGGAACCGTTTCCCACGCGCATCGTCACCTCGTCCTTAGCTAATCTTCGTTTAATCTGTAGTCCCTGTTTCGAGTTACAAATATTAGCAACCGAACCGGTATCAAATACCCAGGTACTACTACGAGCATTAGCAAGGTACACATCAATAACATGTATATCACATATACCTTTGTTCATCTTGCCATCCTTCTTATCCGCCAAATACTTGGGGCAGTTCCGCTTCCAGTGTCCAGTTCCCTTGCAGTAGAAGCACTCAGTTTCAGGCTTGGCTCCAGATTTGGGTTTCTTCGTTGAAGTAGCAACTGACTTGCTATTCTTTTTGAAGTTCCCTTTCTTTCCCTTGCCCTTTTTCTTGAAACTAGTGGTCTTGTTAACCATCAACACTTGATGCTCCTTTTTGATTTCTACCTCCGCAGCTTTGAGCATAGCGAAGAGCTCGGGAATTGTCTTTTGCATCCCTTGCATGTTATAGTTCATCACAAAGCCTTTATAGCTTGGTGGCAGTGATTGAAGAACTCTATCAATAACACTATCCTCGTCAACTTTGCAACCAAGTTGAGTCATATGATTGTAGTACCCAGACATTCTGAGCAAGTGTTCACTGATAGAACTATTCTCCTCCATCTTGCAGCTGTAGAACTTATTGGAAATCTCATATTTCTCAATTCGGGCATTTGCTTGAAATATTAACTTCACCTCCTGGAACATCTCATATGGTCCATGACGTTCAAAACGTCGTTGAAGTCCCGGTTCTAAGCCGTAAAGCATGGCACACTGAACTATCGTGTAGTCATCAGACCGCGACTGCCAGACGTTCAAAGCGTCTACATTAGCGGGAGGGGGCTTGTCACCTAGCGGTGCTTCAAGGACATAATTCTTCTGTGCAGCAATGAGGATAATCCTCAAGTTACGGACCCAGTCTGTGTAATTACTACCATCATCTTTCAACTTAGCTTTCTCTAGGAATGCATTAAAATTCAAAGGAACGGTAGCACGGGCCATTGATCTACAACAACATAGATATGCAAAAACTATCAGGACTAAGTTCATGATAAATTAAAGTTCAATTTAATCATATTAATTTAAAGAACTCCCACTTAGATAGACATCCCTCCGGTCATCTAAATGATCACGTGATCCAAATCAACTAAACCATGTCCGATCATCACGTGAGATGGAGTAGTTTCAATGGTGAACATCTTATGTTGATCATATCTACTATATGATTCACGCTCGACCTTTCGGTCTCCAGTGTTCCGAGGCCATATCTGCATATGCCAGGCTCGTCAAGTTTAACCCGAGTATTCTGCGTGTGCAAAACTGGCTTACACCCGTTGTATTTGAATGTAGAGCTTATCACACCCGATCATCACGTGGTGTCTCGGCACGACGAACTTTCGCAACGGTGCATACTCAGGGAGAACACTTATACCTTGAAATTTAGTAAGGGATCATCTTATAATGCTACCGTCGTTCTAAGAAAAATAAGAAGCATAATAAGATAAACATCACATGCAATCAAAATATGTGACATGATATGGCCATCATCATCTTGTGCTTTTGATCTCCATCTCCAAAGCACCGTCATGATCACCTTCGTCACCGGCTTGACACCTTGATCTTCATCGTAGCATCGTTGTCGTCTCGCCAACTATTGCTTCTACGACTATCGCTACCGCTTAGTGACAAAGTAAAGCAATTACATGGCGATTGCATTTCATACAATAAAGCGACAACCATATGGCTCCTGCCAGTTGCCGATAACTTTACAAAACATGATCATCTCATACAAAACCGTATAACTCATCATGTCTTGACCATATCACATCACAACATGCCCTGCAAAAACAAGTTAGACGTCCTCTACTTTGTTTGTTGCAAGTTTTACGTGGCTGCTACGGGCTTTAGCAAGAACCGTTCTTACCTACGCATACAAAACCACAACGATGTTTCGTCAAGTATGTGCTGTTTTAACCTTCACAAGGACCGGGCGTAGCCACACTTGATTCAGCTAAAGTGAGAGAGACAGACACCCGCCAGTCACCTTTAAGCAACGAGTGCTCGTAACGGTGAAACCAGTATCGCGTAAGCGTACGCGTAATGTCGGTCCGGGCCGCTTCATCTCACAATACCGCCGAAGCAAAGTATGACATGCTGGTAAGCTGTATGACTAGTATCGCCCACAACTCATTGTGTTCTACTCGTGCATATCATCTACACATAGACCTGGCTCATGATGCCACTGTTGGGGAACGTAGTATTTTAAAATTTTCCTACGATCACGCAAGATCTATCTACTAGATGTATAGCAACGAGAGGGAAGAGTGTGTCTACGTACCCTCGTAGACCGGGAGCGGAAGCGTCAAGTGACGCGGTTGATGTTGTCGAACTTCTTCGCGATCCAACCGATCAAGCACCGAACGTACGGCACCTCCGCGTTCAGCACACGTTCAGCTTGATGACGTCCCACGAGGTCTTGATCCAGTTGAGCTTCACGGGAGAGTTTCGTCAGCACGACGGCGTGGTGACGGATATGATGTGTTCACCAGCGCAGGGCTTCGCCTAAGCTCCGCGACGGTATGACCGAGGTGTGATTCTGTGGAGGGGGGCACCGCACACGGCTAAAACAATTCAACTTGTGTGTCTTTGGGTGCCCCTGCCCCCGTATATAAAGGAGCAGGGGAGGGAGGCCGGCCGGCCCTTCCTGGTGCGGCTAGGGAAGGAGTCCTACTAGGAATAGGATTGCAATCCTATTCCTAGTAGGATTCACCGAAAGGAAGAAGGTGGAAAGGAATAGGAGAGGTGGCGCCCCCCCCCCCCCCCAATCCTAGTCCAACTAGGAACCCTAGGTGGGGGCGCCGGCCAGCCCTATGGGCTGCCTCTCTCTTTCCCTTTAGGCCAACTATGGACCATCCCCTCTCGTAGGGGGTTCCGGTAACCCCCTCCGGCATTCCCGATAAATCCGAAACTTTTCCGGAACACTTCCGGTGTCCGAATATAGTCGTCCAATATATCAATCTTTATGTCTCGGACATTCCGAGACTCCTCGTCATGTCCGTGATCTCATCCAGGACTCCGAACTACCTTCGGTACATCAATACTCATAAACTCATAATACCGATCGTCATCAAACGTTAAGCGTGCGGACCCTACGGGTTCGAGAACTATGTAGACATGACCGAGACTCATCTCCGGTCAATAACCAATAGCGGAACCTGGATGTTCATATTGGCTCCTACATATTCTACGAAGATCTATTATCGGTCAGAACCGCATAACAACATACGTTGTTCCTTTTGTCAAACGGTATGTTACTTGCCCGAGATTCGATCGTCGGTATCTCTATACCTAGTTCAATCTCGTTACCGGCAAGTCTCTTTACTCGTTCCGTAACACATCATCTCGTGACTAACTCATTAGTCTTTTGCTTGCAAGGCTTATTGTGATGTGTGTTACCGAGAGGGCCCAGAGATACCTCTCCGACACTCGGAGTGACAAATCCTAATCTTGATCTATGCCAACACCACAAATACTTTCGGAGACACCTGTAGAGCATCTTTATGATCACCCAGTTACGTTGTGACGTTTGATAGCACACAAGGTGTTCCTACGGTATTCGGGAGTTGCATAATCTCATAGTCATAGGAACATGTATAAGTCATGAAGAAAGCAATAGCAGTTAAACTAAGCGATCATAGTGTTATGCTAACGGATGGGTCTTGTCTATCACATCATTCTCCTAATGATGTGATCCCGTTGATCAAATGACAACTCATGTCTATAGCTAGGAAACATAACATCTTTGATCAATGAGCTAGTCTAGTAGAGGCATACTAGGGACACTCTGTTTTGTCTATGTAATCACACATGTACTAAGTTTCCGGTTAATACAATTCTAGCATGAATAATAAACATTTATCATGATATAAGGAAATATAAATAACAACTTTATTATTGCCTCTAGGGCATATTTCCTTCATTTATAACAGAGTAGAAATCACACACTTATTACATCGAAAGTTCCAAAAATGAACTTAATACAATAAAAATGGCTTAAGGCCATCTCATAACCATAACAGCGGAAGGCTTGGAAGAAGTGAGTCCATCAACTCCAACGGCATCACTGAGTATAGAACCACGACCTAAAGGCACCTTACTCGTCGTCTGAAAAGTCTGCAACATGAACGTTGCAGCCCGAAAACGGGTCAGCACATGGAATATGCTGGCAAAGTAACACATAGATTGTATTGAAATAGTAAAGCTATACTACATGCATATATGGCTGGTGGAAAGCTCTGTGGTTACAGTTTTTGCATAAAGCCAATTTTTCCCTAGTGCAAAGGAATATATTTTATTTAACTATCATGGTAGTTGAAACAACATTGAGAAGGTTCACCCAACTCAATCCCAATTAAAGTAATCATTAACCCAACAAATTAGTTTTTAGAGTGATGAGATACACATGATAATCCAAGTACTAGATACTCAAGACGTCCATAACCGGGGACACGGCTAATCATGATTAGTTTGTACACTCTACAGAGGTTTGTGCACTTTTCCCCACAAGACCCGATCTCCTCCGTTGAGATTCTCGCACTACATGATGTTTGAGAAACGGATGACCGAGACATAGCCTTTCAGAAGCGCTGGCACCTTACGATCGGGTAGACAGTACCAACCTACATCCCCTACATCTGCTAGTCTATCACTGTAAGAGTTCGCACGACTTAGTCAACTATGCTAGAGCCCATAATAGCTTGTGGCTTCACACGGAAGTTTCTAGTATGAAGTACCTCATGATCCCTTTGAGTCTGGGTGGCGGTCAGACGGAAGTTTCATCTTAAGAGGAAGATCTACTACGGCTAAGCTGTTCGTCAGTTTTCTTTTCTCGGATTTTCGCGGTTATTATTCTGATCGTGATTTCTGATCCGATCTTCGTTCTAGTTTAACTTTTCGCTCGTTTATCGGAATCAGGCGATTCAAGCGCCTGGAGTTTCGTCTTCAAACCCTCTTTTCGTTTAACCTAGTCAACCAAGTTTTTGCTTCTGTAAAATTTGGACTTAGGTCCAGATTGGTAAACGAAGTTGGTTTTTTTGTCGTTTGACTTTCGTTGCTTCGTTTGAATTGTTTATTTTTGCCAACTGGAGTTCTTAAGTTGAACTTGCTGGTTAGATCTCTTATTTGAGTTTTACCCGTGCATTAGATGAGTACTTATTGTATGCTTGTTTGTTTGCGATAGAGTACCCGGAGTGCACCGCTTGCTACTTTGAATCTCTAGGTTTCGCCGATCATCAGCAAGGCAAGTAACACTTTGATCATACTTTCCAACACCCAGTTTTCATTGCATTAGTTATATCCTCAAACACATTGCTTGAGTAGAATCTTTAACTTGTGGGTTCTGGGAAGTAGATGATGTTGGGGAACGTAGCAGAATTCAAAAAAATTCTACGCTTTCACCAAGATCCAACTAAGGAGACATCTAGCAACGATCATATTAGAGTGCATCTACATACCGTTTTGTAGATCGCAAGCGGAAGCTTTCGAAGAAGCGTGGATGAAGTAGTCGTACTCTTCGCGTTCTTCGTCACCGATGATCTAGCGCCGAACGGACGGCACCTCCGCGTTCAACACACGTCCGGTACAGCAACGTCACCTCCTTCTTGATCCAGCAAGGGGGGAGGAGAGGTCGTCGGAGATCCAGCAGCACGACGACGTGGTGGTGGATGCAGCGGGAAATCCTGCAGGGCTTCGCCGGCGCCCTGCGTAAGGAGATGGAGGTGTGACGGGAGGGGGAGAGGCGCCAGAGACTTGGGTGCGACTGCCCTCTCCCCCCTACATATATATAGGGGGCCAGGGGGGTGCGCCAGCCCCTGCAGATAGGATCTGCAAGGGGGGGCGGCGGCCTGGGGGGGGAGACTTGCCCCCCAAGGCATAGGGGGCGCCTCCCTCCCCTAGGGTTCCAACCCTAGGCGCATGATGGAGGGCCCAGTAGGGTGCGGCAGCCCTCCAGGGGCTGGCCCCCTTCCCCTTGCGGCCTAGGGGCCCCACCGGGATGGGTGGCCCCACCCGGTGGACCCCCGGGACCCCTCCGGTGGTCCCGGGACACTCCCGGTGACCCTTGGAGTTCACCCGATGGCCGAAACTGGACTTCCTATATATCATTCTTTACCTTCGGACCATTTCGGAACTCCTCGTCACGTCCGGGATCTCATCCAGGACTCCTAACAACTTTCGGGTTTCCACGTGCATGTATCTCTACGACCCTAGCGTTACCGAACCTTAAGTGTGTAGACCTTACGGGTTCGGGAGACACGTAGACATGACCGAGACCACTCTCCGGTCAATAACCAACAGCGGGATCTGGATACCCATGTTGGTTCCCACGTGTTCCTCGATGATCTTCATCGGATGAACCACTGTGTCAAGGATTCACTCAATCCCGTATGTTATTCCCTTTGTCCATTGGTACGGTACTTGCCCGAGATTCGATCGTCGGTATTCCCGATACCTTGTTCAATCTCGTCATGGCAAGTCTCTTTACTCGATCCGTAATCCATCATCCCGTGACCAACTCCTTAGTCACCTTGAGCTCATTACGATGATGTCTTACCGAGTGGGCCCAGAGGTACCTCTCCGTCATACGGAGTGACAACATCCCAGTCTCGGTTCGTACCAACTCAACAGACACTTTTGGAGATACCCGTTGCGTACCTTTATAGCCACCCAGTTACGTTGTGACATCTGGCACACCAAAAGTATTCCTATGGCATCCGGGAGTTGTACAACCTCATGGTCTAAGGAATAAATACTTGACACCGAAAAGCTTATGCATTACGAACTATACGATCTCGTGCTATGCTCAGGATTGGGTCTTGTCCATCACATCATTCTCCTAATGATGTGATCCCGTTATCACTGACATCACATGTCCATGATCAGGAAACCGTGATCATCTGATGATCAACGAGCTAGTAACTAGAGGCTTACTAGGGACTCAATTGTGGTCTATATATATTCACACATGTATCACTGTTTCCGTACAATACAATTCAAGCATGAATAACAGACAATTATCATGAACAAGGAAATATAGTAATAATACTTTTATTATTGCCTCTAGGGCATATTTCCAACAGTCTCCCACTTGCACTAGAGTCAATAATCTAGTTACATTGTGATGAATCGAACACCCATAGAGTTCTGGTGTTGATCATGTTTTGCCCGTGGAAGGGGTTTAGTCAACGGCTCTGCGACATTCAGATCCGTATGCACTTTACAAATATCTATGTCTCCATATTGAACATAATTCCGGATGGAGTTGAAACGGTGCTTGATGTGCTTGGTCTTCTTGTGAAACCTGGGCTCTTTGGTAATGGCAATAGCACCAGTGTTGTCACAGAAGAGAGTCATCGGGCTTGAAGCGCTTGGGATGACTCCTAGGTCGGTGATGAACTCCTTCATCCAGACTCCTTCCTGCGCTGCTTCGGAAGCAGCTATGTACTCCGCTTCACATGTAGATGCCGCCACGACGCTTTGCTTGCAACTGCACCAGCTGACTGCTCCTCCATTCAAAATATACACGTATCCGGTTTGTGACTTAGAGTCATCCAGATCTGTGTCGAAACTAGCATCGACGTAACCCTTTACGACGAGCTCTTCTTCACCTCCATAAACGAGAAACATATCCTTAGTCCTTTTCAGGTACTTTAGGATGTTCTTGACCGCTGTCCAGTGTTCCATACCGGGATCACCTTGGTACCTCCCTACCAAACTTATGGCAAGGTTCACATCAGGTCTGGTACACAGCATGGCATACATGATATAACCTATGGCCGATGCATAGGGAATGACACTCATCTTTTCTCCATCTTCTGCCGTGGTCGGCGACTGAGCCTTGCTCAATCTCATACCTTGCAAAACAGGCAAGAACCCCTTCTTGGACTGATCCATATTGAACTTTTTCAATATCTTGTCAAGGTATGTGCTTTGTGAAAGACCAATGAGGCGTCTTGATCTATCTCTATAGATTTTGATGCCTAATATGTAGGCAGCTTCTCCAAGGTCCTTCATTGAAAAACTCTTATTCAAGTAGGCCTTTACATTTTCCAAGAATTCTATATCATTTCGCATCAGCAATATGTCATCCACATATAATATGAGAAATGCCACAGAGCTCCTACTCACTTTCTTGTAGATACAGGCTTCTCCATAAGTCTGTATAAAGCCAAACGCTTTGATCACATCATTAAAGCGAATATTCCAACTCCGAGATGCTTGCACCAGCCCGTAAATCGAGCGCTGGAGCTTGCATACCTTGTTAGCGTTCTCTGGATCGACAAAACCTTCCGGCTGCATCATATACAACTCTTCCTTGAGGAAGCCATTAAGGAATGCCGTTTTGACGTCCATTTGCCATATCTCATAATCATAGAATGCGATAATAGCTAACATGATTCTGACTGACTTCAGCATCGCTACGGGAGAGAAAGTCTCGTCGTAGTCAATCCCTTGAACTTGTCGATAACCCTTAGCGACAAGCCGAGCCTTATAGATGGTCACATTACCATCCGTGTCTGTCTTCTTCTTAAATATCCATTTATTTTCTATGGCGTGCCTATCATCAGGCAAGTCCACCAAAGTCCATACTTTGTTTTCATACATGGATTCTATCTCGGATTTCATGGCTCCAAGCCATTTATTGGAATCCGGGCCCGCCATTGCTTCTTCATAGTTCGAAGGTTCACCGTTGTCTAACAACATGATTTCCAGGACAGGGTTGCCGTACCACTCTGGTGCGGAACGTGCCCTTGTGGACCTTCGAAGTTCAGTAGTAACTTGATCTGTTTCTTCATGATCACCATCAACTTCCTCCCTTGTTGGTGCAGGCACCTCAGGAACAATTTCCTGCGCTGCGCTACTTTCCGGTTCGGGAGGGGTGACTGTCACCTCATCAAGTTCCACTTTCCTCCCACTCACTTCTTTCGAGAGAAACTCTTTCTCCAGAAAGGATCCATTCTTGGCAACAAAGACTTTGCCTTCGGATCTGTGGTAGAAGGTGTACCCAATCGTTTCCTTTGGGTATCCTATGAAGACGCATTTTTCCGATTTGGGTTCGAGCTTTTCAGGTTGAAGTTTCTTGACATAAGCATCGCAACCCCAAACTTTCAGAAACGACAGCTTCGGTTTCTTGCCAAACCAAAGTTCATATCGTGTCGTCTCAACGGATTTCGACGGAGCCCTATTTAAAGTGAATGCGGCAGTCTGTAAAGCATAACCCCAAAAAGATAGCGGTAAATCGGTAAGGGACATCATAGATCGCACCATGTCCAACAGAGTACGATTTCGACGTTCGGACACACCGTTACGTTGAGGTGTTCCGGGCGGTGTCAATTGTGAAACAATTCCATAGTTCCTAAGGTGCGTGCCAAATTCATGACTTAAATATTCACCCCCACGATCCGATCGTAAGAACTTTATTTTTCTGTCACGTTGATTCTCAACCTCATTCTGAAATTCCTTGAACTTTTCAAAGGTCTCAGACTTGTGTTTCATTAAGTAGATATACCCATATCTACTCAAGTCATCTGTGAGGGTGAGAACATAACGATAGCCTCCGCGAGCCTCAACACTCATTGGACCGCACACATCGGTATGTATGATTTCCAACAAGTTGGTTGCTCGTTCCATTGTTCCGGAGAACAGAGTCTTGGTCATCTTGCTCGTTCCATTGTTCCGGAGAACAGAGTCTTGATCATTGACTCCCAAATTTTATTACAAATTGATGATCTAGTGTATAACATTCCAAATTGAAAATTTGGGATGTTACAAAACTACCCCCCTTAAGATGAATCTCGCCCTCGAGATTCGGGTTGGCTAGAAAATAGGTGAGGGTGGTCCTTCTGCAGATCTTCCTCTCGCTCCCAGGTTGCTTCATCCTCGGTGTGGTGGCTCCATTGAACTTTGCAAAACTTGATAACCTTGCTGCGGGTGACTCGCCTGGCATACTCAAGAATCTTGACTGGTTTTTCCTCATAGGTCAAATCACTGTCCAGCTGAATCGCTTCCAGCGGCACTGTATCCCTCAGCGGTATCTCAGCCATCTCTGCATTGCACTTCTTCAACTGGGAAACGTGGAATACATCGTGAACTCCTGACAATCTTTCGGGTAAATCCAACTTGTAGGCTACTTCTTCCATACGCTCCAAAACTTTGTATGGTCCTACAAAACGTGGCGCTAACTTTCCCTTAACTCCAAAACGCTTAACTCCTCGAAGTGGAGATACTCGAAGATAAACTCGGTCCCCGACTTTGTAATCTGTCTCTTTGCATTTTGAATCTGTGTAGCTCTTCTGCCTAGACTGGGCTACCTTGAGCCTATCGCGAATCAATTTTACCTTCTGTTCAGACTCCTTAATCAAATCTGGTCCAAACAATTGGCGGTCTCCAACTTCATCCCAAGATAATGGGATCCTGCACCTCCTTCCGTACAAGGCTTCGGAAGGGGCCATCTTCAAACTGGATTGATAACTGTTGTTGTAAGAGAACTCTGCATAAGGCAGATTGTCGTCCCAACTAGATCCATAATCTAGCGCACAAGCTCTCGGCATATCCTCCAAAATCTGATTGACTCTCTCGGTCTGTCCATCTGTCTGCGGATGAAAAGCTATACTGAACTCTAGACTGGTACCCAAAGTTTCATGTAACTGATTCCAGAACTTTGAGATAACCTGGGTTCCTCTATCTGATACGATGCTCCTCGGAACTCCATGCATGCATACAATCCTGGTCATGTATATCTTTGCCAACTTTGCACTGGTGTAAGTAGTCTTCACTGGGATGAAATGAGCTACCTTCGTCAATCGATCGACTACAACCCAAATCGAGTCATAACCTGAACGAGTTCTGGGTAATCCTGTAATAAAATCCATGCCTAGCTTATCCCACTTCCATTCGGGTATTGGCAATGGTTGTAACAATCCTGTCGGCTTTTGATGCTCTGCCTTCACTCTTTGACATACATCACAAACTGCTACATATTCCGCAATATCCTTCTTCATTCCGGTCCACCAGAAAGTATCCTTCAAGTTCAAGTACATCTTGGTATTTCCTGGGTGAATCAAATATGGTGAATCATGGGCCTCTTGTAGAATCAACTTACTGATCTCCGGGTCATTAGGCACATATACGCGGTCTTCAAACCATAGGGTGTCGTGCTCATCCTCACGAAATCCTTTAACTTTTCCTTTGCTCATCTTCTCCTTTATAGAGGCAACCTCCTTGTCAGTCTTCTGAGCTTCTCTGATCTTATCCATCAAAGTAGACTGAATCTCCATTTGTTGCTACATAGCCTCTCGGAACTATCTCCAAACATAGCTCACGAAGGTCCCCGTCTAACTCTTTCGGTAAATCTTCCGTCATTAGTGTGTTGACATGGCTCTTACGGCTTAGCGCATCGGCTACCACGTTAGCCTTTCCGGGGTGATAATGTAATCTCATATCATAATCCTTGATGAGTTCCAACCATCTCCTTTGCCTAAGATTTAGCTCCTTCTGAGTGAATATATACTTCAAACTCTTGTGATCCGTGTATACTTCACAATGGTTTCCAATGAGGTAATGTCTCCAAGTCTTCAATGCATGCACTACGGCTGCTAACTCCAAATCATGCATGGCATAATTCAACTCATGAGGTTTCAGTTGTCCTGAAGCATACGAAACAACTCTTCCTTCCTGCATAAGCACTGCTCCAAGTCCTCGACGTGAAGCGTCGCAATACACCTCATAGTCCTTACGCTGATCTCGCAGAATCAACACAGGTGATGAGACCAAACGTTTCTTTAATTCCTGGAAACCGGCCTCACATTCCTCAGTCCAATTGAACTTGGTATCCTTCTTCAACAACTCCGTCATAGGCTTTGCAATTTTTGAGAAATTCTCGATGAATCTCCGGTAGTATCCTGCAAGTCCAAGAACACTCCGGATCTCTCCAACTATTGTTGGTGCTTCCCAATTTGTCACAGTGTCAACCTTGGTGGGATCTACTACTATACCTTCTCCGGATATAATGTGTCCGAGGAATCCAACTTCCTTCAACCAAAACTCACATTTGCTGAACTTGGCATATAGCTGATGTTCTCTGAGCTTCTCAAGTACCAAACGCAAATGCTCCTTATGCTCCTCTTCATCCTTTGAGAAGATCAATATATCATCTATGAACACCACGACGAACTTATCCAAGAACTCCATAAACACCTTGTTCATCAAGTTCATGAAGTATGACGGTGCGTTAGTCAGACCAAAAGACATAACGGTATACTCGTACAACCCATACCTGGTGGTAAAGGCCGTCTTAGGTATATCCTGCTCTCGAATCTTCAACTGATGGTATCCTGATCGCAAGTCGATCTTGGAAAATACCTTAGCTCCTTGCAATCTATCGAACAGGTCATTGATCATCGGAAGTGGGTACTTGTTCTTGATTGTTACTTCATTCAATCCTCGATAATCAACAACCATTCTTAACGATCCGTCCTTCTTCTCCACTAGAAGTACTGGCGATCCCCAAGGCGAAGAACTTGGGCGAATATAACCTTTATCCAGTAACTCTTTAATCTGCTTCTTAATCTCCTCCAAATCTTTTGCGGGCATCTTGTATGGTCTCTTAGATATTGGCCCTCTGCCTGGCAAAAGCTCGATCAAAAACTCAATATCTCTATCTGGTGGCATGCCTGGCAACTCCTCTGGAAATACATCAGGGAAATCTTTCACCACTGGCACTTCCTCCTGCACAACTCCTGGTAAGGAATTTACTCGGTTCCTCTTCGGCACATGCCGGGATACATACTTGATCCTTCTTCCTTCTGGCGTAGTAAGCAAAATGGACTTACTGGCGCATTCAATGTTCCCTCCGTACTTAGATAACAAATCCATGCCTAATATCACATCCAATCCTTGAGATTCCAATACTATTAGGTCCGAAGGGAATATGTAGTTACCAATCCTTAATGGTAACTAATCACGCCATAGTCTGGCCATATACTCTGCTCCAGGCGAGGTTACTAACATGGGTGACCTAAGGGCTTGGGTTGGCAGTTTATACTTATCCACAAATCCCCTTGAGATGTATGAATGCGATGCACCAGTATCAAAAAGAACGAGTGCAGTAAATGACTTAACTAAAAACTTACCAATTACTGCATCTGGCTGAGCTTCAACCTCCTCCACGCTAACGTGGTTCACCTGTCCCCTATTGAAAGGGTTCGGCTTCCTCCCAGAGCTTACATTGCCATTTCCATTCTGGGCTTCAGGACATTCATTGGCATAATGTCCCGTCTTCTGGCACTTATAGCAAGTGACTTGGCTCGAGTCTCGCTTGGCTGGTGTTGATGGGTTGGTACGGTTCTGGCCGTTGCTTCCTCCATTCCCATTACCATTCTTGGGGCCACTATGATTGTGCGAGCTACTACCTCCATGGGTATGTTGAAATTGTCCTACCGGTTTAGGGGTAAAACGTGGCTTCTGCTGAGCTCCAGAATTGTACTTCCCTTGTCCATACTTCCTCTTGCGGTTTTCAATCTGCTGCTGCTTCCCTTCAATCATTAGAGCTCGATCTACCAATTCCTGGTAGTTGTTGAAGCTTGCTACCATCAACTGTATGCTCATCTCATCATTTAGCCCTTCCATAAATCTCTCCTGCTTAGCGGCATCTGTGGCCAAATCATCTGGGGCATAATGATATAGAGTACTAAATTCATCTACGTACTGAGCCACAATACGATTTCCTTGGCGCAAGTTGCGGAACTCCCGCTTCTTCATGCTCATAGCTCCAGTGGAGACATGGGCAGTACGGAAAGCTTGCTGAAACTGATCCCAAGTGACAGTGGCTGTGGGGAAAGTGGCTGTGTAATTCTCCCACCATGATGCGGCAAATCGCACCTTCTCAGCATCTAAGCAATTGGCTGTGGTCAAATCCCTTCCAATCTTGCGCAGCCAGTCATCAACGACTATTGGTTCAATGCTGCTAGCAAACACCGGTGGTTGTAACCTTAAGAAACGGGTCAGGTTGTCCACGGGTGGTGGTGGTGGAGGGTTGTTGTTGTTTTGGTTGTTCTGGGTGTTCTGGACAAGTAGTTGCATCAAAGTGTTCTACTGCTGGATCAACTGAGTGAGCTCAGGGGGGAACTAGAATTCTGGCTCACGTCTCGGAGGCATCTGATGGGTGTAGAGGGGAGATATTAGAATAGAAATGAGGTCTAAGGGAAAATCACTACCCAAATGCACATGAGACGAACACAATCATATCACACCAAAATAAAATTCAAACAAGGGCTTACACAGATCTAACGTTACAAAAGTGCTCTAATTTCTACTATATGGAGAAAACTACTAGTCATAGGGTGGTCATCTAGAAATTTTGATCGGCAGAAGATTCCATGATGTCTGCTCCAGCTTCATCTTCATAGTCTTCGTCATCACTATCATCGGGGTCTGAATCCGTGTCGTCGATGATGATGTAGTCTTCAGGACGAATCTCCTTGGGTTCCTCTTCCTCTTCTTCTCCTCCTGGTGCTGGATCTCCCATGAATACTCCTAACTTCCATGTCAAATCATCATTCTTCTCCACAAGTATCAGCATCTCCTCCTCGTATCCGTCACGTGTAGACTTGAGTTCCTCTTCTAACTCCAAGTTTCGGGTTAGTGCTTTCTTCAAGTCTATCATCCCTGCACACATCTGGTGCTCCTGTCGACGAATGTGCTGATTTAACTCTTGAATGAACGCTGCAATGGACATGTCCTTCCGGGTGCTGATCATGTCCCATCGCTCATCTCGGCATCCACAATTCTGGTAGATAGTGTCCTTCAGCTCCTGCTTGTATACTTCTCCAATCCTTCCCATAGTGATGTGGGCTGCCATACTCCTTCCTAGGCTCCAGGTGGGCGCATCATAGGAAAAGTCTATGGGTGCGGTGACGGGCATGAAAGTCCTTCCTGGAACTTGAACTTGAATCATCCAGCGCTCCTCTTCCTGTAAAGTGGCGTTGTAGGTTCCTGTGAAGCTTGGTACTCCGATGTTTAGGTATCTAGTGACTTCCTTCAGGTGACGTCCGAACGGTGTATCTTCATCCGGTTGCGTGAACTTGTTCCTTGCATCCGCCATCCTAAAAGAGAGTAGAAAAGATGAGGAATCAGAAATGAGAAGAGTGAGTAGTGATCTAGGGCTTTAGCTTAGTGGTCGTGTCCTACAGTCAGCGTGTGCTCTGATACCATCTTGTAGCGACCAGACCTCAAACAGTCTGATCTTTGTGCATCAGTGTCATCCCTGGATCAGTAATGCTGACACACACAGTACTTGAAGGTTTTATAACAGAGTAGCAATCACACACTTATTACATCGAAAGTTCCAAAGATGAACTTAATACAATAAAAATGGCTTAAGGCCATCTAATAACGATAACAGCGGAAGGCTTGGAAGAAGTGAGTCCATCAACTCCAACGGCATCACTGAGTATAGAACCACGGCCTAAAAGCACCTTACTCGTCGTCTGAAAAGTCTGCAACATGAACGTTGCAGCCCAAAAACGGGCCAGCACATGGAATATGCTGGCAAAGTAACACATAGATAGTATTGAAATAGTAAAGCTATACTACATGCATATATGGCTGGTGGAAAGCTCTATGGTTACAGTTTTTGCATAAAGCCAATTTTTCCCTAGTGCAAAGGAATATATTTTATTTAACTATCATGGTAGTTGAAACAACATTGAGAAGGTTCACCCAACTCAATCCCAATTAAAGTAATCATTAACCCAACAAATTAGTTTTTAGAGTGATGAGATACACATGATAATCCAAGTATTAGATACTCAAGACGTCCATAACCGGGGACACGGCTAATCATGATTAGTTTGTACACTCTGCAGAGGTTTGTGCATTTTCTCCCACAAGACTCGATCTCCTCCGTTGAGATTCTCGCACTACATGATGTTTGATAAACGGATGACCGAGACATAGCCTTTCAGAAGCGCTAGCACCTTACGATCGGGTAGACAGTACCAACCTACATTCCCTACATCTGCTAGTCTACCACTGTAAGAGTTCGCACGACTTAGTCAACTATGCTAGAGCCCATAATAGCTTGTGGCTGCACACGGAAGTTTCTAGTATGAAGTACCTCATGATCCCTTTGAGTCTGGGTGGCGGTCCATAATGAAAGTAGGCAATCGCTGGAATACCCAGGTGCCTCAATCCACCCAGATGTGTGTTCAAGTTGCCACCTTAAGTAAAACCATTAATTTAACAATCTCACATCTGTCATGGATACACTCACCCAATCCACGTCTACTAGCATAGCATGGCAACCTAAGCATAACGTAGAAGTAACTCCCAAGGGTTTGATAATAAAACAAGTAATAGGTACTACCTCATCTACTTCCCAGAACCTACAAGTTAAAGATCCTACTCATGCAATGTGTTTGAGGATATAACTAATGCAATGAAAACTGGGTGTTGGAAAGTATGATCAAAGTGTTACTTGCATTGCTGATGATCCGCGAAACCTAGAGATTCAAAGTAGCAAGCGGCACACTCCGGGTACTCTATCGCAAACAAGCAAGCATACAATAAGTACTCATCTAATGCACGGGTAAAACTCAAATAAGAGATCTAACCAGAAAGTTCAACTTAAGAACTCCGGTTGGCAAAAATAAACAATTCAAACGAAGCAACGAAAGTCAAATGACGAAAAAACCAACTTCATTTACCAATCTAGACCTAAGTCCAAATTTTACAGAAGCAAAAACTTGGTTGACTAGGTTAAACGGAAAGAGGGTTTTGAGACGAAACTCCAGGCGCTTGAATCGCCTGATTCCGATAAACGAGCGAAAAGTTAAACTAGAATGAAGATCGGATTAGAAATGGCGATAATAATAACCGCGAAAATCCGAGAAAAGAAAACTAACGAACAGCTTAACGAACGAACGTTCATTAACTGGAACTAAACGACGAAAGCGTTCGTTAAAACGAACAAACGGGCGAACGCTCGCTAAACAGCTAAAACGAAAAAAAAACTATCTAAATAAAATAAAACGAACTAGGGTTTTTCTAAAAAAACGGATCGGTTTTCTTAAGAAAACCGGCGGGCGGCGCAGCTACCTTGTCGGACTCCGGTGGTGGGTGGCGTCGGCGGCGGGCGACGCGGCGTCGGCGGCGGGCGACGCGGCGGCGGCGGCGGGCTGGTGCTACGGCGGCGGGGTGGGGTGAGGCGAGGGGTGAGGAGGCAGGGGGGCGGCGGTATTTATAAGAGGGGGTGACTTGGGGAAGGGGGCGCCGGCTCGTCCTCGGGAGGCGTGCCCCGGCCGGACCCGGCAGCGGCGGCGGGGCGGACTCCCGCGGGGAAGGCGGTGGGCGGCGCGGGCTCGGCATGGCTCGGCTCGGCCTTTGGCCCAGTCGGGTGCGGAATTTTTTTTAAACAAAACCCGAATCTAAGAAAAATTCTAGAAAATAGAATAAAATTTTAAATATGCCAAAACTAATGTTCCCGTCTAAATGAAATATTTAGAACATGATGAACATTTTACTTGGCCCTAAATGCATTTTTGAAAACGTGCAATTTTTCCTAAATTCAAATACGATAGCAAAAACTCCGAAATAAAACTCATTTGATTTTCTTATTAAATCCTCAGTATTTTTTTATTTTGGGAGAGTCATTTTACTCCCTCTCATATTTTCATTTTAGAAATACTTGAAGATAAAATAAATAAAATCAATGATCCTATTTTCAAAACTTGAGAAATCTCAAATATAAAAATAACGAAATCCCCAACTCTCTCCGAGGGTCCTTGAGTTGCGTAGAATTTCTAGGATATACCAAAAGCAAGAAAATATGATATGCATTGATGATCTAGTGTATAACATTCCAAATTGAAAATTTGGAATGTTACAATAAAAAATAAGAATCGGTACCTTCTTTCAAGTTTTTGCGAACTTTTAAAAAAATCAATGATTTTTTTTTCAAAATTTTTAAACTTTTCCTTGATTTTTTGATGAACTTTTTAAAATCTGTGTTTTTTTAAGTTCTTTTTCCTGAATTAATGAATTTTTTTTTCCAAAAAGTCAATGCTCAGTGGTTGACCCCGTCAAGGATTGACCGGTCACCCGCAAACCGATCGGAGAAGCCAGGGGAAGCGCGCGTCGGGAGCGATCTCTTCCGCTTGTTCTTGGGCCGGCCCATGTACCCAGGCGCAAGGGCGCTAGTTTGGTCTACTAGCGCAAGGCGCCAGTGAGGAGTTCTCCAAGGGGAGATCCCATCTCTCGCTTGTTGCGAGGTGTTAGTGTATGGGTCGCTCGCATCACGCGCCCCCAAAATGGGTTGATCCGTCACGGGATGGGCGTTGTATCTCTAGTGGACATTATTTTACTATAACTTTTAGTTTTATCTGTTTCATTATACTTCAAAACATGTTAATCGTGCGTTCGCAAAAGTGTTAACGTGGTGTTACACAAATGTTCAAGCAACTACTTAAAAATGTTGATGACATTAGAAAAAATCACGTCATTTAAGAAAGGTTTCCCACGTTTCAAAAAAATGTACATGACAATTAACAAAAATGCTTATACATTGTAAGAAAAATATACATGTAAATTAAAAGAACTTGTTTCATACTCGCTCCGTCCGCAATTCCTTGTCGCGGAAATGAATAAAAATACATGTACCTAATACTAAAATACATTTAGATACTTCCATTTCTCCGACAAGTATTTTCAGAGTTTTACGTAGGAAAATAGAGAAGTTCTGGGGGAGGGAGTACCATTCAAAAATTTATGTAACAGTTGAAAGCATTTACATAATGTAAAAAAATTAATTGTGTGACTTAAGAAAATGTTTCTCAGTCAATAAAAGTATTCAGACTTTTCAAAACTACATTTGTCAGATTTAAAAAAAGTTTTTACAATGTTAAAAAATGTTGGTATAGCTTTTAGAAATAGCTCTTTACTATTCACAAAATATTTCATGGAATTTTCTGAAAATGTTCACGCGTGCCATGGATATGTTCACGACACTTAAAACAAGTTTATTCAATGTCAAACAATTGTTCAATTTTTTTTTAAAGTCCATTTCATTAAATATTCGATACATTTCCAAATTTTGGTATTTGTATTTCGAAAATGTTCAATATGTTTTTAGAAAAAGGTTAGTCATGCATTCGAGAATTGTTCATCGTGTATTATAAAAACTTAAGCCTATATTAAAAAAAACCTGTTAAACAATTATTCAAAACTTTCACATGTATTTCAAAAATAAGAAATGGAAAAAATGGAGAAATGAGAAAAATGTGAAGAAAACTGAATAAAACTAATGACAATGATGAAAACTAATTACAAAATTACAAAAGGAAAATCACCTGCGAGCTTGCGCCTGACAGATGTTTCTAAAATGTTTCTTGATAGTTGACGGAAGACCTTTGATCCTGGAGTGTTGACTATTGGCCGTTGGATTTTTATAACACATGAGTTTCTTTTAAAAATAAGATTTGAAATGGTTATAAATTTAAAAAGTTCATGCATTTAAAAAATGATTCGTTCAAAAAAATCACTAATTTTAAAAAACTGTTCACAATTTGAAAATAAGCTCGCAAAGTTGAATTTTTTATCAGGGGTGTGAAAATTATTCATATTTTTTAAAATAGCGGTTTGAAAAGTTTTACAAAATTGAGAAAAGTTTGTAATTTTCAAAATGTTCAATAAAATTATAGTGACAGGGCATGGAATTAAAATGAAACCGAAAATAGAGGAAAAAAATGAAAACGAAAATAGAGGAAAAAATGAAAACGAAAATCTACTGAGCAAAACCTGACGTAAAAAAAGCAAAAGAAAAGCACCCAAGAGAAAACCGATGGTACCTTCTAAATCTTTACCTACTAATAAAGCAGCTACTGCTTCTGGTCGTCCGTCATCGCAGTTTTGCGAAAACGCCCCTCGGTTTACGTAAATTCAACCCGCACTCCCTGTTTTAAAAATATTTTAGTTTTACAAAAATAACCCTGCCCGGGCCCGAACCGAACCGCTCCGCCGCCCTCAGCTCCCTCCTGCCCTCGCTCCCCTCGCGCCTGCAAGTCGCGTCGCCGGCGATCCACACCTCCGCCACGCCCCGCCGCCGGCGACCTTAACCGCCGGACCTCCGGCCACTCCAACGCCTCGCCCCTCTGCCTTCTCCTCCTCACCCTTGATCTCCTCTCACATCTCTCCTTCTTTCTCGCTGAACAGGGACCTCCACGAGGGCCATGGCGCCGCCGGCCCTCAATCTCGCCGGATCCGGCCGCCTCCACACCAAATCAGCCGGAAATTGATCCACCCCGGCCAGATCCGCCTGAATCCGACCAAGCCTCCTGTCGTACGACGCCTCTTCGAGGAGTACAACAGCTGCCCCGTGCCAGCCAAGATCCTCCAGATCCTCTCCTCTGAGCCGCCGTCATTGCAAGAGGACTTTGACGAGTGGCTCACCAAAAAGCTTCCCCAAATCCTACAAGAGGCTCAGGTACCTCAATATCTACTTGATTAATTCAGTTATCACACTTCCCTTTTGAACCAATATATGCACTTTCAGTTGAGGACACTCATCTTGCTAATTAAATTGTGCGGCAAATCTTACATGGGCAGTTTAATTGTGTGATTGTTGAGTGGTCCAGTGAGTAGTGCTTCTATAAGCAAGGGAATGATAGAATGATGCACGATTCTGCAGGTTAGACGAGCTGCTGACAAAGACACACCTCTATTCTGAATATTTACTTGCAAAGATGGACCATCAGCTACATAATATGTTGGCTAAACTCTCATAGGTCGCTAACAATTTTTTTCTTATTGTCATCTTGGTAATTGGCATTGGTGGTATTGTCTTTTGGTT
>LR738714.1:777517862-777529330 GCA_902687465.1 Secale cereale
ATGTACTTCTGACATTATTTCTTATTAATTTCAAATTAGAATAACATTGATGGAACATATTCTTTTTCTCTCCTTGCTTGAGTTAATGGAGTACAGTATTGCATTTTGCTGAGATGTTCTGCTCAATGCAAGTTTGGACCCGACCAAGGAAGTCACAGTTTAAGAGCTCGAGGAGGAGGGGCGTGTGGAGGTTTCCGCCGCCAGTGGCTACATTGGTGGTCTTCGTTGCCTGCTCCTGTCAGATACAGCATGACCTATCCTATCGGTTCTCCATCGCTTCACTCTGCTTCATGTGCATATGTGCGGAGAAGATGACGACCCCGCCCCTGTTCTTCGCCAGCCACACTCTCCCTTGTGCCGTAATAAATCTCAAGAAATGCCCTTTTCGTTTACATGAACATCAAACCTACTTTTTTTGTTTGATGTAGGCGCATGTCCTGCCTGACATGTGTGTTGGGCTGCTGCTGTGCGATTGCTGGCTGTGTTGCTACTCATGGCAACGGTTATTTTGTTAAAGTATGTGGGACGACAACGCTTCTGTCTTTTGGTGGAATCATTTTCCTTTTAATTTAATTACCTGAGAAAAAATTTCTATATTTTCTTACTTTCCTTTCTCTGTTGTTTTCATGGCTGAATATTTGAAGTTATCTGTTCACTGAAGCAATTCTTGCCTGAGGGCAAGTTTTTGTATGTTCATCCAATAATGGAAAGATTCAGACCTTCGATTCTGTAGGAACGATTTTATTGCTCGAGTAAAATATGTGTTTACCAAAGAACATGAAAGGGGAAAGTTTTTCTACATTGGAACTTTCATTACCCCCCAACATTTTAGTCATTTTCCTTGCATCTTGCTCCCAGGAATCCTTGAGTGTATAGGTTCTCTCCATTGAAACCTTTTAGGTAGAATACTTATGTTGGCATAGTTGTAATACCAGTATTATAATTCAGCTGTGCAAAATTTAATTGCGGCTGTAAGGATTCAAGTTTGTCTCACGGTAAACCTTATCAGTTACACCTGGTAAAAGTTGAATACTGCATCCACTTATATTATATTCTACTGAATAATATATCAAATTATCCATCTCTTTTTGGGCGGTTTGCTAACTTATTTTGCATAGCATTTCTTACCGCATCAAGTGTGCTCTTTGATGAATCCTAAACAGACATAGACGTACATCTTTGATTAGGCCGCCTAATCAGTTTACTTTATCTAATAGTAGATTGAAAGTTTATTGGTTTCTATTTATGGTGAAACAAATGGGTTCTTCAAAATTTAGTTGATGGTAAAGAGTTAGTGAAGCCGACATTCCAAATTACTTTACTAGATTAGTCGTATTGCACTTATCTTTCATAGAATATGAATATTTACTTTGTTTTTCATATCACATCTTTAAGATATTTAGTTGAATCTGCTTCTGTTGGCACCCAAAAGTTTCTCAAACTATTTTACTTTTCCTTTATGCAGCACAATAACCATCATCGCAGAAGCTTAGCTGATAGGCGGTGCGCTTTTGGGAGGAAGCGGAGACGAAGATTTCTATTGGCCAAAAAGATGGAGGCGCCATCGGAAGCACTGGCGAGCAACAGTCTCTGCCGATGCATCGATGAGCTGAGGCGGGCTTCCAATAGTGGTCAGAAACAAAGAATGGCCTTTTGAGCTGGTAGAGGGATCACTAGACGTGGTGTTCATGTTTGTGTTAGCTTACATGCAGAAATAAGGAGGATAGTAAGACTATTGGAGGTCGCCATTCAATGATTTTGATATCTGAATGTTATGACAATAGCCCTCCGCGTCCTGGTGGCCACTGTATGTTGCAGTGAAGGGTACACTTCAATTAGTAATGCGGTGATGCCGGGTGTGATTTGACATTGTGATTTGCAGTTTATCAAGGTCGTCATTACCCGAGCCGTTCCTATGCTTCGGTTAGTGGTACTTCCATCCCACCCTACAGATTACACTAATTTGTTTGAGTATTATTGAGTGGTATGACCTAATTAATCCGTGCACTTAGACACACAGCCAAGGAAGGAAAGATGGTCTCCAAAGATCTTCAAAATAGTACAATATCAGGCATTGTAGAGTAAAATTTTTTTAAACTAAGTTTTTCTTTTGCATGGAAGCTGATTTTATATCTAAGTTTTTCTTTTGCATGGAAGCTAATTTTATATTTGAAGTGTAATAGATACACATGCCTGAATCTGGATACACTCCAGTGCTGATGGTAATACTTTCAGTCACTCACAAACAATAAGCTGAAAGCTTCAGCATACAAAGCAGAACCCAATGCTATTGGATTGGTGTCCTGGTATGCAATTCCTTGTACATTATACTTCTATAGGATTTCCGATTACTGGCTGCAAACTTTGTACAAGGCAGTGTGAGCTACCACTTGGTGAAGATGCGATCCAGTATGTTCATTGATACCCTTTTTTGTGTGTAGGGAATCACTGATATGATACAACTATTTGTTATCTGAGTTTTTGAATATGTGTACACCCCTGGTGATGTTTCAGTGCTCATTTATAAAGCATTCATCTATGAATGAATTTTCTGAATATTACCACATGCAATGTGTATGTATGATAATAGTAGTACACTTGCGATGATGCAAACCAGTTTTGATGATCTTGTTCAAGTATTGTACTACAGTTCCACTCAAGTCGTTTTCCCCGCGGTCATTTGTACTTATATTAATATATACTCCCCCCGTTCCTAAATATAAGTCTTTTTAGACATTTCAAATGGAATGCAACATACAGATGTATGTAGACATATTTTAGAGAGTGATTCACTCATTTTACTCCGTATGTAGTCATTTGGTGAAATCTCTAGAAAGACTTATATTTAGGAACGGAGGGAGTACATATACAACACCCTTATAACGTACTAAGTCTTTTGATCAAATAAGCTACTTAGCAAATCAGCTTTGCACGTCGCTTCGCCGGCATCGCCGCTGACACCTCCTCCGTTAGCATCAGTGCTGACAGCAAAGACAACAAGCCATCAGGTGAGTTCATCATTATCTCCTTCCACCTACCATGTATAAATTAAGAAATAATATATTTATTTTTTAAAAAAAATACTCACCGTAACCTTATTTCTGACGTTTGTAAAATTGTATTAAAAATATATTACATAGTGGCACTGGAGCAGGTTATATTCCATTTTTTGCCCGGTGCAACGCACGGGCATTTGTACTAGTGGTTACCAAAACCGGTTGGAGAAAACCTGCATGGGCCGGCCCATGTAGAGACTGCATGTATGGGGATGTGAGTTCTTTCTAGGTTAACATGTCAACCGGCGCGTCAAGCGAAAAAATGGGAATTGGCTTAAAAATCAGTAGGGAAATAGATCTCAGGACAATCGAGGGAGGATCATGTACATAAATTTCAGCGTATACTCCCCCGTTCCATGTTAATTTTTTCAGAATCATATTAAATTTTTATTTCATAACAAATGACAAAAGTTTTTCTGAAACAGAAAATCCGTGGTGCTCGGCCTTGCTGGGCGCTGGGCCGCTCTCTCGGCCCGTCGACGGCCCAGAAGGCCCA
This sequence comes from Secale cereale, assembly GCA_902687465.1. Lineage (NCBI taxonomy): Eukaryota > Viridiplantae > Streptophyta > Magnoliopsida > Poales > Poaceae > Secale > Secale cereale. The sequence continues at coordinate 777,521,415 of LR738714.1, forward strand.
GGTCCGACCCCGGCGAAAGCGAAGGCAGGCACGCACGGACGGGACCGGACCGCTATCCGATTCCGTCCGGTTCAAAAAATATCTCTCGCTCGCTCGCGTGGATTTCGTGAAGCAATTCCCATTCCCATTCCCATCCTCACTCGCCCCCGGCCACCATGGCGGCCGCCGCCGGCGTGTCCCCCTCCGCCCTCCTCCGCCTCCGCCTCCCCTCGCCCCAGCCCGCCGCCTCCCTGCCCTCCTCCTCGCCGGCGCTGCTCCAGCGCCGCGCCCTCCTCTCCCTCACCGCCGCGCCCTCGCGCGCCTCCTCCGTCGTCGCCGCCGCAGCCGCCGACTCCAGCAACGGCAGCGGCAACGGGTCCTACTCCGGTAACGGGTACGCGGCCCCGCAGCCCCTCCCGCGGTTTGTTCTTCCCTTGTTTTCGCGCGCTTTGGCCTGATGCAGCCGTGGCGAGTGCGCGGGTGGCGCTGGGCGGGCGGGGTGTTCGACGGAATGCCTCTCGTGCCTGTTCCCCTGAGAATCCAGACCAGATAGTTTAGCTGTGGCGAACGTCGTCACCGATAGGGCTGCGTATTTCACTAGATATCAGTAGCGGTCAGGCACCTGAATCAACGGTCGGGCACCTGAACCATGCTCGCGGGCATCCAGAGGCAGCTTATGTGGGTCGGTACTGGCGTCGTACACAGATATCAATTTTGATGTATTTGTTGTCGATAGAGCACATCTGCACGGCAAAGGTCGCCAATTACAACTTTCTCTTTAGGTCCTGATGCAGTTAGCTGCTTGCCTGTCGATTTCATCGTATCGGCAGTTGAAGCAGTTTCATGTTTAGCACTTCCATGATGCACCCTGCCCTCTTTCAATTGGCAGGAGTCAAGCATCACTGATGCCACAGCTCAGCGGCCTTATGCTTGATGAAAGCTCCAGGTCTAAAAGGCCGTATAAATGGCAAAGGGTTTTGCTAAAGGTAAGCGGCGAAGCGCTTGCCGGAGATCATACGGAGAACATCGACCCAAAGGTGAGGCTGCTTTTGGTGGTGTATATTTGAATTAAAGCGGTTCATGTGTGTGTGTGTGTACATCATGTAGTTAATGTAATTATGTGGTCTGTTGCAGGTTACAATGGCAATTGCAAGAGAGGTCGCTTCCGTCACCAAACTAGGCGTAGAGGTGTGCCATCCATGCTGCCTTCATTCTTTTGCTGGTTATTTATTGGATTACGTTTATGAACAAATGAAACTTATTCATTCCAAATAGATAGACTGAAACCAAATGAAGTGAATTTTGAGTGTTTAGGTCTGATGATATTAATTCAGCACCTAAATCGCAATGCATTCCAAGCCAGGGTTCTCATGTTATGTGTAGTATATGTTTCTCGTCTTCTCTAGTAGAGTAATGTGCTGTGCATTTAAAAAGGAGAGCAACTGCAGGTTGCTATTGTTGTTGGCGGCGGCAATATCTTCCGTGGGGCCTCTTGGGCTGGATGTAGTGGTCTTGACCGCTCCTCTGCGGATTACATCGGGTATGAATGATACTCCATACCTATTGTAAATTGCAGTATTAAATAATTTTATCAACCTGTGGTCAGCTGCCAAATAGCCTAGAAAATAAGTTCAAATGCCATGAGATGCGCTATAAGCCATGCAATATCAACACATTTTGGTAGGAGCAGAAGCGTGCTTGTTATTTAATTCATGTCAACTTTTTGGCCAGTTTAATGTTTGTACTATTATGGTTCATTGTGCCCGTTACATATGCACATTTATATCTGCTAGAACAAGAATTTCATTTCAATAATCAACTGAATGTAACTATAATTGCACCTTACAAACAATAATTCATGCCAACTTTTTGGCTAGTATAATATGTGTAGTATTATGGCTCACCATACCCATCACGTAAGCACATCGGAATCTGCCAGAATAGGAATTTCCATTGACTAATTAACTGAGTGTACCTATAATTTCATATTAATCCATGTCTACATATTCTCCACATTTTTGTGCAAGCTCCAGGCCACCTTTAATTTATAACCTAGTTTCTGTCCATTATTTTCTTGATACAAAGAAATAATTTGGGGCTGAATCTGACCGTGCAACCTTTTCTCTGTTTCCCCCCAATTCAGTATGATGGCCACTGTGATGAATGCAATATTTCTTCAAGCAACAATGGAGAGCATTGGGATACCGACCCGTGTCCAAACTGCATTCCGTATTTCAGAAGTTGCAGAACCATACATACGCCGAAGAGCAATCAGGCATTTAGAGAAAGGAAGAGTTGTTATATTTGCTGCTGGGACAGGGAACCCATTCTTTACAACTGATACAGCAGCTGCTCTGCGTTGTGCAGAAAGTAAGTTCATCCTTAATCTTCACTATGAAGTATGAACCGCTTTAATCATTAAAAGTTGGAGAAATTCCTTTGAATTAGAAAAACTGGTGCTTATGAATGGTTTTTGATAGTCCAGTGTCTTGTCATGCCATAGGTTTAGCTACATATATGTAATACTGTGAAACATTAAAGTCTTTTTCTCGTCTTATTAATTGCCATGCTCCTTGCAGTTGTGGGTAATGGGACTACATGACTACCAGTATAAGCCCTCCACTGAGTTTATTTGGTGATATATTAAGTATTAGTGAAGATCCCTGCGCATATTAAGTTGAAAATGAAAAATGTCAGTTCAGCATTTACGTTAGAGAAACAATGCGTCTATTTAAGTTGGTTTCATGTTCTAGTTTAATTTTGCTGGGACAGTTACAGTGTGTTTACTTTTCTATGTATTAATGAGTGAATAGCATTATGGTTATAATCATGGCCAACTTGGCTCAGCACGCAGGCCAGCACAGCGTTTAGCAAAAATCCACCTCACACTACAGATATACTAAGTACAATATTGTGCTAGCCCATGGGAAACATTGTTGGCCTCTAGTTATAGTGTGTTTACTAATTTCTTTACATAAACAATGATAAATCATAATCTGTGTTGTCCCTATAGAAACATATTATTATGAGGTATAGGCTGCTTTTAAACAGTCCAGTTAGAACAGTGACTTTTTTTTCTTTTTTTATTTTGCCTTGACCATTCTCTTGTACTATGTGTATAGTCAATGCAGAGGTAGTGCTCAAGGCAACAAATGTTGATGGTGTGTATGATGCGAACCCCAAGCATAACCCGAATGCCCGCATCCTCGACACAGTGAGCTACAACGAGGTGATCTCAAGAGATCTCTCAGTAATGGACATGACTGCCGTGACACTATGCCAAGAAAACAACATTCCCGGTGCGGGCACTGTCCTTTTCTGAGACCTCTCATCGTTTCCGATTGTCGATTTTAATCTCGTTGCGTAATTTTGCAGTCGTCGTGTTCAACTTGCAAAACACTGGAAACATTGCGAAAGCCATTGTCGGCGAGAAGGTCGGTACCTTCATAGGCTGCACAAGGAATCTGGAATACCGCGAGAGCACGGAGGGTTCACTGGATCAAGAAGACAAGGTCTTGGTTAGTGAGTGGTGAATCCAAGAGCCGTCTATCTCTCTCTCTCTAGCTGGATTTTAGAATAGATTAGCTATCCAAGTAGAACCGGTTTAAATTGTAATATTCGAAGAAGAGAAACTACTCTAGACATAAAAATTCGCAGAAAACCGCTGCTGTGCTGTGTATGATAGAATGTAGGAGTAGTCTCCTGTGGCTTGTATGATGGCTGAACCTAAATAATACACTTCTATTGCTCCTCATGGTATTTGTGAGCAGCAGAAGTTGAGGGTTTCTAGCCTGTTTTCCTCTCTATTTTCTTTGCTGGAAAACTTATGGGAGGTCCAAACAGTATGTTTTATTTTGAAAAACGTAGATATATTTACAAGATCGAGAGCAATGTCATTTGTTATTACATATCTGCCCTCAAATGTGCCGTCCATGTGTGACTGCCATGTGGGCCTAAGAAAAGAGAATGTCCAATGTTGTAGTAGTACAATACCATGGAGGGGGTACACGATTTGGGCTTAAAGGAAAATCTGTGGAGTACTACCATGGAGCACATGGCTGTTTTCCAAATGACCCACATATTTTTGGAAGTAATATTAAACATCGTTCATGGGAGATGCTATTTTTGTTTTCCAAATGACCCTCAAACATAATTTTGTACTCCGTTTAAAAAAAACATATTTTTGTTTGCCCAAAAGTAAATGTTTTTTTTTTCAGTAGAAAACGTACATGGCATTTGACATTTCAAGCATTTTTGTGTGCCAGTGAGGCGGTTCCATCGTTCACGATATAACTTCCTACAGTATTCTACCTTGACTGTAATCTAAAAGGAGTAAAGAAAGATCCCCTTGGAGAAAAAAACACTGAACACAAATGATGTAAGTTGCCACTGAAAAATTCAGTGAGGTAGAAGATGCGATTTCAAACTTTAGAAAGAAAAAAAGCTGAGTGCTAAAGTGGACGTGGCTCTCCTTTTGTAAGATTCAAAAACAGTAAATGCTTGAAAGTAATAGCATATACTTTTTGTTGTGAAATAATACTTCTAAAATATGAAACAGAGGACATGTCGCAATAATATCGTTCATATCTCTCCACATGGGCGGTAATCTATTCACTACACCGCGGTGGGTGGATATATCAACCCTAGTCAATGCTCGTGAGATGATTTCACATGACACAAAAAGACGCATTAACTCTTCATGACAAAGGCATCATACGTGATACCTATATCGATTTCACGTGTCAATGCATTGTTTTCGTACGATCCACATAACTTCATTAACCTAATGCATCTTCATCATTCATTCCACCCTTGATTGTCCAACAGGCCCAAAAATAAAACACCCCTCCCCTGAAGGACAAAATTTGTAATCTATATGCCATAACTTTGAAACTGGTGGAAGAGACAATGTGGATTCAAAATTCTGAAGGAAAAAAAAAAGCCACGTGGTAATGTGGATATGTTCTCTTTTCAAAAAATTAAAAAAAACATTTGAAGGTAGTAACATCTACTTCTATAGCAAAAATAGATCTAAAATATGAAACATAGGTCATATCATAGCAATCATTCCTATCTCTCCACATGGGTGGTGATCTGTTCACTACACCATGGTAGGTGAAGCCATCAAACATAGGATTTGTCATCACTCACAAGATAACTTCATGTGACTCATAAAGACACATTAACTCATCGCAACAAGGCATTGTGCCAAATAGACATAATCATCTCACGTGTGCGTCTTATCCATAAAATCCGCATAACTTCATTAATCTCATAATTTTCATTGCCCAGAACATAACATGTTGCATTATTCTACACTCCAAAAATAGTCTAAGAGGACCCAAATAAAAATCATGTCCTTTGAAGAGACAAGTTCTTAACCATATGCCATAATTTGGTACTAACAGAATTGTAAGCGGGACTATGTGATTTCAAAACGGTAGAAATAAAAATAAAGCCACATGATAATGTGGATGAGGTTTTGTTTTTCAAAAGATGGTGGTCTATTTACTACGCTGCAGTAGGTGAACATATCAACCCTATGATTCTATCAGCACTCACACGATGACATCTATGATAGAAAGATCGATGCACCAACTCTTCACCACAAGGCATCACATGTAGCACCCATATTCATTGCATGTGCACGGTAGTGTATGTACGACCTATACAACTTCATTAACCTTGTGTATTTCATTATTTTCCATTGTGTGTAGAGTTAATTGCATCCACGGTACGCAAATTTACATGGTGGGTACATTTTCATAAGAAAAAACTTAAAAATAACACAAATTAATCACACAAGTCAGATTTCTGTCAACTATGACGCTGAACCATCAACTATGTGGACATGGCGAGTCAGCATGAGAGCAGGCCCACACACTCTCAAAATTGAAAAGCATTGATGGATTCATTTGAATTATGAAACAAATGACATATCACAATAGTATTGTCTCTCCATGTAGGTGGTTGTCTATTCACTACACGACAGTAGGTGAGCATATCATCTCTAGGATTTATTGGCGCTCGCACAATGGATTCGAAAGCCACATTAACTCTTCGCGATAAGGCATCATATGGGACACACATATCCATTTTCATGTGCCAGTGCAACAGTGTGTCCGTACGATCCATGTAACTACATTAACCTCATTTCATCATTCATAACGGAAGATACTACATTATTCCATCCCCGATCTTAGTCCAATAGGACCAAAATAAAACTTCCCTCCCCTGAAAAGAAACATTGCTAATCCATATGCCATATTTTGGTAATCTTAGAGATGGTGTGATTTTTAAATTTTGAAAAATAATTAAAGTCACATGGTAATATGGAGATGATCTCTTTTCCAATATTTCAAAAAAAAAATTGCTTGAAAAACATAAAGTCTATTTTTTTATAGTGGAATAAATATCACTTATGGCATTTGTTATTTACCTCTAAGTATGAATATATCATAATACTATTGTATTTTAATATCTTACACTAATATTATCCATACCTCTCCACGTGGGTGATGGTCTATTCACACCAACGCGGTAGGTTAACAAATGAACCCTATATTTGTCGATGCTCGCAAGTTTTCACGTGACTCGAATAGATACGCTACGATATCGTACGGAATACCATATCCATCCATTTCATGTGCTAGTGAACAATGTCTTTACAAACCTCATAACTCCGTTAACCTCACATATTTTCCCATTTATTAACAGGACATTCTACATTATCCCGCCCTCCCAAGTACAACTTGAAAACTCTCAGAAGAAAATCAACAACTCAGAAGTACAAAAAAGGGGAAATGTTAACTGGCGAACGTTCCCTAGGAGGGAGGTCTTAGTGAACGCCCTCACATGCATTGGATTCATATCGAGTGGATGGCAAAAGAAAAAATCACTGGCATTTTTCGGTGCTAAATGGCAACTTTCTCTTCCGATCATGACAAGTCTTGTAAAATTGTCAAGACAACTTAGTTGAAATTGCATGACAAATTGAGCGTTCGCTGCGAAAATGCTCCCAGAGAACGTTCCCCAGATATTGCCATCCTAAAAAAACCCTCCATTGATAACACCGAGGAAGCAATTTCAAGCTTAGGGAAAAAAGCCACGTGGCAATTCACAAGGAGGCCTCCCTTTCAAAATTTGAATAGAATAAATGCTCGAAATTAATAACATCCAATTTACAGCAAGATATTTCCCTTTAAAAAGATTGAAAACAATAATTGCTCGAAATTAATAACATCCAATTTACAGGAAGATATTTGCTTTTTAAAAATTTGCAAACAATAAATGATATAAATTAATTCGGTCTACATTTCCAGCAAGACAATATATTCTTTTTGGCCGGCGTTTATTAACTTCCAAAAATATTAGTGCACCGCAATAATGTCGTCCCTATCTCTTCACGCGTGCGCTGGCACGCTCGCACCACCCCGCGGCAGGTGAATTTATCGCCTAAATTAATTATTTTCACACGACTTTCAATCTCATGTAATTCAAAAAAAATGCGTTAACCCTTCGCGCTACGGCACCGCACATACCCGTTCCCGCGCTCTAACCGCACGCGCGCCCGGTACCCTCTTTGCGCGCAATCGATCATCCCGCATTGTCCCACGCGCTCCAACATTGGTCCAAGAGCATCAAAACAAAATCACCTGGCTGGAGAGCACAATGTGTGTGTGTGTGTGTGAAAAGATTTCAAAATATTTTGAAATTGAAATTTGGTTGTTAAAGTCTTAAGGAGGAAGGAAACTGATGGGCAAAACAGAATTTGGCAGGCAGCAAGGAGGGTTGGACCTTGGGGAGGGAGGGGCGACATTTCCAACGGTCACCTCCGGGTTTCTCCTATTTACACACCTCCCGGGGCCGAAGGCCAGAGAGAGTGAGACGGAGAGGAGGGCCTCCCCGACCCCGAGTCACAGCCCCCCCCCCTACCC
>LR738714.1:777548313-777572703 GCA_902687465.1 Secale cereale
GACACCCCCGACACCCCGACCGCCGACACATGTATATTATGTACATATATATTATTAATTAGTTCATGTTATTAGGTATTCAATTTTTTATTATGTTCATTATGATGATACACACTTAAATATTTTATTATGTTTATGTTGTACTAATTTTGTTTACTCTTTGTCATTGCAGGTGTTGATAGATGGTGGGCGCGGGTCGAGAGCGTTCCGAGGCTCCTTCCTCGGCGCGTGCTGGGAGGGGTGTTATTATTCAACCCAGCACCTCTGGAGAGCGCTGGATGACAGTATTCAGACACCGGTGGGCGCTTCTTCTTCGGCCGGGAGAGGTCGGGGGAAGCCGAAGAGGGCTGCTAGAGGTGGACGTGGCGGCATGAGAGGTAGGAAGGCTGCTGCGCCTTCCTCTCCGCCACCCCCAGCTCATTCTCCGGACCATCGTAGTGCTCCATCTCAGGTGGACCTGTGTCAGACTCCGGTCCATGAGCCTCGGGCCGACGAGCCTCGGGTCGATGAGCCTTGGGCCGACAAGCCTAGGGTCGACGAGCCTTCACCCTGGGAGACTCGGGTCCCAGAGCCTTCATCCCAGGAGACTCAGGTCCCAGAACTTTCATCCCAGGAGACTCGGGTCCCAGATTCTTCGTCCCACGTGACTCCGGAGACGAGTGGCCATGCTGATGGTGAGGACACCTTTTCTGATGATAGCTATAGTGAGGGCGAGCTGGTTGAGGCGGGCAAGAAGGTATACCAATGTGGTGGTACAAAGCTCCCGCCTGTGCCGCCGACCTACGATCAGAGGTGGTTGATTGTGCCTAACGGAGTGAAGTAAGTGCATTGACTCTTTTTTAACCTTTTGCCTTCATGTTTCTTCAAATTAATATGTAATGTGTTGGCGTTGTCATACTGCATGGGTTGGATCCACGCCCGTGGTGTCCGCAGGCCCAACCAGGTCCTTGGTGTGCTTTGCCGGCACCACTTCCCGGGGTGGGTCACGTTGCCCGGTGAGGGTGAGGTTCCATAGCTAGCACTGAGCTGGGAGCTGTACGTGGCTGCCCCGGCCCCATCGGAGGAGAGGGTCGACGGTGTCTTGTGCGAGACGGTGGCCGACATTGTGATCCGGCGGTTTTGGGTAATATATCCTTTACAGAATTGAAAATCAACAGTACCTAGTGATTGTACTAATAAGTGTTGTCTTGTTTGATTGCAGACCTTCTACAGGTGTGCTGTGAAAGACGAGGCGGAAGCGGGTAAGGTTATCAAAGCCGAGTGCAAGCGCCTACTTCAGAACTTACGACACGAGACTCGGGTGCAGGCCGTTCGAGACTACTACGCATCTAATCACATTAGGAGGGAGAAGAAGAAGTGCCGCGCCAAGTATCTGAGTAAGGAGAAGTACATGAAGGTATTTACCTATTCTTAAGGCCTTGTACTTAGTTTCCTTGATTTGATTCGTAGGTGTAGCGCTGAAAATTCTCTTGTCTAACTTAGGTGCCCCTGAGATGGTGTGCGGATAGGATGGACTGTTGGGCGGCGTTGGTGGATGAGTGGTGCTCTCCCCAATGGCTAGCCGTCCACAACAAGGCCAAGGATAAGCGTGCACAAATGCAAGGTGTGCCACACCATCAAGGGAGCTCCAACCTGTTTGAGTACGGGGATCACTGGGTATGTGGTTTGCTTCACGATTCATGCAATTTCACTCTTCATGCTAGCTTGAGCCCTTAACTAAATATGTTGTTCCTCTCTTTTAGGCACATCACCACAAGAAGGAGGTGCCACCACTATACGGCCTATATGCCATGGCCCATACTGCCCCGTACAAGAAGGCCAATGCATTCTCTGAGTCTGACCTCGGTCTTCCAGAGAGCTTCACCAACATCTCCTCCCACAAACAGCTCGTGAGGTACAGAGACTGGGGGAAGGCAATGAAAGGGGATGACTTCAACCCGAGCCAGAGTGCTTTTGATCCAGAGCTCGTGATGCTATCTGGTGACGGGAGGAAACATGGCTCGGCAGCCATTGGGGATGGACTGATACGTTGTCCTAGAACTCTCCGGGAGATCAAGAAGCGCCAGACGAGCTCTCTTCCTGAGATGAGTCCTCGTCCACGGCCAGTGGAGCTCGCCATTGAGGCTAGGGCCCAGGAGCTTCTGGATTTGGCAAACAAGCAGGCGGCGTAGAGGGAGAAGGAGTTGGAGGAGACGACGGCTGGGATGATGGAGGAGGAGAGGAACCGGAATGACGCGGGTCACCGGGCCCTATACGAGCTCCTCATGGTAAGTTTCTCTTGCATATTAGCCAAATCATGCATGTAATGTTTGTTTCATTACTAACTAATATGAATGACTCGTGAAAACAAAATGTGCAGTCCATGTGCGAGAAAAACGGCCAGACCCCTCCGCTGATGCCCCAGATTGGTATAGCGGACACGGTGAGTTTCATTAGTTACTAGTATTCACATTTCAGTTGCATCATGCTAACGAGACATTGCAAATGATCTTTGGTGCAGCATGCCTCACGACAAGCATCGGCCGATCCTTCTCCGTCTCTCAATTGCGCAACCCCGACTGGTCCTTCTCCGTCTAGCACTAGCGCACACCCGACCGGTCCTTCACCTCCGTGATGATGGTAAGTTTTCCCAAGTGACATACTAACCTTACTTAGCTCCAAACTGACATACTTTACCTAGGATAGCTATAAGATGACTTATACTTACCATTTTTTCCTCTTAAATGACTTGATGGTGTTAATTACTTTTTAGTAGTGAGGGAAGTGTCGTCATTCAGTTGTTGGGAGACACAAGTGGTATCTTAACCTTTTTTGTTTGGCGTTTCCCATTTTTGGTGCTTCGCTGTTAGTGTGGAAGTGCACACTATCCATGATCCTAATGCTTCTATGCAGGCGATGGTGATGGGTGGCATAGCTGGTAAAAATGTCTTATACACACATCGAGGTCACCGCCTGAAAAATGGCATATACACTGGTAGCACCGCACTATCAAAAGAGGTTGAAGGACTTGACCAATCACTGAAAAATGAACCCGAGCAAGATATATATGTTGGGGTTGACTTCATGATCGACAGAGGATCCTCCTAAGACTAGGAACAATAATACAATGTGTACATCACTAAGTATGTGAACTATTAGTGTTAACACTCTTCTCATAGTACTGCACGCGTTCACTCCTAAAAGGGCTCCTCCCACCTAAGTCTAACGAAACTGACTTTCGGACGCTGCTTCAAGTTGCGTACTTTAAGGCTTTGTTTTAAGCTACCTTGCAATGATGTGTACTGTCGCCGTTGTAGCGGTGCTCTGCACTGCAAGTGATATAGATTTTACCTATTTATGTCTCCCGAGAGCCTCAGATTTTGCAGAATGTTGGCTCCAATGTTACCCTATCGTGCCATGTACTAATGTCGGTGGAGCCTGTTGCATACGCTCGACAACCCACTTATATATGTATTTATAGAGTCCAGATGTAGTGGTAACACATGTACATTTTCTTGTGATCTTGTTGAGCATGGTCATTGTCAGGACCGGTTTTCCGGGATATTAATTTCCCAGTAAATGGCCCTTGTGCTCACCAGCCCCAGGATTACTGTTAGCTGATGAGACACAAACTTGATACAGAAATTCCAAGCAAAAAGTAAAATATGTAGTACAAGACCATTCTGGTCCATGAGTACAACAAAAGGTCTCTAATGGTTGATGGCGGAAGCGGTTTGCGGATCATCAGTGTCTATGGGACTCCATTTCCCACAGGAACAGCTGACCTGGATAACTCCTATCTTCGCGCGTCTGCTATCTCCATTGCCTAGGTTTCGGGGCTGTCGTCGTAGTGCTCCTCTCCAAGCAAGAAATCTGGCCAAGACAATAGCCAGGGACAATCCTGTGAGTACTTTGAATGTACTCGCAAACATCATGAAAACAAGTATAACATAGCAGGTGATAATCATGCACTGAAATAATCCACGATCACTTAGTCAGTCCCGAAATAAAATTCATGATGCACATGAGCAGGTCATTTGTATTAAACAGGAATAAGCAATCAGAGAATGAAGATAAAATAAACCGATCGGGTGTCTGAAGCGACGCCTCGAAAGGATAATAATGTAAAGCATGCCTCAGTCGGGCGTCTGAGCGACGCCACATAAAGGGCTTATAAGAAAAATAAATCACATGCGTGCCACAGTCGGGCGTCGGAGCGACGCCACCTAAAGGGCTTATAAGGAAAATAAATAATCAACATGCCACAGTCGGGTGTCTGAGCGACGCCACATAAAGGGCTTATAAGGAAATTAAATAACAAGCATGCCACAGTCGGGCGTCTCAGCGACGCCACATAAAGGGCTTATATAACAATAATCACAATGAGTATTCTGGAGGTAGAACCATCCTAAGGATACTCAATAATTCAACAACAATATAAATAGTTAGTCCACAATAATAATAATCATAATCATCATTCGTCACGCGTCGAGATCAATATTCTGGTTTAGAAGTTTTCCTCCGAAGACCGACACTAAGACCGACACTTGACCCTTCCCAGACTGTAGTCCTTAACCGCGGATACGGCTATTCGAATAGATATAAACTCTGCAGAGGGTGTACTCTTTACCCACGAGTAACGGATTCCTTTAGTCCACCGGGACTAATTCCGCTTACGGTCTTTGAATTGAAAACACACCCAACCAGCACACACCAGCTTAACTTACCAGTGCCTGGAATCACCCATGACACTTATTAAGCAAAACTCTAAGCGGGGAGGCTACAACCTCGATTAGCATGGGATCAAATTTATATCGCGCGCTACTAAGGGGTGCCCCCCTCTCGGCCCCAACCGGAAACACCCATGCCCCCGGACCATGTGGCATGCCTACCGGATGCACCCGGTATCTTCCACCATGGCCTCTCTGTACGGTGTGTGCCAAGAAAGGGGTTGACAACTTACTGAACCGTACCCTGCCCGCGGCAGGGACAAGTGGTAGTACGAAACAAGCATGGGGGTTACTGGAACAAGACTCGATCTATGGTCGACTCAGGAGGCTTATGTGTTCCCTGCATGGTTAGTACAACAGATACTTTTCACAGTTTTCCTGACAGGGTCACCACTCATCATGCCCCAACATGCCTCACGGCACATCCTCGCCACAACGAGATGTCCGTCACGTGGTTGTGTTCACCGGAACACAATCCTCCTTCGGACTCCATCCGAACTGTCACCAGGCACATGTGGCATGAGAAGTGGCTACTGTCACCAATGTCACACATATAACAGAAAAGATTTTCACCATATGATGATATGCATGAGTATGACTACCACATGAAATAACGCTACTCCATTTTAGCATATTGATGGAGTTCATATGTTCTAGCAAACAACACACAACTTATGTCATAATGGAGTTCAAGATGCTTGCCTTCAAGGTGCAGAGAGGTGAGGTGCACCCCAAAACTTTTGAAAGTTTTGATCTTCCCTCCAATTCCTAATTTTGAAAATATTCAAATTAACACATAATCTAAAAACAGTACAAAAAGTTGTCATAATTATTTTTGAAATAAATCTTAAAATAAACTAGGTGAAATTTGAGAGAGGTAGGAAAAAGAATCAACTCATTTGGAGTTTTATTTAAAAAGATATGCCCAGTCAAAGTTCTGGTCAAAATCTGTTTTAAATAAAAACAGAAAAAGGAAAACGGTTCGCCTGGAATACGTCTTCTTAGATTGTTCGCGTACTTACTTAAAATATGCTTCTCCAGGGGAGAAACGCATCAGCCGGGTTGCGCCACTGGTGGCTTGGGTTGGCTCACCGACAGGTGGTCCCCACCTGTCGGGTTCGTCTTCTTCCCCCTTCCCCCCCCCCCGCGCGTGCCTCGACAGAGACAGGGGCCGTTTTCAACGGCGATCCCCGGCGACACAAGTCACCATTCGACGTGCTCTTGATATGGGGATGATCGGGAGGAGGCACCGCATCCATCTGCGGTGGTTAGGAGCGCGGGGAAGCTCGAGGGTGAGAGCACCTTCCTCCATGGCGGAGGGGAAGCTTCGGGCCTCGGGGAATTCCTCCTACGGTGGTCTTAGGCGGAAAGAGGGAATGGGGACGGGTCCTCTGCATCTGAGAGACTCGGTTGGAAAGCGCTAGGCAAGGGGAAGAGCAGTAAGGGGCTCCGGGTTTGACCACGACGGTGGTGGCGGGGTCCTGACCGAAGGCGGGGAAGGAGGCCACTACCAGCCGTTGGGTGGCTTGGGGAGGCTCTAAGAGAGAGGCGGGGCGCTGCGCCATGCTAGGGAAGCAAGGAAGAGCCCTTCTTATAGGCGCGTGATGTCGGTTCCGCGGCTTCCCGTGGATAAGCACGACGGCGGCGATGGCGGTTCGTCGCCTCTGTAGCCGGGGCGACGTGGCGGAGCTCTGGGAGTGTGCCAGGAGCTAGAGGACGAGCTGCGACTGCTCCAGGGGCTAGCTGGCGCGCGGGGATGGTTTGGGCGGCGCCGGCCATGGCAGAGACGACAGTCGGCGGTCGTGGCGGCTTGCGGGGAAGACGGGGGAAGGCTGCGGTGCTCGTGAACGAACAGGACTGGCCTTGGCGCTATGCTGCGTGCGGCAGAGGGCTGGGATAAGCTCGGGGGTTGGTGAGGCAGCTCGGGCAGGCGCGTGCAAAACGCACGCTCTGCTCGTGCTCTCGGCATGCCCACCACCCATTCGACGAAATGCCAATGCATTCTAGAAAGCTTGGGTTAGGGTAAGACTTAACAGGGTAGCTAGGCTGGTTACTATAGCTCCATTAGACATGCTGGTTTGGCACAGAAAGCAACTCCACAATGCAAACTAAAAACTATGCCAATTCTGTCCAGGCGCACAAGGTGTTCGACAGAATGCCATGGGCATCTAGGGATCTCTTCTGGTGGCCAAAAGCTCCAGGTTGGGGTCTCTTTAGGTGTAGGTGATGGTGGTAAGGTTAGTTTGGCAAAACCAGAAACTTGTTAGTGCAAGTTTTTGAGAAAACCAAATCTGGACAGAAAATGTAGGCTATTATTGCATGGACCAAAATTATTCAAATGGGTCCAATCTCCTGGACTTAAGGGTTTGGTAGCAAGCACTAATAGCAGGAAAGATCCCAAGATCACTAGAGGAATCTAAAATAGGGTTGCAGTGCAAAATACCAAACTGGACCAGAATGAAAAAGAGGATGTTTTGCTCAAAATTTATAAAACACCAAGCTGGATTTTTGCATAAAAATGAGTTATATGCATCTACTGTCATCTCCAAATTTTGGTGGAATTTTTAAAGAAATATTTAAATAGGTTGCAGTGCAATGGGAGCCCTTGAAAGAATGGAAAAGCCATTTTAAAAGAATTGATGCTTGGCAAAAGTATTATAAAAAAATGCTTCCACTTGCATACCCAACAAAAATCAAATGCTTTAAGAAAGCATTCAAGCCCCTCAATATTATCCAAAAGTTTCAGATAAGAGGGAAAAATTTAAAAATCCAGGGAAAAGAAGCAGTTCTGAAATTAATAGAAAAGCCAGAAAATAGAAATTAAATCTTTCTGACAAAATTCTAATTAATAAAACAAGATTAAATTTTTGGGGTGTTACAGTCATGATCTTTGGGTCGTCTACCATCAGCTTGGGCAACGCGGCACTAGAGCGAGAAGTACTGAGGAGCAGTGATGACGCACACATCTTGAGCTAACTGGCTGGAGACCTGAAATTTTGAACGAAAAGGGAACTAGCTACGTAGGTATCATACATACACACCGGGCATTAGTTGCAGAGTAGCAGAGAAGCACACTAATACCACCTTTGCGACGAGGTCATTGAAGGCTGCCCTGGCGGGAGGTCCTACGCCTTGTTGCACATGTCGGACCCATACGCCGACGAGCTTAACTCAGCGCCACCGACGGCGAAGGTGGCATGGAACATAGGCGTCTGATCCAGGCCCTTAAGATGCTCGGTGTATACCGGTGCCACTCGCCATTGCTTTTGGCACAATTGTTTATCTTGAACATCCATGATCATGACGCATATGATTCAGCTGGATTGGAATGAGTAATGGGGAAGTTGTGCAGGGAAGGGTTTCCCTGGGCCTTGCTTCGATCTGATCTGGGCGCAGCTGGGTTTTGGCAGGAGTCGTGTGCATTAGTTGCACGCGCCAGCCAACAGTACCATGATTCTTTCTTTCTTGGGAAGCTTGCTTACTTCTGGGCAGAGGGTATTTTCCATTGTCAGAGTAACTTAGCTAGTAACATAACACACTCCAAAGGAAATTTTGCTTATGTGAGAAGTATTTAGTGAGGTGAGAGATATTTGTGGTAACATAATCTATTACTATAACATAACACATCCCGAGGCAAAATGAGTCTGCATCTAAAATAAATGAAAGTTTGCATTATACCACACATATATGTTACTATAGTTATGGAGGTAATAACATGGAATAATGACATATCCATGTTACTAGTCTAAGTTACTTTCCACTATGACCAACCTAATTGAACCGAATTCCAATGGCGTAAAATGCAAGGTTTTTATTTCTGGTGTTTCACATCTTTGGTGCTTTGCTGTTAGCGTGGAAGTGCACACTATCCAAGATCCTATTGCTTCTATGCAGGTGCTGGTGCTGGATGGCACTGTTGGTAAAAATGTCTTATACACACATTGAGGTCACTGCTAGAAAAAATGGCATATACACTAGTAGCATTACAACACAATAAGGGTGGCGTAAATGGCGATCCCTGGCGATGTGCACCTGTCTTTTACTGTGTCGAGGTGAAAAAAAAATAGTACATAGAGAAACGGATGCCCAGGCCCAGCCCCCGCTCCCCAACCCTATCTCCCCAATTCCTCTCCCACTCCCTCGTCCGTCGCCGCCGCCGCCCTCAACGGCTGCCTCCCCACCAGCCGCCGCCGCCTCCTCTTCTCTCCTCTCCCTGCCTCCTCTTCTCTCCTCTCCTGACCTTCTGCCCACCACCGTCGACCTCGTCCCAGCTCTCGTCCCGAGCAAGCCGCACGAGGACGAGCACAACTCGGACGAGGTTGCCGTGGGAGGCCATGGGTGAGAGGAAGGAGCCGTCGTCAGTTCCGCATCCTCGCCCGTGACACAAGTCCCGTTGCGCCTCCAGTCCTAGCACATGGTCGCGCTACCCCCGCCCCACGACGTCCTCGATATGAAGCTCGCGCAGGATGGGGACAAGCTGGGATGGAGAGAAACGGACGAGGAGGTCGAGCAGTCTGTGGTGTCGCCGCGGTCGTCCTCATCCCTCGTGCGTGTCGCCGGAGAGACGATCCGCCGGAAGCTCGACTATATGTGCCCGCATATCTTTCCTTCGTTTCTTTGGCATGTCACTTTTTGTGTCATTCTCGTCCTTTTTTTCTTCAGGAAATGCTCTTGGAGTTGCAGCCTTTCAGGAAAGAGACACTTGAAGAGGTGATCTATTTTACGCAAAGCTTTCCATGAACCAATTCATCTTTCTCGAGTGGTCAATAAGTATGGCTTCATTTCCCTGTCGGTGCTGTTTTTGTTTGATTTCTTATGAATGATTTGAGATTGATGTGATGCTATGCAAGTCCAGAGTGTTAGACCGAGTCACATATATATAGTTTCTAGTGCTAATTTCTTGCACAATTGTATTGCTCTGTAGATTCTCTCTTGTCATTTGATACGACCATCACCACGACATTATTTGTTTGTCATGAGCTTCGGCATAATTAATTAATTTTACAACTTATACATTTGTACTGCACATCCTAATTGGTAATTAGCCATGCATTTTGAGGTTATGAAAGTTGAACCATATCTCAATTTCTTAGCTGCATGAAATTTTGGGTTACATTTTTCAGAGTTTCTTTTATTAAAAAAAGGTTGAAATAAGATGAGAGATGTATTTAGATCTCAAGGAAAAATATTACAGATGTTGCGTGCGTATCCAAATCACAAAAAAATTCTGATTCTATTGGATCTGATGTCTAAGTTGTTGAATTTTTATTTGATAGAGTACAACAATAATGTAAGAAGGTTTATGCCCTGCACGGTGGACATAAAAAAGCAATAGAATCACAACACTTTTATGTTTGAATTTGTTGGTACATCTAATCTAACTTACAGTTAAGGTCCTTGTGTGATGCAACCAAAAAAATCGAGTTATCTACCTATGCAGATAACTAGATATTGTTCTTTTTATCACTATTATGGGTTTATGGTCAAATCACCTCTCTTTATTGTCTTGCCTTTTGTAGTGCTTTTGGTTAGAAGCTGCAAAATGGAAATGTGTTGGAGCTATTGACAATTTGACATCACTCAATATCTGTTCAGATATATATTTGCCTAGCCCAGGTATATTGAATGCAACATTTGGTTGAAGCTTTTGAAAGAATGGGCATAGTGATCCTTTTCTTGATCCTCTAAAGCATATTGTTTGGTGAGTAAAAAGTAAATATAGAGACTCCCATGTTTACTGTATTCACATTCAGTTATTCTTATTCAGAATGTCTGAATGTTATTTAATTTTGCAGATTGAGCTAGACTTAGAACGTGTCACCAAACCTGAGATCTAGAACATGTTTGTTTATAGTGTTGCTGCTGTATTGTTCTGCTAGATGTTTGATGTGTGTTGCTGCGAGTTTGTGGATTGGGGGCTTCTTGGTGATGTGTGCCTGCTCGAGTGCATTGGTGGTCTGTGTGGTGGATGCAGTCATTGCTTCATGTTTGTTTTTGTATCATCATGTTCTCTTTTTGGGTATGGAAGGCATAGGTGTTGTTTAGGCTGCTGTTTCTTTGTTGGGGTAGATTTTTCAAAAAAAATTTGGTGGTGGTGGCCCTGTTGTATGTAGACCGACTATCGTGGCTTATTGGCTTGTGTTCCAGTTGCCACTGCTCAATAAGTAGTAGAAGGGTAGTCCACCACATACACGTAAATGCCTCATCGTAGCTCTTTCAATGCATTGCTGCTCTCATCGCATTTTATCATTCTCTGTGCTCACAGTATGCAGGAGATTCTTCCTGTCGTCACGGGGCTTGAGAGAGAGGAAGAGATACATGTCGGCCTCTATGCGCATTGCGCACAAGGGTTGCTGGTCAGAATTATTGTTTATGGGAGTCCATTCATCTGATTTTCAACAAAAATAATCATGAGATACTCTGAGTAATGAGGCTTAAATTCAATCTTTGATTTCCCTATTTCAACTGTAAAATGTTTATATTAGCTATTAGAAAGTGGGGGCTGTTTATTTCATGCCTTATTTACCGTGTTCTGTCCAGTTCTTTCTTTTGAGCTGGATAATATGTACATTCTAATTTTCTTCTATACTCCAATGCCCCTTGCATTTTCTCTTCCGTCATTACAGAATATAATATAAACTATTTTCGTGTGACTGTTATGCGCTAGGGCGAGTCCAGTTATCCTTAATCAGGCAGTACTTTTTGTGAGAAAGTATACATTTTGTTTCGGACAACACCAGGCTATGGCTTAGAGTATCTACATCACCAGATGCTAACCAAACACTGCAGGTAGGGGAAATTACCTAGCACCAATGCTAGGTGATGTGTGGGTAGGTGCTAAGAAAAAATAACCTTGGCATCCAATCCTAAGCTAAATACATTACTTGTGGTCACTTATAACATTTTTACTCTATCTGAAAAAAAAGAGAAGTACTCCCCCAAGTCTCCTCGCCGTCCAACGGGCGCCATGCAACCAATGGTACTGCCGCCATGACAACACCCACCTCCATGCTAATCGAGCTTTTCGACTTGCCTGAAATGGACAAGGTCATTCGGGCATCTGCTTTTGATGTGCTATTTTCTCTCTTTTGATAAGAATTCAAGTGTAGCCAACATGATTAATTTTGTGTTCTATGCTACCAGTTGTCCGGGCACCCACTTTTGATGTACTATTTGTTCTCTTTTTGTAAGATCAATTTCGTGTTATAGAAACTATGCTACCAGCTGTTCATGGTTGTGCACTGAACATTACTGAATCTGATATAATTAGCAATCCAATTGTCATTATAGTATCATATCTGTCACTGACTATAATCAATCAGCCGTACTAAAATA
Organism: Secale cereale; assembly: GCA_902687465.1. NCBI lineage: Eukaryota > Viridiplantae > Streptophyta > Magnoliopsida > Poales > Poaceae > Secale > Secale cereale. Next base: position 777,560,358 of record LR738714.1, read on the forward strand.
TGCTAATGTTCACGTACATGTAAAGAACAGCAGAAGCAATGAAAAGGGCGCCTACAAGCTGGCAACGCCCAAACTTCCTTTCAGGAGGCGCGCCATGGGCGCGCCCCAACTGCTAGTATACTATCAAAAGAGGTGGTAGCACTTGACCAATCACACAAAAAAGAACCCAAGCTAGATTGATATGCTAGGGTTGACTTCATCCTCGACGATATCAATGCTGAACGGGATCCTCCTAAAGACTAGGAACACGAGTACAATGTGTACATCACTAAGTCTACGAACTATAAATGTTAACACTCTTCTCGTGGTGGTGCTGGGATTCACTCCTGAAAGGGCTTCTCCCACCTAAGTCTAACGAAACCGACTTTCAGACACTGCTTCAAGCTGCGTACTGGTAAAAACTTTGTTTTATGCTTCCTTGATATGATGTGTACTGTCGTCATTGTAATGGTGTTCTACACTGTCGGTGCTATATATTTTGCTGATCTTCATCCCCCGAGTGCCTCAAATTTTGCCAAATATTGGTTCCAATGTTGCCATATCATGCCCTGTACTAATCTCGGTGGAGTCTGTTGCAATCGCTCGGAAACACACTTATATATGTATGTATAGAGTCCAGATGTAAGGGTAGCACATGTCGGTCGTATTCTCGTGATCTTGTCGGGCATGGGGTTAGTATCTTTGGGGTCGTCAGGCATCTGCTTCGGCAGCACGACACCGAAGCAAAGCAGTACCGAGGAGCAGTGACGACGCACACATCTAGAGTTAACCAGCTGGAGATCTAGAATCTTGAAGAAAAAGGGATCTAGCACTACTAGGAAAAGGCCTACTAATGACGCACCTATTTTGGTCATTAATGGCGCATTAGTGGTGCGCCATTAGTGCCACGCCATTAGTATCCTGTGGTGCGCCATTAGTATCTGCTATAGGTGCGCCATTAGTATAGACCACGGTGCACCATTAGTATGCCTCCCAGGGGGCCATATATACCCAGGTGCTTTGGCATACTAATGACGCACGCTTGCGTGCTTGCGTGATGCGCCATTAGTAACTTTGGCATACTAATGGCGCACTATTTGATGATGCGCCATTAGTATCCTTTGGCATACTAATGGCGCAATGTGATGTGATGCGCCATTAGTATGAATATTAGGTTATTTTTTTTTTAATTTTCTGTTTTTTGCACAGGTTACAAAATGTATTATTGGACATAATATAGACAGCAGCACACAGCAACAACAAATTCATCGAATACAATAGAAGATTAGTCTTTGAATACAATTCATCATATTAGTCTCCCAATACAATTCATCATATTAGTCTCCGAATTCAAAAGACCGAACAAAGATAGAACATTATATTACAAGTCTCGAGACCACGAGTAGCGAGTTTGTCTTCACATTACAAGTCGATATCGATCATCTAAACTACCATCACATAGAAGAGAGCTGCGGTCATCACGATGAGCATCATCACGATGAAACTCGTCTTCATCCGGTTCCTCCAACGCTCCCTCCCCTCTCCCGCTAGATAGCGGGCGTATCTAGATTCCGCCTCGACCCTAGTGGTGTACCCTTTGTAACTGTTACCGCTGAAACGGTGAACCTGTCTCCGACACTCCTCCCAGTCGTCGTAGACTCCGGGAACCTTACCCTTGTACACGACATACGACGGCATCGCTATGCACTAGCCAAACGAAACATTAGTACCAATTCACAGACAATACATAAGCAATATATAAGTATGCAACAGAACGATCGGAAGAGAAAAGCAAGACATTAATAGCATCGATTACATCTAAGTTGAACGACTGTCGAAACCAAAGAGACATACTACAAGTTCATTAAAGTTTAATTACAACATGAGCCAATCGATGTTTTAGAACTAGACACAGCATCACTACTTTCGACTCGACTCAAGGGACCGGAGCGTGGATGAAGCCGCCGTCTATCGTGGGAGTCATGAAATCGCGGGCGTTGTCAGCCTGCATTTGTAGCATTGTGTCTATGTCACTGTTGGACGGTTGATTTCTGAGGTAGAACTGCCCCGAGGTACGAAGGACATCATGATGGATGATTTCCGCAAACTCCGACTGGATGCGAAAGAATTCTTGTCTGATGTCCGCGTCCTGGATTGCCGACACGCTCGCGGCCCAATCTTTGAGTTTACTCGGTAGCAGAAGGTGATGATGGTCCCGTACGATCGCCCGCATGTGATGGATGGTGTAGTAGGCACCTTTCTGGCCGCCAGGCGGCTGCTTGACGCAGCAGAACGTCGTATTGTGGGCGAACACGTGCTTGCCGTACTTACGAAGAGGCCTGGTGAAGGTGCCTCTAGATTTGGCGTAGCCGGGGAGAACATCATCAAGAACTTTCTTGACATTTGTGTAGTCTACCTTCGACTGACGGTCCGAGTCGAAATACGTGGCCATGGAATATTTCGGGCTTAGGAGGATGAGTGTGCAATGTGTGTCACTGCACAAAACACGGAATGTTAAAAGAAAAACGATCGAAATCTAAGAATTCATATGTTACGGGGCGGTTGAGGGGACGACTTACTCGGGAAAGTAAGGCACGAGGAAGTTATCCTTATATCGCTTTGCGAGAATGACGCCTTCGAGGTAAGAACTCACGACTTGCCGGTCCCCAGCGCTGCCCAAGATCTTGGCACACATGTAGAAGGGGTCGAGTATCACGATGTCCGGGGTCTTGTCTCTAATGATCCGCATCTCCATACTCAGCAAAAATAGCCGAACGAAGGTGTAGTGCAGCGGATGAAGGTTCAACATAGCGTAGATGTCATCAAACCGCAGGACGATCGTACCCCCGATGGAGTTATCCACAAAGCCCTTGCCCTCTGGCACATTGGCCGCGAAAACTGGGTATGCCACATCCTTCTCTCTGAGACGCCGCTTCTCCAAAGAAAGAACACTGTCATGCAGACTCTACATAGCACCGGTTGCAGCATTGAGCATATTAGTCGGTAGCATCGGCCTACCCGCCACATGCACCCTCCTCATTATATCCTCAGGTGAAGGTGGCCCGTCCTGAGCACGGATCGTACTCGGTGCCGGCTGGCTCGCACCCTTGTTAGTCTTTCTTTTCCGTGCCTTCTTCTTCTCCTGTAATGGGACCGAGTTCTGCTCACATACCGCCTTCTTGAGTGTGTTGGGGCTGATAATTTTCGCACCTCGCCTATCTGAGGCTCGGTGAAGTCGGCAGCTGGAGGCGTCTCCTGAGAACTGAACGGCAGACGACGCCTATTGCAACTTGGTTTCTCCGCGGTACCAGCTAGATCGCGCACGTCTTTTGTAGGGTTGGGTTCTTGAGAAGGAGCCCCATGAAGTCGCCATCGTACCCATGATCGGCAAAGTACTCATCGACGTTGGCAAATGTATCGTCGTCGTTGTCGTCGTCGTCGTTCGGATCCTGTGACATATGCATGTTTGGATCCAGTGGCATAGGGATGTACGGCACCGTTGCGGCGGTCTTGCCATGGCTTGCCGCCGACACGACTGGCGGTGTTGTCTTTGGGGTGGTGTCCCCCGCCCCCAAACGAATCTAGCTCTTCGGCCAAAGCAGGGGCCAGCTTAGGCAGGCGCTGAGGGTCATCACATCATCTTCGTTGGCCCCGACGGGTCGAATCGGAGGTAACAACTCGTCGCAGCCTGGCAGCACCCGAACCAGTTGAACCCTATACAAGGTGGGTGGCATCCTAGTACCGTGGAACACGGGGTTGCCCGGTTGAACGATTTTGCCCTTGGCGACATCGACCAACTCGTTGTTCACGAAGTGCAGGAGAGTGCACGGAACGTCGGCGGCGCCCTGCGAAAACATGTAGGGCGTCAGGGATGCCCAGTCAAAGGCAAGGAGATGAAGTCCTCGGCCGAGAGAGGCTTAATTAGTTACCGTGATGATGGCGTCGAGCTCGGCTAATGTCGAGGCACCGCCAACGGCGGGCGTGCAATCGACGGAGGGGCCGCTTGCTGCAGAGGTGCCGGCCGGCGTACACCCGGGTGCATTAAGCTCCCGTGCCGGCGTCGGAGACACCAATGCCGCCTCCGCCGGAGACACCAATGGCCCCGCCATCGCGTTCTGCGAGTTGCTGGCCGTGAAGCTGGGAATCGGGGGCGGCCCCTGTTGGCCGCCCGCAATCCACGTCGTCAGCCCCTGAATCAAGGTAGGCATAATGCCGGCGAGCGTCGATCCCAGTTGTTGTTGCACTTGCTCTTGGACAATCTCCGGAATCCGCGCCACTTGTGCCTTGAGTTCTTGAACCTCGCGCGACTGGCTTTCCGAGTTGGTCTTTTTCTTCTTTCGCCCACCAGCGTTATAGTATGACGACCATTTTGTGGACAAGTCTTTGCCGGCCACACGACCAGCTGACGATGGCTTACTGAGCTTATCCTTTGTTTTCATTACATTCAACGCCCTATTTAATGTGGTGTCCCAAGGGTTGCTCTTAGTCGATCCCGCGCTACTGCTTTCAGTCGCCTGCGGAAGGAATGTGAACCATTTAGAAATTTGGCTTCATTAATTAGAATGCAACCATATGGAGCTAATTACGCGGGGGTGTATTCCTTACCAGAACAAGCTCAAGCACCCTGGTCTTCGGATCCGTCGTAAGCTCCTTTGTTTTCGGGTCCTTCTTGTACCGGACCCTCACAAAGTTCCTGGTCTGCTTGTCACCGTATTTATCGAAGAGGGGCGGTAGGCCTTGCTTGGCACGCTCCGCCTCCTCCTTGTCCCATATAGGCTCCGCCACTCTGTAACCGCCGGGACCGAGTGTGTGTTCCCCTAAGTTCAGCTCCCGCATTTCTTTCCCCCACTGACTTGATTCGGAGGTTGCGGTGCTCTCGCACTTGATCTTGAAGTCGTTGTAGTCATCTTCGGTGATCGAAGGATTTTTCTCCTTGATCTTCTCATAACTAAAACCTTTGTCAATCATTCTCTTCACCATGCTTTTCCAAGTAGACAGGGCCGTGCTCATCTTCGTGAGGGCGGAATTGTTCACTTTATTCCCTTTGAGGCTTGTGTTTTCAAATTCAGCGGGGAACTTGTATCGTTCGTGCAGCTTCGTGAAGAGGAGGTTGCGCAAATTCCCTCGGTCAGGATGCCTCAGGTTCTCGGTGTTGATCGAGACGGTGCTCCGGAGAATGCACCCGAGCTGAAGCGAGTACCCCTTGACTATTCGTTCGGGCGCCGTTGGATTCCCGTCGGAGTCCACTTCAGTAAATTCCTCCTTGACGGTGCGGAGCACGGTCGGGCGCCGGTCCTTCCGTTGCCTCTTCGGTTGGCTGCCATCTGTGCGTGCGCCGCCATCATCAGTGGTGGCATCCTCGGCGGCACCATCAGTGGTGTCATCCCCGACGGCACCATCAGTGGGGTCATCCTCGGCGGTACCATCAGTGGTGTCAGGATCGGTGTCTTTCGCGGCGTCCTCATACAAGTGAGGTTGTTCCTCCATCTCCTGGGACAGCTCCCAGAATGCCTTGCCGCCCGAACCCCCGGCCTCATCGTTGTGGGCCATACATCCCCAAGCTTAATTCCTGCTCGTCCTCGAGTAGGTAAATGATAACAAGAATAATTTCTGTGGTGACATGCTATTAACCATATAGGACTTTTTCATAGTCATATGAGAAAAGCTTACTGAGACAATGAATTTGTAGTAATTAAGTTGCCTCATGAGAAAATCACAAATAACTGAAAGTTTTACAATATGATACTGAAACATCAAATAGATTTGTAATGAACATGGTGTGCAAATATGATAAAGTGATATCTCGCTTGCCCCCTTTAGTGAAGCAAAACATAAATGCAGGGGCACCTCCAAGGTTTAAGTGATGACTAGATACAATGATTTCAAAATAAACGATATCACAATCATGCAAAAGACAATGCTACTTTGGGACAATGCACATTACACTCAGAATGACAATCATGCTCTCAGTAGTTGGTGCTTTTAAAAGAAGGTGGAGACTCTCGAACCGTGGCTTTTGTTGGCAAGGTTGAAAACCCGTAGTCGGAAACAAAGACAAAACATGCACCAGAGCTCTTGGTTTTAAAAACAGAGGTAATAATTATTTTTTTGATTATGCATGTTCCGTCAACGAATGTTAGCAGACAACTCAATCACTTCTTGAGATGGACAAGTTTCGAGGAACGGCTCCCGAATGAGGACGATCACATCCTCTTAATCTCCTTTGTTTATCACTGCCAAAGTTTTCTGATTTCTCATGAACAAAGCGTGAAGGAGGGTTTGTTTGTTATATTATTTTTGAGCCGGGCGCACTCAATGCCAGTTCCTTCTCGTATTATGGGTTTGCACATTATACATGCAATCCCGGGGTGAAGCTTGTACAACTTAAAAAGATCATGAATTAACTACTACTTCCTCATGAACTTAAAACAGAGGCATAAAATAGGAATGCTTTTTTTTTCTTCGAATAATTTCGAGATGGTACATGCAAGTCTCCGTTAGGAATGGCAGGTAAATACCATGTAGGAACGTACGGTGGACTCATATGGCATAACTGGTTTAAAAGAATTTGGATGCACAAGCAGTCAGTCCGCTTAGTACAGGTGGAGGTTAGCAAAAGACTGGGAGCGACCAACTAAGAGAGCAATGACGGTCATAATCATGCAGAGCGACAAAGCAACATTGAATCAAGCATGGAAGTTATATCGCTACTCAGAAACAAAAGATCATCAAGGCTTGACAGACTTTCTTTACAGTCTTAAATATGCGTGAGCATACGCCAAGTCAATCAAAATAAATTCTTTGAAGGAAGATATTACTAAACCATACCACATCATAGGCAAACAAATCATGTTGGTATTCCAATAACACATTGGGAACCCCCCCAGCTATTTGAGACTAACCATAAGAAAACATGAACTACTAAGCGCCATTATGCACGTAGCATCTTTATCATAGACATATCAACCAATGCAACGGAAGCAAACTCTCTTAATAAGATAAGCATCATAACTAAAGAGAGTTCAAGCAACCAACTAAACGAAAGCTCTTTAAAAAGACAAGCATGAATACTAAGAGTTGAACATGATAGTAGCTATTGAAAGACAAAGAACACACACATCAAAGATAGACATGAAAATTCTATGTTATGTTCTAGGTAGAAGTGGAGCGTGTTTCTCTCCCACATAAAGAAAGCTGAGTTCCGACTCGTTATGAAAAGCTAAATAAAACTAAAAAGGAAACTAAAAGCAAGACGCTCCAAGCATAGCACATAACACATGAAGTGATTAAAATATAGTGGAACGAAACACGAACTGATAATGTTGATGGAGAAGGGGATGCACGGGGGCATCCCCAAGCTTAGACGCTTGAGTCTCCTTGAATATTTCTTGGGGGTGCACGGGGGCATCCCCAAGCTTGAGCGTTTGACACTCCTGGATCTTTTTATCATCTTCCCTCGCACACTTGAAAACTCTCTTCATACATAACTCATCATAATCTGATTAGCGAGGTTAGTACCCATAATAAAATAATTGTTCCTTGCTGGAAATAAAGATATTCTTGAAGTTCTACTGTTTCTCAAGATTGCCAAAAGGTTTTTGCAAAGAAAAAGCAAGCTCTAGGTTTGCAAAATGAAGGAAAGGCAAAACAGGACAGAATCTGTGAAAAACAGAACAGCAGGTAGTAAATGATTTTTTTCGGGGCACTTCTGCAACTCTAATAAAAAAACTCAGAACAGACGCACAGAAGACAATTATATAGATCACGCTGTCGAAAAAATTCAGACCAAAAATATGATCTGGTGATTTTATACGAATTATTCTATCCAAGGACAGAATCTGTTTCCTGGACAGCACGTCACAACTTTTGAACTTTCTTGCAATCAGAGGCTACACTTGGCACAAAATTGAAAAGCAAAGATACAATGATGATGCTACTGTAGTTAACAACATCAAGACACAACTAAAGCAAAATAAAATTTATTCATTGGGCTGCCTCCCAAAAGCGTTTTCTTTTATGCCTTTAAGCTAGGCATAATGCATAGAGGTCAAGTTGTATCAATTGAACCATCATCAAGATCATCAAAAAGCTCTTCAATAATACAACTAGTCTTAAGAGGACTTTCAAATAAAGGCCTCATAGAGATACTTCTAGGGAGAAGACCAAAAGGATAAAAGTCAAGGGAAGATTCATTTATAAATTCATCAAAGAGAGGTGTTTCTTCCAAAGTCTTTACAGTTTCAACCCCTTTGGCAATAGATGGATTACTTTTAGAACGGGGAGCCTTTGGAACGTGAACGAACTTAGGCTCCCTCTTTGCCGGAGTTTCTACCTTTTTGTTTTTGATTGAGGAGAAAGTAGTTCCTAGAGTATCAAAGATTTCCTCAATCTTGTCTATCCTAGAAGAGTCCAAGTCATGGAATTTGATGGTCTCCAAAGTTTTGAAATTTTTATGCATGGAGCTATCAAGCCTATTCAAATTCCCTTGGATCTTACGATCCAACTCATTTATCTTATTAATGTTTGGCATCTCTAGCTCTATCTTTTCAAGTTTTTTCATAATGTGAGCTAGGGTGATGTCCTCTTGAATGCTAACAACAGGGGGATTCCCAACAAGATTTTCAATAATACTAAGAGACTCCCAAACTGGGGACTCTAGGAAATTCCCATTGATAGCAGTATCTAGAATAAACCTATTCCAAGAAGTAATTCCAACATAAAAAATTCTAAGCAGGATAGTAGTAGGTTGCTTCTTGGTGGCTCTTTTTTGAGAATCATTAATTCTATACCAAGCATCTTTCAAACTTTCCCCACCTCTTTGTTTAAAGGTGAGAACTTCTGCCTCGTCAAAGACAAAAGGACCCGACATAATGACAACTAAAGAATGAGATAACTATTTTTGTGATTTTCGATAAAAGATACTAAAACAAAAATGAAAGGTAAACTAACAAGACTAAAAAGCAAAGGTAAAAGATAGCGTGCAACTCCCCTATCCTGAAGAGTGGAGTCCCCGGCAACGGCGCCAGAAAACTTTGCTTGATGGCTTCTCGCCCCTCGTTGGTTACCCCAAGTGGAAGGTTTGAGATGCAGTGTAGCAGAAGTTTTCCCTTGGCAATACCAAGGATCGATTTCCCTGAGACTCCCAGTTTCAACAAGAAGGTGTCAACTGCTAACGGCGCCAGATATTAGCAATCAATGTGGACCTGCACACAGATACAAATAACTTTGCTCCCAACGAGTACAGAGAGGTTGTCAATCCCTCCGGCCTTGTAGTTTACAAAGGATTAAACACAAGTGATAGTAATGATAGATATAATTGCAATAGTAAGTAAAAGCGGAAAGTAAATAGCGGATGTGATCAATGATGGTAATATGGACCGGAGTCTCATGATGTTCACTAGTGATGTCTCTCTCCCAAAAGACGATAAAACAGCTATGTGAGGTAAACGAATTACAGCTGGGCAATTGACAGGACCATGTGCGCAAACCAATGCTGACTAAGTTGCAAGAAAGGTAGAGGTTCAAAGCATGGGCGGTACGCCGAGGTAAGTAGACCGAAATCCATCTGCATCTACTACTAATCATCCACCTTGAGATATCTATCCAGAACATCTCGCTGGTATTAAGTTGCGAGTCGCACCCATAGTGTAAACTCAAAGCAACAGACAATTGCATTAAAAGAACTTTGCGTAAAGTAAACAATCCTTGCACCCGCGGGCACAAGCACCGTTGTTTTCCCCCTTGTGGCAACAGCACATCCCCTAGACTCATGTTTCTTTCACTCAAGCTAGTCATCGAGGGGCATGAACCCACAATCAAGCATAACGTTCCCTCTTGGAGTCACTACCTACTACTTGGCCAAAGCAATAAATAACAACGGAGAACATGCAAGAATTACTTATGAACATAAATATAAAAGAGGTGAATCATATATATTACTCAAACACAATCTGAACATAATCTCACAATCCATCGGATCCCAGCAAACTCATCATAGCAACAGCATAAGGATTACATATGTGCCTCGATCATGTAGGGCAGCTCACGAGGACTAATTAGTGAAGCATAAGAATGGGAGGAGAACATCACATAGCTACTGGTCATGGACCCATGGTCCAAGGGAGACTACTCACAACTCATCCGGGAGGCGTCCATGGTGGTGGAGAAGCTCCCGGTGGTGATCCTCCCCTCCGGCAGGGTGCCGGGAAGAGTTCTCCTGGTGCTCCCGATCTTGGAAGCGCGGCGGCGGAGGAACAGAGATGAGATCGCGAAAAAGGGTTCCCGTCTCGAGGGTTTCGGGAGACGGTATAAATATATGCCAAAGGGGGGCATCAGACGAGGCTCGGGGGGCCCAGGCGCCCCCCGGCGCGGCCAGGGGGGCGCGCCACCAGGGCGCCTGGAGCCCTGGTGGCCCCACTCCGGCTGTGCTTCGGGTGCCTGGTAGCTTCTGGAACGCTGATTTTTTATATAATTTTTCCGGAATTTTTCTGGCAGTTCTCGTAATGGGAAAACCTGAAATACAAAAACAGCCGAAAACAGAAACTGGCACTGGGGTGCACCGAGTTAATAGGTTAGTCCAAATATGATCAAAAGTGTATGGAAGTGTATAAATATCATAGCAATATCACCCAAAAGAGGCATGGAGCAAGCAGAAATTATAGATACGTTTTGGACGTATCAGCCATGTTTCTCTCTAAATAGGAAAAAAGTTTGGTCAAAAAGTTGGTTATTGTCAAGGAACAATATCATGGTCTCATCATTTAGGGTTTGTCGACACCGAGGCATCCTAAAAGCTAAGCTTTTATCATTGAGGGTTTTTCGACGCCGAGGCACCCTAAAAGCCTAAGCTTTCATCATTTAGGTTTTTATCGACACCGAGGCACCCTAAAAGCCAAGGTTTTATAATTTATGGTTTGTCGACACCGAGGCATCCTAAAAGCTAAGCTGGGAAGGAGAATTCTAAGTTGGGCCTAATCACTTGGCTCTATTGCCGCCTATGGTTTAATGCAGCAAGAATAAAGGGGCAGTTGATCCTACTTAATTAAGTACTAAGATACCCCGGCCCATGCATTAGTCACAAGTACCCCATATGTCCTATTTTTTGCAAAGTCATGCTAAAATTCACGAAAAATTTCAGCATGACCTTTGCTGAAAATAGGACATATGGAGTACCCGAATTTGCCGGAACGGAAGTTAATCGACATTCCAGCAAACTCAAGAGCCTCTCGGGGTACCTGCAAAATCATCACGACACGATGGTCGGAGACAAAACCCAGCAGTGCAAAGTGGGGAAATCTGCCATGTCTAAACATGGATATTTCCAGTAGGTGATTGGACCAGTGAAGCTATAAGATGTTACAGTACAAAAAAATTAAAGCAGCAGCAATAATAACATGTTGAAGCATCAGGATAGTACTACTTCAGGGCACGACACAGAACAAATAGTCCACTTAAGTTCAGCTAACCCTGAGAAAATGTTGCAGCAAACAGAACCATTACAGAAACCATTACAAATTCAGCTACACACCAGAACCAAAATAACCAAACATGAACTACATAACTGACACAGCATACTTCAAAATCAAACCTATGGTGAGTGGGGCGCGGCCCAGCTCTCGACCACCACTAGCAACATCAATCACTTCAGATATTTACAAATAGTAACGTATCACCCCACAAGTTTCTTTCGAAGGTTAAGTGACCCCACCCTTTCCCAAAAACCTCAGAGACAGTAATGTATTCAGTAAAGAAAACATCATAAAGTCTGGGGTAAGATTGATTTAGAGGTTTAGCATCTACCACCAATCTTTGCAGAACATAGTATGAGTCCCATTTACAAATTTTTCTTCACATATTCATGAAATAGTTTTTTGATTGATATAATAGACTAGACTAAAATTGTGAGTCTCCGTGCTAACGTTTAATCCCTGAAAGACAAGCACCCTTGACATATTTATTCAATAGAATGGATTGCCATAGTCCGAGTACTCTTATTCTGCTAAAATCCTAGGGCATTGATTTGAAGCTGTGAAGACCATGGATCACATCAACATATGGCAATTTCATTTCCTTATTGGTAAAACCTAATGCTACAGTTTCACCGAGAGAGTTCCAGGGAGTCAAAGTTGGGATTTTGATCATGTGATTCGGACTACACCTTGATGATTTGCCACCTAAATCTTACCTATTTAGCGTGTCTGAAGCAAGCTTAGCTAACCGTGACAAATTACAGCAAGCTGAACCAGTTTCATCGCATTAACAACTCGCATTAACAACTCGCATGAACCAAGGGGTCGGGGTCGGGGTCGAAGAGGCGGCGGCGGCGGCGATGTCGAGGGCGTCGAAGGGGTCGGGGTCGGGGTCGAAG
>LR738714.1:777572713-777616425 GCA_902687465.1 Secale cereale
GGGGAGAGGGAGGCGGCGGGGGGAGGAAGGGGTGAATGGGGAGAGGGAGGCGGCGGGGGAGCGTGGGCGGGGGCGCGTGGGCAGCGGCGGCGGCGGCGCGGTGGATACGTGGGCGGGGGGAGGAAGAGGTGGACGAAGGATCTGGCGAGGGAGGGACGAGGGAGGACTAGCTATAGGGGGGAGAATACTAATGGCGCACCCCCTTGCGGTGCGCCATTATAATGTTTTTTTTCTGATAGCAATGGCGCACCAGCGGGACGGTGCGCCATAAGTAATTTTTTTTAGATAGCAATGGCGCACCAGCCAGCGGTGCGCCATAAGTAATTATTTATTATTATTATTTTTTGTTGCATCTAATAGTTTTTTAGAAAATGAATATGAATATGAAACAGTAATAAATTTTTATAAAAACAGTAATAAATTTTTAAAAAATATCATCAGATTTTTTTATTTGAAAATATTTATGCATATAAAAAAATATCATCAAATTTGTTATTTGAAAATACCATCAAATTTGTTATTTGAAAATATAATCAAATTTGTTTTTTGAAAATATAATCATTTTTTTAGTTGCATTCATTTGTGACGGTGGAGCGGGGGAGGGTGCGGGGGTCGTCGGCGGTGGTGGAGCGGGGGAGGGTGCGGGGGGTGCTCGGCGGCGAGGGGGATCTGGCAAGGGGAATCTGGCGAGGGGGGATAACGATCGAGATGGAGGGGGATCGAGATCGAGTGTCCTCATGAATATTCAATATTTTTTCATGAATTCAAAAAGTGCCCATGAAATTTAAAAATATTCATGATAGTTCAAAAAGTGCCCATGAAATACAATCGAGAAATGAAGATTTCAATTTAAATACAATCGATCTTAGCTAGCTAGCTATCTGCTCACAATCTTCTTGCCCTTCTTTTTCGCAAATGGAGTTCTTCTGTGGAACGGACGTCCTTTAGGTAGGGTGGTCCTGCTTCTTCTTGTGGTGTATGCTACTACTTCATCATCGTCGTCATGTTCGATCTTCGGGTCGCCGTACTTGTCGAAGTCTTGCTCATTGGCTACTCCATTCATTCCGATGATCTTCCTTTTGCCTCTCCTCACGACAACACGACTGGGCTTTGACGGGTCGGTAATGAAGAAGCATTGGTCAACTTGGGAAGCCAGTACCCATGGCTCATTTTTCGCGGTGACATTTGCGCCCACGGTCTTGGATTTGGCTTCGGGTATAACCATGGTGGTGAAATACCGGTCTTCTTTTAGGACGCTGTTGGCCCATCTGACACGGAACATAGAGACCTTCTCTCCAGCGTAGCTCAGCTCCCAGATCTCCTCGATCCTTCCATAGTATTTGTCCTTGTCGTTACCGGTGTAGGATTCCATCGTTACCCCGGAGTTCTGATAACCATCGCTCTTCATGTCCTTGGCCTCGGTGTAGAATGTGTAGCCGTTGATATCGTACGCCTCATAGGTCATCAGGTTATGCTCGGCGCCCTGTGACAAGGCGAATATGAGTTGTTCTTCCGCGGAAGAATCATCATGTAAAGGGTACGACAGAAGCTTCTGCTTGAACCAACGCGTGAAACATGAGTTGTGCTGTTTGATTATATCTCCGTCCCTCCTCTGTTGGCCTCGGTCATTGTATGTCTTCTCAATAAAGGTTTTGTGCTCTACCACCCAAGGATCGACCACGTCTATGTGTTGTAGCGCGACTAGGTTTGCTCCTTCAAAGTCGGCGAGTCGACCCTCGAAGTCGACATGCATTTCGCGGCGACCCTCACGGTGACCCCATCCAGTGAGCCTGCCGAGGTGCCTGTTGACGGGCAGACCAACGGGGTTCTCGATGCCTAGATAATTCGTGCAGTAGGAGATGCACACTTCGGTCAGAAAGCCTCTGGCTATTCTTCCCTCTGGACGTGACATGTTGCGAACGTATCCTTTGATGACACCATTCATCCTTTCGAACGGCATCATGCTGTGTAGGAACGTCGGCCCGAGTTGGATGATATCGTCCACAATATGGACCAGCAGATGCACCATAACGTCAAAGAATGCGGGTGGGAAGTACATCTCAAGCTCGCATAGTATCACCACGATCTCTTCCTGTAGCATTCTAAGTTGCCTCACGCCAACCGACTTCTGAGAGATGACGTCAAAAAGTTGCATAGGCCAAATAGCGTTTCACGGACGTGCGCGTCCATGATCCCACGGATTGCAACTGGAAGTATCTGCGTCATCAGCACGTGACAGTCATGAGACTTCATCCCGCTGAACTTCTGCTTCGCTGGGTCTAGGTATCTGCTTATCTTCCCCGCGTAACCGTAAGGAAGTTTTACTCCTACGAGGCAGGTGAAAAACTGCTCGATCTCCTCTTGACTTAGAGTGAAGCACGCGGGAGGGTAGTCATTTCCGGTTGAAAGGATCGAGATGGACCTAGAGGGGGGGGGGTGAATAGGTACAATTCTAAATTTTAATTGTTACTTAGCAATTTTTAGGCAATGGTACTAAATATGAAAGTGAGCCTAACAATTGCAAGTAAGATGCTTAACAAGTTAAGCAAGCTACACGGGTAGGTAGGTAAAGTAACACAATGAGATATAAGTAATAACTTAAAGAACAAGTAACCACAAGTAGAAAGATTAGGTTAGGAATAACCGAAACTTCGAGAGACGAGGATGTATGCCGATGTTCACTTCCTTGGAGGGAAGCTACGTCACCGTTTAGAGAGGTGGGTGCTACCACGAAGGCACACCAACGCCACGAAGGCTCACCCTATTCTCTCTTTGAGATATCACCACGAAGGCGATTCCCAACCACTAGTGGTAAGCCTTTAGGTGGCCTCCAAACCCTTACAAACTTTTCCAGGGGTAATCACAGAGTTTGATTCCTCACCGAAAGACTCCTACCGCCTAGGAGTCTCCAACCTCCAAGAGTAACAAGAACAATAAAGTAAAGCTGAAGACTTGCTCAAATCATAAATTCCTTTGGTTCAAAGAAGAGGAGGGAGTGGATCTATCACTTGATTGGACAACTTCTCACAAATGTCTTCAAATCCTTTTGGGATCTAAGATTTGGTGTATCAAGGTGAGAGAGAGTGTGAATGTGTTCTTGAGTAAGCTCAAAGTGAATGGTCAACCTCTCTTGTGGAAGAAGAGGACTATATATAGTCATAGAGGAGAGAGGTGACCGTTGTACAGAAAAACGTACAGCAAGTGTCGGACATCCGGTCATTACCGGACGTCCGGTGGCACATATAGCACCGGACGTCCGACGGAGGCTGGATGTCCGGAGCCTGACAGTTCACCAGATGGGGCCACGTATCATGCTGTGTGTACAGGTGACCGGACGTCCGGAAGATTCCGGATATCCGCTATTTTCTTTCTGTGAAGGAGTGCCGGACGTCCGGAGTGTGCCGGACGTCCGTTAGGCGCTGAAGGACCGGTCATCCGGAGGAGACCGGAAAACCCCTGTATAGAGAAATACCGGACGTCCGGAAGAGGTCGGACGTTCGTTAGGCGCTGAGTGACCGGACGTCCGGAAGATACCGGTCGTCCGGTAGGCTGTGAAGGTCCGGACGTCCGTAGAGTGCCGGACGTCCGGTGATAACTGCACACATAGGCTTAGTTACTCATACTTCTAGGTGCACAGAATATTATAATTGGTATGGATAGAGTAGAGACAATGTGGGAGGATACTTTGTATGTTTTGAGCAAGTCTTTCACAATATCCATTGATCCCCTCTTAATAGTGCGGGATACCTATACTCAGAATCAACCTGAAAATCAAGCTAGAAGCTATCATCTTTTATATTCGTTCTTGAGCGATGTAGATTTGTCTGTATTTATGATCCACATACGCATTGAGACATAATCCTGAGATATACTTGATAAACATGATCAGTCCCATATATGCATGTTGTCATCATTTATCAAAATATAATTAAAGGCAAGATTGCACTTTCAATCTCCCCCTTTTTGGTAGTTGATGACAACATGCATGCATTTCTCAAAGAACTGTATTAAAGACTTTCAAATATCGAAATGATGTTATGGAGCTCCCCCTAAATAGGTGCATGAACAATAATAAACAAGAAGAGAGGAGCTCCCCCTCAATATGATATCATGACAATCTTTTCCACCAGATTTCATAGGAAACTTATACACAAGATATCATACACAAATCTCATACCCATGATATAACACAATAGTTCCATAAATATATAGGTGCATCACATAATAGATAAGGTTTCATCACACGGTTCATCATAACAGGTTCACATCATAGATTCGATACAAATCTCACATCATTACATAAATAGATAAGTTCTTAGTGAAGTGCCTACTCCCCCTTTGGCAGCTACTACCCAAAAGGTGTCAGACCATCAGAAAGCATCATCATCATCATCGTGAGTACCACTGCCACCAGCCTCGTCAAGGAATTCAGACCACTCAGGACCCGAGGGAAAGCCAAAGTCAGAAGGCAGAACATCCGGAAGGCGTTCATCATCACTCACATCGAATACTCCGGAGTCTCTCAGACGAGCCTTCAGAGCATTCTTGGAAGTAACCATGCGAGTGACTACATCGTGGTTCTGGGAACACTGAAAGGTGATGGCCTTCATCATGGCAGAGTGAGCTTTCCCAAGAAAGCGAGCAATGCGTCCAAGGGATGAAGAACCGGAATGAGGAGTGGGAGGAAAATGAGCAGCCGTTCGACGAGGATGAGTGGAGGAGGAGGGCCTCACCCAGTCATCTGCCATGTGGGATGGAATGACCCACTGCTCATGTAAATGAGTGCGGACAATGGGAAAGGGAGCCACACTCTCAATAAAGGCCTGAATATAGGGGGCATGAGGAAAGGCTCGCTTGAATTAGAAAGAAGCGAGACGGATCTCATGCCACATAAAGTGAGGAACATTTATCTTTCCTTTAGGTGCCGTGTAGAGACGATGCATTAGGTCAATGCAATAGCTATTGCACGACCCTTTGTCTCCCATTTTAGGATAGACGGTGCGAATGACACACTGAAAAATGATGTAAAAGGGAGAACGCCAAATTGACACTTGGTTTAGATCTTTTTCTTTCTCCTCCTTAGTCATTTCAGCGATGGGTTTGAGGAGATCCATGCAAACATTTATGCCTTTGGGCTTATGGCGGGGATCATCTTTGTGTATTTTGAACCCACTATCAGGAAAGCCCAGAGCAGCCACAAATTGAGAGTATGAGGCTGTAAGCACTGTGTCGGAGGTCATCCAAGTGACAGTGTTGTTGGGGTGAAGATGACATGTGGCATAAAATTGATGGATCGCAGCATTATTAAAATCATGCTGAAAGGAAAAAGGAGCAGCGAGACCCGAAGTCTCAATGAGCTCAATGGCTCCCGGATACTTCGCCGGATGAGAACGAATGTGCTCAAGATCAATGCACAAATGTAGAGACAGACCTTTAGGTAAAATGACAGTGGTGAAAATGTCTGCCTGGACATTGGTGCGAAAACGATCATCCGTGGAGTCGCTCGCAACCGTAAATTGGTCTACATCACGGCGAAGGGCAAGATAGGATGCGATGGGAATGGTATTGAATCGCTTAACCTTTCGACCGTGAGAGAGAGGAGGCTCAAGGGAGATGTGACGAGTATCACCTTGAGTCTGAACTGGTGGAGGAGGTGGCTTAAACGTGGGTCGCCGAGTCCCGGGCTTGGGTGCAGCAGTGTGGGAAGAGCCAAAGTCCTCCCTCTCCATAGCTGCGAGTTCATCCTCAAAATCTGATTCCTCCGATGAGGAGTCGCTTGTGGGGCTGCTAGGCGGAGCGACGCGCTTCTTAGCGCGAGCATGTTCTTGTGAGTCATCGGAGCCACCACGACGAGATGGGCGAGCAATCCCACCGGTGGCCTCCTTGCGTGCGGAGTGTTTAACCTTCGGCATTCCGACCTTGGAGTGAAGAAACGAGACGGAGAGAGGCCGGCGAGGGAACCAGGCGAGCAGCTCGGCTTATGGGCAGACGTGGGCCCCTCCTGGCGGCGGCCAGAAAGTGGGTTCCAGCGGCGACGGCGGCCAGACGATGGTTCCAGCGGCGGCGGCCAGACGATGAGTTCCAGCGGCGGCGGCCAGGAGATAGGGACGGGGGATGAAGATTTTTAGGGTAAAACTGCCCCTCCCCACGCGGCCCGCCTTATATATGGGCCAGGGATATTCCGGACGACCGGCGGTTTCCGGAAGTCCGGTCCTAGTATAATTAGCGGATATCCGACAGTACCGGACGTCCGGCATAGGATTGACAGAAGGGTTTTGACGGACGTCCGGAACGTACCGGACGTCCAGACGCACTCGAAACACCGGACGTCCGGAAAGTACCGGACGACCGGAGGGTCAGAGATGATGGATGGCTTGGGGCATTTTGTAGGGAGATGATGGATGACGCTTGCATGAATCTCGGAGTCGATAAAATAACTTGCTTGGTTACTATGGTTACTCTACGAGCGGTGGTTGATGTCACCATGTTTGAGCATATGTGATATGAGACCTCAAGAATGTTGACTTGGGTGCATAGTCACTACCCCATCATATTAAAGCACCACATGATATGGTAAGCTTTGAGAGTGTTTGTTCTTTTTATGCACTGTATAGGAAGTAGAGTACTCATGAGTTGAGTGTCTCCCCCTAAATATATGCCTACATCAAGACGAGATATTAAGTTTATGCATGAATGGGTACTAGATTTCACATAATATTGTCAAGCTCCAAGATACCAAGTTGACGCCTAAGTCGACAAAACCTAGCTTCATCCAATGGCTTCGTGAAGATGTCTGCAAGTTGCATTTCTGTACCAATGTGGGCAACATCAATGTCACCCTTTTCCACATGATCTCTCAAGAAATGATACCGAATGTCAATGTGCTTGGTGCGAAGATGATCTTTGGGATTTTCAGCAATGTTGATTGCACTTTCATTATCACATAGAAGAGGCACATGTCGATAGGTGATCCCGTAATCCTTCAAAGTTTGCCTCATCCATAGTAATTGAGTTCCACAACTGGCAGCTGCAATGTATTCTGCTTCACAGCTGGAAAGGGCGATACAATTTTGTTTCTTGGAGGACCAACTTACCAATGAGCGTCCAAGAAATTGACATGCACCGGAGGTAGACTTGCGGTCCACTTTGTCACCAGCCCAATCAGCATCGGTGTACCCAATAAGATCAAACTTAGCATCCTTGGGGTACCATAGACCCAACTTTGGGGGTGTGAACAAGGTATCTAAGAATATGCTTAACCGCTTTATGATGGCTTTCCCTAAGGGAAGCTTGAAATCTAGCACACATGCATACGCTAAACATGATGTCTGGTCTAGATGCACAAAGATAAAGCAATGAACCAATCATAGAGCAATAAATAGATGGGTCAAAAGGAATACCGTTTGTGTCTTCAGTGAGGGCAATTGTGGTTGGCATGGGTGTCTTACATGGACTAGCATCATACATGCCAAACTTTGCTAGGATGTCCTTGAGGTATTTTGCTTGAGACAAGAAGATTCCTTCTTGAAATTGTTGAATTTGAAATCCGAGGAAGAATTTCAAATCCGCATTGAGCGACATTTCAAAATTCTTGGTCATTGAAGCCGCAAACTTCTTGCATAAATGAATGTTAGGAGAACCAAAGATTATGTCGTCTACATAGATTTGGCATAATATCAAATCACCCTTGTGTCTCTTAGTAAAAAGAGTGGGATCGATCACCCCTCTCACAAAACCATCATCAAGTAGAAACTTCTTAAGATGATCATACCAAGCACGAGGTGCTTGTTTAAGGCCATACAAGGCCTTATGAAGTTTGTACACATAGTTTTTGTGATCGGGATCAACGAACCCAGGTGGTTGTGATACATATACTTCTTCTTGTAGAGGACCGTTAAGGAAAGCACTCTTCACATCCATTTGATGTAATGTAAATCCATTGAAAGCAGCATAAGCAAGTAAGATGCGAATAGATTCGAGACGGGCAACGGGAGCAAAGGTCTCACCAAAGTCCAAACCTTCGACTTGTGAGTACCCTTGTGCCACTAACCTTGCCTTGTTGCGGATGATGACACCATTCTCATCTTGCTTGTTCTTGAAAATCCATTTTGTTCCAATGACATTGTGTTCTGTAGTTGGTCTCTCTACCAGAGACCATACTTGGTTGCGTTCAAAACTGTTCAACTCTTCTTGCATTGCCACGAGCCAATCGTTGTCCATTAATGCGTCTTGTACCTTGACTGGCTCAATACTAGACACAAACGAGAAGTGAGCACAAAAGTTTGTCAATTGTTTACGAGTGACCCTACCTTCGGACATGCCAGTGAGAATTTTGTCAACATCAACACGTCCGGCCACACGAGGCATGATGGAGGTGAGAGTGTCACGAGGTTCAACTTCATGTCCATCATCCACGTCCTCAACATATGGATCATTGATGTGAGGTGGAAGATCTTCTTCTTCATGTTGCATTTGTTGAGGTTCACCATCTTCTTCTTCATGTTGGATTTGTTGAGGTTCATCATCCCTGATTGCACTTTCTTGCTCTTGGTCTTGTTGAGGATGATCATGGTGAAGGACTTGATCATCATCAGGTGCTTGAGTTCTGTGCATTGATTGAGGATTTTGATCTTGTGGTGGTGTGGGTGTTGTAATGGTTGGATATATAGGAAGTCGTGCGTCGTTTTCCATATCATCATGAGGTTCTTGTTCCATTGGAAGAAGAGCACCAACACCCATGTTTAAGATATCTTGAGAGGAATCTTCATCACATCCGAACACACGGAAGTACTTGACATTTGGTTTGTTTCCGGTTAGGAGCTCATATGGGGTCTTTTCCAAGATTGTGTGGAGGAAAAGACGGTTTGAGGCATGACATGCAGTGTTGACGGACTCAGCCCAAAAGCTATGTGGTGACTTGTACTCATCCAACATTGACCTTGCCATCTCCACAAGGGTACGGTTCTTTCTTTCAGCCACACCATTTTGTTGAGGAGTGTAGGGGGCGGAGTATTGATGCTCAATCCCCTCGTCACTGAGAAACTCTTCCAAGGTGTAATTTTTGAACTCGGAGCCATTGTCACTTCTTATTGCCAAGATTTCTTTGTCAAATTTGCGTTGAGCTTGTTTGGCAAAATCAATGAAGGTGAACTTCGTCTCGTCTTTGGATTTGAAGAAGAACACCCATGTGTATCTTGAGTAATCATCAACAATGACAAGACCATACTTTTTCCCACCAAGACTATCCCATGAAGGAGGCCCAAAGAGATCCACATGAAGGAGCTCCAAAGGCCTTGATGTAGATACAATATTCTTGGCTGGGTGTTTTGATTGGTGTTGCTTCCCGGCTATGCATGCACTACACACACGATCTTTCTCAAAAGAAATATTAGTTAATCCAAGGATGTGATTCCCCTTTAAGAGGTCTTGAAGATTTCTCATGCCGACATGGGCTAGCCGGCGATGCCATAGCCATCCCTTGTCGGCTTTGGCCATTAGACAAGTTGCATGGAAGGTACTCTCTTTCGAGAAATCAACCGTGTAAAGGTTGCCATCCAACTTTCCAACAAAGGCCACTTCAAGAGTATCTCTCTTAAAGAATTTCACATCCGTTAGTCCAAACAGTGTATCATAACCAACAGAAGCCAATTGACGAACGGAAAGTAAATGATATTTTAGAGATTGGACAAGCATGACATTCGCAAGTGACATGTCATTTGTGATAGCCACCTTACCCAATCCAAGTACCTGTCCTTTTGTTCCTCCACCGAACACGATGCTCATAAATGGTTGAATGGCTTCCATAAAATCGTAGAGCAATTTTCCGTCTCCGGTCATATGGTTGGTGCATCCACTATCGATCACCCATTTGACTCCACCGGAGAAGGCAACCTACACACAATTCATTACTTGGTTAGAGGCACCCATTTTGCAATGGGACCTCTCACATTAGTCACAAGGGTCTTAGGAACCCAAATAGCATAGAAACGAAATGCATTATGGTGGCCAACAAATTTTAAATAAACCTCTCCATCCTTTGTTTTACGAAGTACATAGGATGGAGGCATGAAACCCTTAGGTTTGATGGGAGTGGGTTGGTCCCTAGTGGCCTTTCCACTCATAACCTTGTTGACTTGACTTTCCCCTTTCTTCCTCTGCCCTTCGCGTACAAACGTCTCCTTGAGAGGAGTGGTGCACTTTTGAGTGGAGGTTTTTGTCTTGCTTGTGCTTGGGTCGTACCCAAGCCCTTCCTTTGCGAAAACTTCATTGTGACGGCTCAATACTTCATTAAGGTTCTTTTGTCCTTGAGCACAAGTCATGAGTCCTTTCTCGAGCTGTGCTTTTAGAAATCGATTTTCCTCACAAATAGATGCTAGATCATAACTTGCGTTAGTAGTACAGGCATCAACATTTATAACAGGAGAGGAGTAAGCCTTGGCTAGAGTTTCAAGATAAGTAGCTTTGAGTGTCTCAAAGCTCTTTGTAAGAAGGGTGAGCTCTTCTTCCTTAGTCTTAAGAGACACAGATAGAAGCTCACACTCCTTAGAGAGAGTAGCATGAGACCTCACAAGTTTGCTCTTATCATTCGTCAACTCCTTGAAGGAGCTTTCAAACTTTTCCAAGGAAACAAGTTTCTTGACATATTCATCAAGGTTTGTACCAATTTTTATGCACAGTTCATCATTTTTTGCTTCCTCATATAGGACTTTCCGCTCAAGGATTTCGTATTTTTCCTTTTCCTCGGTGACGAGGGTTTCGAGTTCCTTAATGGTGACGGTGTGCTTACCCACCATCTCCATAAGCATACGAAACATAGTGAGTTTCTTTCCTTTGAGGGAACACATGAATTTTTCTAGTTTAGCATAGATAGGATCATTCTCATCATTATCCTCATGATTATCCTCCGCATCATTAAAAGTAGGTGGAGAGAAAAGAGGAGGTTCCGAACGAGAGGTTACCTTCACTTTGTCTGAGGAGGTTTGTTGCTCATGGTCCTCAACAATGGCGTTGGCCATCAAACACTTGTGTGCGTTGCCCTTGTAGTCTTTCATGTAGTTGTAGGTGACAACCTCACCACTTTTGTTGACTAGTCTCAAGGTGTTTTGAGAATCTTGAGCAACACCGGCAACACCTCCAACATCATCGGGATCGGATTCTTCTTGGGCAATCATAGCCCTTCCATCTCTCTTCTTAAGCTTGGAGTTCACAGGGTTTGGCAATTTCTTCTTTACAAAGTTCTTGGGGAATCTGGGCTTATCTTCTCTCTTCTCATATGGGCACTCATTGGAGAAGTGATCCGTCTCGTCACAGTTGTAGCAACTTCGGACCTTCTTCTTTTTGAAATCTCCCTTTGAATTTTCCTGCGCTGAACTTCTTCACAAAGAGAGCAATGTCTTCATATGAGGGTCCCTCTTCAGAGTCACTTTCATCACTTTCTTCATCATCTTCATCCTCACTTTCTTCTTATTCACACACTTGTTTAGCCTTCAAGGCTAAGTTGGTCCCGGAAGATGAATTTCCATGCATGGCAAGATGTCTTGTAGCATTTGCCTTGGATTCTTCAAATAGTTGAAAGGTGGATATGACGTCATCTGGAGTCATTTCTTTGAATCCATGGTGTTGCTTTATGTCCCACACCATTTGATGGTGATACGGGGCAAGAGCATGTAGAAACTTGTCCACAAGAAACCGCTTTGTCAAGTTGAATCCATCTTGTGTCTTGTCACAGTCACAGGATTCTATGTCAGAGGTAAGCGTCATCAGACGCTCGTTGAGCTGGTTGGGGGTTTCACCTTTCTCCATACAGAAGTTTTGCAATTGACCTTTGGCAATCTCATATTGTGCAAGCCGGAGGGAGGAGGTTCCGGTTTTTGATCTCACAATGCAATCCCACAAATCCTTGGCACTGGTGATGTGTATGAAAGGTCTCCTTTGCTTTTCACTCATCCCTTTCCTTAACAACATGATTGTAGTGTCGTTGAGATGCCTGTCATATATTTCTCTTGGAGTGAGGTTCTTTGGATCAACAGGGTTGTACCCATCCTCCAAGATGTCCATCATCTCATCGTTTGCGTACCTAAGATGATCCTGCATAGCAACTCTCCACATAGAAAAGTCAGCCTTTTTATCAAGCATGGGAGGTTCACCCCCATGCTTATACTTTGGTTTTTCATCTTTACGTTTTGCATATAGCCATGGAACATTAGAGTGACCACTATTAGGAGGTTGTTCATCAAGAGAAGGAATAGGCGCAGTTTGCCTCGAACCCACACCACCCGGACTAGGGGGTATCGTGGAATCTGTGGTTAGTGCGGCTAACCTTATTTTGACCAAGGCCTCAAGAGAAGCATCATGATCCTCCTTTTGCTTAGCAAGGGCCCGTTCTAGATCCTCAGAGGTGAAGGTCTTGACTCCCGAAGAAGTCGAGACCTGATCTTTTGGATCTACAACAAGGGGAGTCCCATCGGGGTTCATCTCGCTCTAGGGCGGTTAAGCCACAAGAATAGAGCACGAGGCTCTGATACCAATTGAAAGGATCGAGATGGACCTAGAGGGGGGGTGAATAGGTACAATTCTAAATTTTAATTGTTACTTAGCAATTTTTAGGCAATGGTACTAAATATGAAAGTGAGCCTAACAATTGCAAGTAAGATGCTTAACAAGTTAAGCAAGCTACACGGGTAGGTAGGTAAAGTAACACAATGAGATATAAGTAATAACTTAAAGAACAAGTAACCACAAGTAGAAAGATTAGGTTAGGAATAACCGAAACTTCGAGAGACGAGGATGTATGCCGATGTTCACTTCCTTGGAGGGAAGCTACGTCACCGTTTAGAGAGGTGGGTGCTACCGCGAAGGCACACCAACGCCACGAAGGCTCACCCTATTCTCTCTTTGAGATATCACCACGAAGGCGATTCCCAACCACTAGTGGTAAGCCTTTAGGTGGCCTCCAAACCCTTACAAACTTTTCCAGGGGTAATCACAGAGTTTGATTCCTCACCGAAAGACTCCTACCGCCTAGGAGTCTCCAACCTCCAAGAGTAACAACAATGAAGTAAAGCTCAAGACTTGCTCAAATCACAAATTCCTTTGGTGCAAAGAAGAGGAGGGAGTGGATCTATCACTTGATTGGACAACTTCTCACAAATGTCTTCAAATCCTTTTGGGATCTAAGATTTGGTGTATCAAGGTGAGAGAGAGTGTGAATGTGTTCTTGAGTAAGCTCAAAGTGAATGGTCAACCTCTCTTGTGGAAGAAGAGGACTATATATAGTCATAGAGGAGAGAGGTGACCGTTGTACAGAAAAATGTACAACAAGTGTCGGACGTCCGGTCATTACCGGACGTCCGGTGGCACAGATAGCACCGGACGTCCGACGGAGGCCGGACGTCCGGAGCCTGACAGTTCACCAGATGGGGCCACGTATCATGCTATGTGTATAGGTGACCGGACGTCCGGAAGATTCCGGATATCCGCTATTTTCTTTTTGTGAAGGAGTGCTGAACGTCCGGAGTGTGTCGGACGTCCGTTAGGCGCTGAAGGACCGGTCATTCGGAGGAGACCGGAAAACCGCTGTATAGTTTCTGTTGAGAAATACCGGACGTCCGGAAGAGGTCGGACGTCCGTTAGGCGCTGAGTGACTGGACGTCCGGAAGATACCGGTCGTCCGGTAGGCTGTGAAGGTCCGGACGTCCGTAGAGTGCCGGACGTCCGGTGATAACTGGACACATAGGCTTAGTTACTCATACTTCTAGGTGCACAGAATATTATAATTGGTATGGATAGAGTAGAGACAATGTGGGAGGATACTTTGTATGTTTTGAGCAAGTCTTTCACAATATCCATTGATCCCCTCTTAATAGTGTGGGATCCCTATACTCAGAATCAACCTGAAAATCAAGCTAGAAGCTATCATCTTTTATATTCGTTCTTGAGCGATGTAGATTTGTCTGTATTCATGATCCACATACGCATTGAGACATAATCCTGAGATATACTTGATAAACATGATTAGTCCCATATATGCATGTTGTCATCATTTATCAAAATATAATTAAAGGCAAGATTGCACTTTCACCGGTCTTCTTGGCCTTTTTGCCTTTGCGACGACTTTCCGTGTCGTGCTTCGCCTCATCATCATCATCATCATCATCATTAGCGTGAAGCTCCTGCCTGATGCCCATTGATTTCAAGTCTGCCCTTGCTTTCGGCCCATCTTTGGTCCTCTCTGGCATGTTGAGCAGGGTACCAAGCAGACTCTCGCACACGTTCTTCATGATATGCATGACATCAAGGCTGTGAGGCACACGGTGGATCTTCCAGTACGGCAAGTCCCAGAAAACAGACCTCGTTTTCCATACCTTCAGCAGCGGCTCTGGCGCCTTTCGCTTCTTTCCCGGCTCTGGCGCCTTTTGCTTCTTTCCCGGCAGTGGGTAATCTTTCCAATTTTTCAACAACTCGTCTATTTCCTCGCCGCTCCTCGTACGTGGGCGTCTTCGGGGTTCGGTTTCACCATCGAACAGATCCTTGCGTTTTCTCCACAGGTCATCATCGCGAAGCTACCTTCTATGTCCCATGAACACGGTTTTCGAAGACCCGGGATCTCTATCTAGCTGGCGATACGTTGTGTCATCCATGCACCTGACGCATCCAGAAAATCCGTGGACCACCTGCCCCGCGACATATCCGTAACCGAGATAGTCGTGCACCGTCGTGAGCAGTGCGGCTCTCATAGGGAAATATTCTTTCTCTGCGGCGTCCCACGTATTGGCTGGCGTTTTCCACGGCGTGTCTAGCTCCTCTTTCAGCAGCCCCAGATACAGATTGATGTCGTTCCCTGGTTTTTTCGGTCCTTCAATTAGCATACTCATGTGAATGTACTTCCTCTTCATGCACAACCAGGGGGGAAGGTTGTACACCCACACAAACACAGGCCAGGTGCTATGTGTGCTTCTCTGGCTGCCAAACAGATTGACTCCATCGGTCCTCGCGCCCATCACGATGTTCCTTGGATCGTTCCCAAATTCCGCGTCTTCGAAGTTCAACGCTTGCCACTGGCTTGCATCCTTAGGTTGACTCAGCATCTTGTCTTTTTATCTATCTCCGGATCATTTTTGTCATCTTCTCGCTTCTTCTCCTCCCTATCCGCATGCCAACGCAGGAGCTTTGCTACCTTAGGGTCCGCGAAATACCACTGCAGACGAGGAGTGATAGGAAAGTACCACACCACTTTTCGAGGAGCTTTCTTCCTCTTCTTGTATCGAGTGACGCCGCACACCGGACATATGGTAGACTCCGCGTGCTCGTCCCGATAAATGATGCAATTGTTCATGCACACATGGTATTTCACGTGCGGTAAATCCAGAGGACACACGATTTTCTTCGCCTCCTCGAAACTGGTCGGGCACTTGTGCCCCTTGGGAAGACGTTCGTGCCAGAATGACATGTTCTCGTCGAAGCATGCGTTGGTCATTTTGTGTTTTACCTTCATCTCCAGAGCCATGAGCTTTACTTTCAGGCGGGTATCCTCGGGCCTGCATCCTTCATACAATGGAGTAACCGTGTCTATCTCCAGTTGATCCATCTTGGCTTTCTCTCGGGCGGCAGCTCTTGCGTTATCCGTCTGCTTGAGAAGCAGCTCTTGAATATGAGGGTCCTGCACCTAGCCCATCGATGGTCCAGCGTCGTCTGCTCCGCCGGCATGATCATCTTCATGATCATGCCCATCGTCTGCTCCGGGATCTTCCTCATCATCATGTCCTGCATCTTCTACATGATGACTGTGTACAGCATCACCGTCGTGATCATCTCCTGGAGATTCTTGGTCTTCTCGCCCGCCCGAGCCGCGGTGGTTGTCTTGCTGCCCTTCCTCATTTCTTGCCCGGCCCCCATGGACGACTTCGTAGTCATCTTCATCACCTTGCCACCGATAGCCATCCATGAAACCACGCAAGAGCAGGTGGTCCCGCACCTGCCCGGAATCCAGGTCCGCAATAAGGCTCTTCAGCTTGCATCTTCGACACGGATATCTTATCTCCGTCTCATTGTTTTGAAGCATCTCGGCCTTCGCGGAGCTCAAAAACCTATTCACGATGCTTTCGGTCATCGTGCGGACCATGGTCGCCTGCGGGGTAGAGCAAAACGATATTTTAGAACCAAGAAAAAATTTGGCATGACTTTCCCTAAAAATAGGACCAAAAAGAATGCTTAATGCCAAAATTCTCGCCGAAACGGAAATGAATCAACATTCCGGCAAAATATTGGCAACTATCGCATTTCAAATACCGGTACACCTGCAAACACAAACGTACATGCAACACCACAAACATATGCAACACCACGAACATACATAGATCTAGCTAGGCCATAAAAAGTGCATGTGCACATTGTTGGAGGGAGAACAACATAAAGATAGCTTCCCCCCTTACTTACCTATCAAAAAAAGATAATTTAACCACTTAATTTGAATGAATCTATGGTGGAAATGAGGTGACAAAGAGGAGGCAGCCGAGACAAGCTTTGGAGGAGGAGGTGGAGAGAATGAAGTGAGGAGAAAGTGAGTGGGTAGGAGTGGCTGTCCAAAATATCTTGTTGGTGGCTAGGTTACTAATTGCGCACCACCCCCAAATGGGCCATTAGTAACCCAGGTTACTAATGGCGCACCTGCTGGTGGTGCGCCATTAGTAGTTTTGCAAAAAAAAACATACTAATGCCGCACTGTGCCACAGTGCGTCATTACTAGTTCCATTAGTAGTTTTGCAAAAAAAAGAATAAAAAATATAATAAAAAAACAATAGTACTGGCGCACTATGTGACTGGTGCGCCATTACTAGTTACAACTAGTAATGGCGCACTCTATCTGGATGCGCCATTAGTATGTTTGGAAAAGAAAAAAAATTGATACTAATGGCGCACCATGAGCTCGGTGCGCCATTAGTGTATTCCACACTAATGGCGCACCAGCACGTGGTGCGCCATTAGTATATACTAATGGCGCACCGCATGTCTGATGCGCAATTAGTGTCCATCCTATCTATAGCCCTTTTCCTAGTAGTGTAGCTAGCTAGGACTCGTAAATACCCACATGTCAATAGTTACGGAGGGGCAGAGAAGCACTCTAAGGCCAACTCCACCACGCGACCCCAAACGGACGTCCGCTTGCCTGGATTCTGTCCGTTTGGGTAGGGTGATGGGGTCGTGTCCGAGCCTGTTCTGGGATGCGGTGGCCGTGCGCCCAGCGCGCGGCCGCATCCGTTGGCCCCATCCTGACCGGCAGGTCAAAAAATGCCCATATTTTCATATCAAACAAGTTTGCACGTCTAAATATTAATAGTTTGTAAGTAAAAATAGTTTTACAACCCACTCGAAATTGTCTCTAATAAAATAGTTTTACAACCAAATCGAAATTGTCTTCAATGAACATAAAATGAACCAATACATCTATTGGTTGCCAATGTGATCCTAGATGTGCTCAACCAAGTCATTTTGAAGATCCAAATGAGTTTGCCAATCACACAGCTCACGGTGGAATTGGACAAACTATTCAAACGTGTCCGGTTCTTGGTGCAGGGGCTCAACATTTTCACCTTGATAATCAAATCCTTGGTTGAAGATACTGTCATCACGCTCATCCTCGACGATCATGTTGTGCATGATGACACAAGCAGTCATCACCTCCCAAAATTTCCCTTCATCCCACGACAGCGCATGGTTTCGAACGATACCCCATCGGGATTGAAGCACACCAAAAGCATGTTCCACATCCTTTCTAGCACTCTCTTGCATTTGGGTAAATCTTTTTCTCTTCTCACGTTGGGGCTTTGAGATTGTCTTCACAAAAGTTGACCACTGAGGATATATACCATCAGCTAGATAGTATCCCTTGTTGTACTGGTAGCCGTTGATCTCAAAGTTGACAGGTGGGGAGTGGCCTTCTGCAAGCCTTGCGAAGACTGGAGAACGCTGCAGCATGTTGATATCATTGTGAGAACCCGCCATGCCGAAGAAATAATGCCATATCCAAAGATCCTGCAAAGCTACCGCTTCTAATATGATAGTGCACGCTTTGACATGCCCCTTGTACCGGCCCTGCTAAGCAAATGGACAGTTCTTCCACTCCAGTGCATACAATCTATGCTGCCAAGCATGCCTGGAAAGCCTCTAGCTGCGTTGGTCGCCAACAGTCTCTCTGTGTCAGCGGCAGTTGGCTGCCACAAGTACTCAGGGCCAAACACCTCGATCACAGCCTGGCAGAACTTGTACATTGACATCAGACATGTTGTCTCACTCATTCACCAGGTTGCTGGCAGTCGTATCCCCACTGCCGTCGGCTACGACGGCGATGGCCAAACCTCCTCCGATCGACGACAAAAACTACGGCGAAACCGCGGGCGTGGTGGCGGACATGTCGAGACGAGGCTCGGTATGGACGGCCGGGGGGCTGCGCGGTGAGGAGGCGGCCGGAGAATAGTGGAGGCCCCGGCGGCGGGGCAAGGGCGGGAGAGGGGTTGAAGGCGTTGGAAGAGAAGGGCGGCTACTGTCCCCGACAAGCGGGCCACGGGGGACAAGGGCGTGCGGCGAGCCCGTCCGCGCGATGTCCGTTTCACCCCAAACTCAACGCAAGTTTGGGTCGGGGATGGGTCGAAAACAGACGGAATCCGAATATTTGTCCATTTGGGGCCGCGCGCTGGGCCGCGCTATTCGTCCGTTCTACCCCAAACAAACGCACCCGGACAAGATGGGGTCGCGCGGTGGAGTTGACCTAATGCTGCCCTGGCAGTGAGGACTTCGAAGGATGCCCAGGCGGGAGGTCCTACACCTTGTTGCATATGCCAGACCCAGACGCCGACGAGCTGAACTCGGCGCCACCGACGACGATGGTGGCATGGAACATAGGCGTCTGCTCTCGGCTCGCTTCGATCTGATCTGCCCGCAACTAGTTTACAGCCAGCATTGTGGGCATTAAGTATACACGCCAGCCATAAGTACCACGTTTCTCTCTTTTTTTTCTATGGAAGTTTACTGACTTTTGAGAAGAGGGTGCTGGCCATAATGGGGTAACATAGCTAGTAACATAACGCACCCCAAGGCGAATTCTCTTATGTGAGAAGTATTTGGCGAGGAGAGATATTTGTGGTAACATAATATATTACCATAACATAATGCATCCCGAGGCAAAATGAGTCTCCATTTAAATAAATGAACGTTTGCATAATACCACACATATGTTACTACCAGTTATGGAAGTAGTAACATCGACTAGTAACATATGCATGTTAATAGTATAATTACTTTCCACTATGACTAGCCTAAGTGAACGTAATTCCAATGGCGTAAAAATGGAAGGTTTTTATTTATGGTGTTTCCCAGTTTTGATGCTTATCTGTTAGCACTTCGGAAAATCGCAGTACTAGCTCCAGAACTTCTTTGTCTAGATCTCGGAATTTTAAAATTTTGTGATTATAATCTATTAGAAACATTGAACATTGTTTTTAAAACTCTGTACTTTGGGAATTCAGGTTTCAACTTTGAACATTTTGGGAGATTTTGAACTTTTAGAACTTCAAATTTTAGGAGTTTCAACCATTTAGGTTTTTCCCAAACTCATAAATTTTGGAATTCAACGAAAAAAATCAAGCAGGTCACTTTCGGCTTCAGGGATTCATGTTCATGTCCCTTCATCTAGGGGGACATATGTGCCCATGTCTCTCTCTTTCTATGGATAAGTAGCTCTATTGTTTCTTCCTATGCAAATGTTGTTTCCATATGCCTGTTGTGGCTGACTTATTTGTATGGACAGATGGCTTCTGTAGCAATTGCGGTGAATCTTATAAAAAAATAGAGTTCAGTAATGAGCTGACTTGTGTGCCAAGTATGGCCCCTAAATCTGCCAATCAGGAAAAACTGGAGGAAGGTGGTATGTAGGTTAGCAATTTTCTACTTAGCATATTGTATTTCTTATTTCTTGGTGCCAGTACACTTCTTGAATTTCAAGGTTCTTTAATGAGACGATAAAGAAACCATCAAACTTTGCAGAAAGCATGCTAGCTAGAAAGACGAGAATACCAGATACTTCTTGTGGTTTTTGATTCCGGCGAGGGTTATGTTTTTGGATCCATTATGCTTCTTACATTTCTATGATTTTCAGTACAGTAGAATTAAATTAACACATATTATCTTTTATCTTGACTATGCAGGTTGATTCAGATATTAAGGATCTGACATTCCTTACTAAATACATGGTTGAAGTTGATTAATTATTCGGAGAACAAGGAGAATGATGGTTCTGATAGTATAATGACCCTTCTATCACCAGCTGATCCTTCCAAGAAGTTTGTTATTTTCGTTGAAAATATGCCTTGGGACAGTGATTTCTGCAAGACTTTGTTATAAAATAGTTGCAGTTTTCCCAGACCAATTCGCACGATTTATATTAAGAAAAAATAATAAAGAAATATGCTAGGGATGTTTCACCTGCAACCATATACACACGATCGAGATGTGCGGGACATTTAGATTGAATGCTTCCACTTATGTTAAAATGAAATTAAAGCTAGTTGCCGTACTCTAACCACCAAAGCGAAAGCATGGTTACGTTTATCCCACGGGTACTATGGAGCGACGGAGTTCCAATCTTATATGAATGCCATAAGTGACCAGGCAGAAGAAGAACCAAGGCCTAAATTGCAACATCAACAATATCATGTACAAATGTGCAAAGTGTGTTGTAGATGTACTTGTCCCAAGTGTCCTCATGGAAATATCTTCTAAGTCACTAGATGGAAACTAACAATGCAATTGCAGAAGGGCACACTGTCCAAAAACCTAATGCTTCTTTGCAGATGATAGTGTTGGAGGGCATTGCTTGAGAAATGTCATCTACACACACTGAGGTCACCCTTAGAACAAATGGTAAGTACACCGGGAGGACCATACTATAAGACGAGGTGGAAGCATAATAACTTAATAAATCTATTTTTTCGTCAATTTTTCCCTGGTCGTATAATTTTAGTGTCTTCCTCCCCTTTGGAAGATGCTTTCATGAAAAAAATAAAGTACGTCATTTTCGTCTTGAGGGATTCATGTCCCTTTATATAGGAATATGCAGAGTGGGATTGGGAAAGAACAAACAAAACTACACAGTACCCTTTTAGCACATATTAGATGGCCAACATTTTGTTATTTTAACGAGATATCTGATTCTGATCACATATTACGTTTGTTTCAGAGACCACGTGGGACCTTTTGGATGTATGATGCGCTTCTACATGCCTGACTAGCACCACATTGACCCACATATATTAAAATATATCAACCTTTAATTTTGGAGATTAACGGTTAAGATTTAAAGATGTAAACGTTACATACAAATATGTTGTACATGCATTTTTTAAAACATTGGACGTTGTCACGTACATGTCTTATTTTTGAGAACTCACGTACATGTAGATTTTTTTGGGAGGAGAACGTACATGCAGATGGAAAGGTGCAAAGCACGACCAGGAAATCGCTGCCCGGCCCAACGCGCACAGCTTCCTCATCCTCCCCGCGCGCGGTGACTACGCATCGTGAATGAATTAATGCGCCGGGATGCTCATTAATTGGGAGCACTTAATGCTGGCCAGTGATGGAAGGATAGAGATGGAGATGGACTGGAGCGTTACCCCGTCTTTGTCTTGGTGCTCCACAGAAAGGAAGGTGGTCTTTGTCCATACTCCATACTCCATAGCTAGTCTGAATTCCAACTCGTCGTCGTCAGTGAGATCATACTCAATATTGCGTCTCCCCAGCCTCAACTCCCCATCGCCTGTATGTTGGGCGATGAGGAAATCGAAGTCCAGGTTCCCCTACCGCCGCCCCGCCTGGATTCTCCTCCGCGCTTGAGTTCTCCTCCGCCGACCCGCCTGGGTTCTTCTTCGCCGGCCAGCATTAAGTGCGCCTGCCGTAACCCCTTTACACAAAATATAAGCTTGTATTGATTCATCTATTTTTTACCCAACTAAGCTCTAGAAGGTT
Organism: Secale cereale; assembly: GCA_902687465.1. Classification (NCBI taxonomy): domain Eukaryota; kingdom Viridiplantae; phylum Streptophyta; class Magnoliopsida; order Poales; family Poaceae; genus Secale; species Secale cereale. The sequence goes on from LR738714.1 coordinate 777,594,731, forward strand.
AGTCTTAATATAAAAATATTACCTCATGCTTTTGCAGCTGCTCAGAGGCGACATAAGCGATTTCTTACTTGCACAAGAATATGAGGAGGCTTAACGGATGGCTTCGGCAGCCACTACATTGAAATCTTAAAAAAATGGAGTTCAGTAATGATTGGACTTATGTGCCTAGTGTGGCCCCTAAATATGCCAATCAAGCAAATCTAGAGAAAGGTATTATGCCGTCGTGCAAATTTCCACTTAGAGCAGCATACTATATTTCTAGATCTCCTGGTGCTTTGCCAATGATACACTCCTTAACTTTCAAGGTTCTTTCAAGAGAGGATAAAGAAACCATCAAACTTTGCAGAACCATGTTCAAAAGCGATAAATTCTCGCCACTTCTTGTGGTATTTGATTCCCGCAAGGGTTATGTTCTTGAATCCATTATGCTCTTCACATTTTTATGTTTGCGTTGGAGAAGTATGTGACATTGTGTATTAAGAGCATACATTTAGCTATAAATGTGTTAGTTTGTGCTCTTGGCACAAGAAGTCGTGGGCACGTATATGCTCTTAACACAAAACAAATGTCATGCTCTTCTATTAAAATAATATTAATCTTTCTTCAGCCATTATCCAGTTTAGTCTACACAACAAGGCTTGACATTGGTACATCACCAGTATCACATATGAATGTGCAAAGTGTTGTTGCAGTTGTACCTGTCACAACCTCACAGGGAAATATCTTCTCAGTGAGTAAATGGAAAGAAACAATGCAAGTGCAGAAGTGAACACTATCCAAGATCCTAATGCTTCTTTGCAGGCGATCGCGCTGGAGGGCACTGCTGGAGAAAATGTCATATACAAAAATTGTGGTCACCACTAGTAAAAATGGCATATACACTTGTAACCCGGTACTATAAGGAGCTTAAAGGAGATGACAAATCACACAAAAAATGAACCCGTGCTAGACTGATATGCTAGGGTTGACTTCATCATTGACGATATCACTACTGAAGGGGCTTCTCCTAAAACTCCGAGCAAGAGTAAAACGTGTACATGACTAAGTCTATGAAACTATAAATGTTAACACTCATCTCTTAGTAGTGCCGGGGTTCACTCCTGAAAGGGCTCGTCCCACCTAAGTCTAATGAAACTGACTTTCAGACACTACCTCAAGTTGCGTACTGTTAAGGACCGCGGCCGCCACACCTTCTGCCTCCGCCCCATCCTCCCCGCCGTGCCGCTGGGCTCCTGGCTCTGCCCCGACTGCGCCCCGACCTCCATCATCCGTGCGTCCCTCCGCTGGCCGCTCGATCTCGCCATCTCCGTTCCCCCCCCCCTTCTCGTGTCCGCGCTCGCTCGCCTGCCGTGAATTTCATCTCATCTCATCTAATCCCCTTATTGGTTGAATTTCCGCCAGGTTTCCCGTTGAAGCAGAGCAAGATCGTGGATTTCTTCCGGATCGAGAAGGCCGCGGAGGGCGGCGCCGTCCGGCCGGCAAAGTGCGGGCTTTCTCAGGGTAATTTTCGTATCTCTGAAATTTGGAATCGCATGGATTTTGTGTATCGTATGGCTTAAGATAGGGAGTATACCATGAGGGAATCGTCGCTCGATTGTTACACATACTGCATCGCGGTCTGCTGATGATGCAAATAATTCATAAGGTGCAAATAGTTCATCTGAATACTGTGACTGATTATGAGTATGGTGCATATCTGATAGGAGAAAAAGCTGTCCTCTATGTGGGTGTTGTGTGTTGATTCATTCGTTGATTGTTTTTGTTTTGCTATGCTGACCGGTCGACACAGTAGTATCCTATACCTGCATATGTCGGTGTTACAGTGGATTAGAATTTCTAGGTAATGAACATTGAAAAATGCAGTGAGCTATCACCGCAGGAAATGCGCGGGAAAGCTACCGCTGCCAGAATTGTGTGGCAGAACCATCACTGCTGGAAATATGCGGGAAAGCATCGTTAAAAAACTTTAATTTGATCTTAATAGCACTCTTTTAGTAGGATTGTGTTATTGAATTAGGTTGGTCAAGTTTGGACGGATTAATTGACTTCCATTGATTTGTGCACATGTATATGTCAGGATGATTCGCAGGGATACGTCACATGTATATCCTGTTTGTGATCTGACTTGCACTCATCGAGCCATAGAAAAGCGCCACCTTTTGTAGTTTATTTAAAATAAGATTGATTATGTTGTATGTTGATTTGTGAATTGTTCTGTTTTGCGTGGCTTGCCGGTCAATAGAGTAGTATCCTGCTGCATATATCTCCATTCTCCATGCTTCATAGCCAGTCTGAATTCCAACTCGCCGTCGCCAATGAGATCATACTCAATATTGCGTCCCCCCAGCCTCAACTTCCCATCGCCCGTCTGTTGGGCGATGAGGAAATCGAAGTACATGGTTCCCCCTACCGCCGCCCCGTCTGGGTTCTCCTCCGCGCCTGAGTTCTCCTCCGCCGGCCCGCCTCGGTTCTTCTCCGCCGACCCGGCTGGATTCTCCTCCGCCACCCTCCATGGTAGCCACGGCCAGGACTTGGTCGGCGGTCCCGGAAGCGACAAGGACAACAACGGCGACCAAGGTGAGCACCAATTCCTAAATCTCCATTCTCCTGCCGGTTAATGGCTACATCCACGACGCGTTTGGTTGAGCCACTGGTAACGTATTCACGGTGTCGTTGCCCACCGGGGAGAAGAGAGAAGGCCGGCCGCCAGAGTTCTTGCCGACAGGGTTGAAAGATCTCCGGCGCTGTTGAATGCTGCTGATGGTGAAGAAAATATCTGACGAGTGGACAATAGAGAGAGGGGATCAAGAGCAGGCGAGAAGTGTTATTCCATCTCAGGTCAAACGCCGCTCGGATGCGCCCTATTTGTATTACATGATTTCTTGTTGGAAACAGACATACTTTCCCATGATTCACTAGCCACTCAAATTCCATGATGTTATTATAGGGGTATTGCACGCCCGTGGATATTTACAAAGATTGACCAGATCTGAGATTTGCTATAGAGTTCCTGGCCCATCCTTAAATCAGTTCCGCCTGGACCTCCCATGGCTTGATCTGATATGAACCCGTCTGCTAATAATATTGCTGCAGTGTCTCAGGATGATGTTGCAATAGCACCATATTTGGGTTCTGTGGACTTGTCTGCAGGAGATCTACCAAGGCTCTCTGACGAGCAGTTATTGCCAGCCCGGCCTAGCTGTAACATAAAGAATGAGGTGCCAGTTGTCTCCAAGTAAGTATTGGAGCTGAATCTTGCTTTGATCATTCGAATGCTATAATCTCCAAGTAAGTATCCTCTTCCGATGCAGGGTTGCTACTTCTACAAGTCATAACAGCCAAGCTACCGAGCAGACCGTGAGCAAAGGCAAAGAACAACCCAATGCTGATGTTGTCACTTAGAAAGGTATTATATTTCTTGTATAATCAACATAGTAGAAAAGACAGCGCAGCCCGGACTAATGAATTGTTGTTTTGCATTGTTTGTATCCACTGAAGAAGTGATTACTATGGAGGATGCTGAAGAGTGTGTTCAAATGGACGTTGATCCTCCTAGTTATCTACTTAACTAAGAAAATTAGCTATATTTAGATGATTTAGCCCCTCCTAATAACATTATCATATGACATGTTTGGCCCCCTCTGAGTTGAGATTCTCGCTCCGCCACTGGGCGACTCTTATAGGCCTGCACATAATTTTTCATAAAACTCCTGCCGAGGTCGAGGCTTCTCCTCCCACACGAGGTAAATAAGAGTGGTTCTTCTTTCTAGAGGAGGAAGTACATAGGGACAACGTACCTCTTCGATGATTCCTGATCGTAGTTCATTTTTAGTGGCAATGTTAGGAGAGGAGTATAGCCAAGAAGAAGGTGAATCTACTTTCAAGAAAGCACATGTAACAAAATAGGATGGCGAGGGTATTGTGGAAGTAGCAGAGATGGAAACTTATGAGTGTCACAAACTCTCAGGAAGAAGAAGCATTGCGGTTAGTAGATCACTCCCCTGTTGTATTTTTTTTGCCCAAGTTGTATGGATTAGGCCTAGTTTCCCTTCTGAAATGAGCCTAATTTTATTAGCAGATGCGTGGGAATTCCGTAACCTTTGAAGAGTTTTAAATAGCATGTTATGGCATATTCTGGCTGAAGTGTTAGCGCACCAAATGGGAATAAACGGCTTTGGTGTGATTCCCCTCCAAATGCTATAGGGCCAAAATAGTGTTGAATCATGGTTTTCATTCACACAAGCTTCCAAGACTCCACATCTCTGACAACACACTCCAGAGAAAATATAGTAAAACAAACTAAATCCGGGGTTGGCATCACCAACACTCAATAATTTCAGGCGATGTCCACATTTAATTTCAGCAAACCCAATGACACATGTAAATCTAGCATAGCACATGTAGTTGTCTTGTCAGTGATCAAATGTTACTACTGCAAAAATAAATACATAAAGTTCATACATAGTTCTCATAAAACAACATGCAACTATCTAGAGAAACTAAAACATACATTGAAACTAACATACAACTATATAAGTATTTAAATGCAACAACAGAAGCAATCAAAATCACAACAAAGGCAGTAATTGATCCAATAGCATAATGATACCAAGCCTCTTTATTAATGGCATATTTTTTAACCTTTTTAATCTTCAAGCGTATTGCATCCATCTGGATCTTGTGTAGATCGACAACATCGGCAACATGCAACTCCAATTTCATCAAATCTTCTTCAATTCTTTTCAAAAAAATAAATCAAATAATTCTTTTCTTTTTCAACTAAATTTAGCGTCTCGACAAGAGAGTCGGTTGGAATTTCCGGTTCACATACCTCCTAGACAAAAATATCTATCTCAAGTTGGTTGGCATAATTTCCATAAACACTAAATGAAATAAATAGTTATAAAAGTTAATATACCACATCCGAATCATTGACCGGATGAGAGCCGACGGGGGCGGATATCAAAACCATGGCACCATACAATAACAAACAATAATACAAGTAAGAAAATTATACAAGTAACTATCTAAATCATACAAGTAAGATTTGTATTTTTTTAAGATAAGAACAAGAGGCTCACCATGGTGGTGCCGGCGACAAGATCGGCACAGGCGACCGACGGTGGTGAGGACAAGTACGGGGGCGGAACGACACCCGACACATATGCAAACTAAGAATTTAATTTGAGCTCAAATTGCATCTAAATCAAGTAAACTCTCACATACACCCCTCCACTAAAACCCGCAAATCACGCTACTTCTAGAGCATGAAATGAGTTAAACTAGCAATGAGAGATGAATAGATGAAGTTGCTAACCTTTTAGAACACTTGGATAGTTGTTGCACCGCCAAATCTAGACAAATCTTGGGGAAAACGGAGCTTGCAGGTTCAGCTTGGAGGAAGAACAGAGGAGAAGAAAGGAGAAAGATTAAGTGTGGCTCGGGCACCTCATATCATGTTTGTTTCGTGTGAACTCAATTAGCATCATGCTCTCAGGCATTTCATCGGGCACGTCTTGTGCATAGGAAGGGAAAACAAACTAAACACACCTCCCACCTTCTATGAGGAAAAAACAAAGGAGAGGGCGGGCAGGAGCGAGGATATATATAGGCTAATTTTTAGTCCTGATTGGGGTCTAAAACCGGGACTGAAGATAGATCTTTAGTCCCGATTGGTGTCTGCAACCAAGACTAAAGGGTATCACGCTTGCCATAACCCCTTTAGTCCCGGTTCGTGTCTGCAACCGGGACTAAAGATCCCTTTTGAACCAAGACTGATGCCTACCGAGCCCCGTCCAGCTCCTAGCCGCTTGAACCGGGACTAATGCTCACATTATTCTCGGTTCGTAACGCGGCCGGGACTATTTCTCCGATCCAGCTAGAAGGAAAGCCCTGTTTTCTACTAGTGGTACTTTAGTAGCTCCAACCTATAAACCCATTGGTACAGTCTACCTTTTAGCTACGTGGTTATATGTGCATGTCGTGAACATTGTAAAACTGTTCACAAAAGATGATCAATTAGGCTTAATTGTTATAATTAATTTATATTTAGCTGCCTTGTTACAAGCACAAAATATGAGCTTGTATTTTTTTTTTTTGACTATGAATATGAGCTTGTATTGTTTCATCTATTGTCTACCCAACTAAGCTCTAGAAGGTTAGTCTTAATATAAAAAAATTACCTCATGCTTTTGCGGCTACTCAGACGCGACATAAGCGATTTCTTATTATGCACAAGAAGATGAGGAGGTTAGTGCCATTTGTCCACACTGAATATCGAGTGAGAAGGCTTAACGTATGGCTTCCGCAACCACTACATTGACATCTTTAAAAATGGAGTTCAGTAATGATTGAACTTATGTGCCTAGTATGGCCCCTAAATATGCCAATCAAGCAAATCTAGAGGAAGGTACTATGCCGTCGTGCAAATTTCCACTTAGAGCAGCATACTATTTTTCTAGATCTCCTGGTGCTTTGCCAATGATACACTCCTTAACTTTCAAGGTTCTTTCAAGAGAGGATAAATAAACCATCAAACTTTGCAGAACCATGTTCAAAAGCGATTAATTCTCGCCACTTCTTGTGGTATTTGATTCCCGCAAGGGTTATGTTCTTGAATCCATTATGCTATTCACATTTTTATGTTTGCGTTGGAGAAGTATGTGCCATTGTGTATTAAGAGCATACATTTAGCTATAAATGTGTTAGTTTGTGCTCTTGGCACAAGAAGTCGTGGGAACATATATGCTCTTAACACAAAACAAATGTCATGCTCTTCTATTAAAATAATATTAATCTTTCTTCAGCCATTATCCAGTTTAGTCTACACAACAAGGCTTGACATTGGTACATCACCAGTATCACATATGAATGTGCAAAGTGTTGTTGCAGTTGTACCTGTCACAACCTCACAGGGAAATATCTTCTCAGTGAGTAAATGAAAAGAAACAATGCAAGTGCAGAAGTGCACACTATCCAAGATCCTAATGCTTCTTTGCAAGCGATCGGGCTGGAGGGCACTGCTGGAGAAAATGTCATATACAAAAATTGTGGTCACCACTAGTAAAAATGGCATATACACTTGTAACCCGGTACTATAAGGAGCTTAAAGGAGATGACAAATCACACAAAAAATGAACCCGTGCTAGACTGATATGCTAGGGTTGACTTCATCATTGACGATATCACTACTGAAGGGGCTTCTCCTAAAACTCGGAGCAAGAGTAAAACGTGTACATGACTAAGTCTATGAAACTATAAATGTTAACACTCATCTCTTAGTAGTGCCGGAGTTCACTCCTGAAAGGGCTCGTCCCACCTAAGTCTAATGAAACTGACTTTCAGACACTACCTCAAGTTGCGTACTGTTAAGGACCGCGGCCGCCACACCTTCTGCCTCCACCCCATCCTCCCCGCCGTCCCGCTGGGCTCCTGGCTCTGCCCCGACTGCGCCCTGACCTCCATCATCCGTGCGTCCCTCCGCCGGCCGCTCGATCTCGCCATCTCCGTTCCCCCCCCCCTTCTCATGTCTGCGCTCGCTCGCCTGCCGTGAATTTCATCTCATCTCATCTAATCCCCTTATTGGTTGAATTTCCGGTAGGTTTCCCGTTGAAGCAGAGCAAGATCTTGGATTTCTTCCGTATCGAGAAGGCCGCGGAGGGCGGCGCCGTCCGGCCGGCAAAGTGAGGGCTTTCTCAGGGTAATTTTCGTATCTCTGAAATTTTGAATCGCATGGATTTTGTGTATCGTATGGCTTAAGATAGGGAGTATACCATGAGGGAATCGTCGCTCGATTGTTACACATACTGCATTGCGGTCTGCTGATGATGCAAATAATTCATAAGGTGCAAATAGTTCATCTGAATACTGTGACTGATTATGAGTATGGTGCATATCTGATAGGAGAAAAAGCTGTCCTCTATGTGGGTGTTGTGTGTTGATTCATTCGTTGATTGTTTTTGTTTCGCTATGCTGACCAGTCGACACAGTAGTATCCTATTCCTGCATATGTCGGTGTTACAGTGGATTAGAATTTCTAGGTAATGAACATTGAAAAATGCAGTGAGCTATCACCGCAGGAAATGCGCGGGAAAGCTACCGCCGCCAGAATTGTGTGGCAGAACCATCACTGCTGGAAATATGCAGGAAAGCATCGTTAAAAAACTTTAATTTGATCTTAATAGCACGCTTTTTGTAGGATTGTGTTATTGAATTAGGTTGGTCAAGTTTGGACGGATTAATTGACTTCCATTGATTTGTGCACATGTATATGTCAGGATGATTCGCAGGGATACATCACATGTATATCCTGTTTGTGATCTGTCTTGCACTCATTGAGCCATAGAAAAGCGCCACCTTTTGTAGTTTATTTAAAATAAGATTGATTATGTTGTATGTTGATTTGTGAATTGTTCTGTTTTGCGTGGCTGGCCGGTCAATAGAGTAGTATCCTGCTGCATATATCTCCATTCTCCATGCTTCATAGCCAGTCTGAATTCCAACTCGCCGTCGCCAATGAGATCATACTCAATATTGCGTCCCCCAGCCTCAACTTCCCATCGCCCGTCTGTTGGGCGATGAGGAAATCGAAGTACATGGTTCCCCCTACCGCCGCCCCGTCTGGGTTCTCCTCCGCGCCTGAGTTCTCCTCCGCCGGCCCGCCTGGGTTCTTCTCCGTCGACCCGCCTGGATTCTCCTCCGCCACCCTCCATGGCAGCCACAGCCAGGACTTGGTCGGCGGTCCCGGAAGCGACAAGGACAACAACGGCGACCAAGGTGAGCACCAATTCCTAAATCTCCATTCTCCTGCCGGTTAATGGCTACATCCACGACGCGTTTGGTTGAGCCACTGGTAACGTATTCACGGTGTCGTTGCCCACCGGGGAGAAGAGAGAAGGCCGGCCGCCGGAGTTCTTGCCGACAGGGTTGAAAGATCTCCGGCGCTGTTGAATGCTGCTGATGGTGAAGAAATTATCTGACGAGTGGAGAATAGAGAGAGGGGATCAAGAGCAGGCGAGAAGTGTTATTCCATCTCAGGTCAAACGCCGCTCGGATGCGCCCTATTTGTATTACATGATTTCTTGTTTGAAACAGACATACTTTCCCATGATTCACTAGCCACTCAAATTCCATGATTTTATTATAGGGGTATTGCATGCCTGTGGATATTTACAAAGATTGATCAGATCTGTAAGATTTGCTATAGAGTTCCTGGCCCATCCTTAAATCAGTTCTGTCTGGACCTCCCATGGCTTGATCTGATATGAACCTGTCTGCTAATAATATTGATGTAGTGTCTCAGGATGATGTTGCAATAGCACCAGATTTGGGTTCTGTGGACTTGCCTGCAGGAGATCTACCATGGCCCTCTGACGAGCAGTTGTTGCCAGCCCAGCCCAGCTATAACATAAAGAATGAGGTGCCAGTTGTCTGCAAGTAAGTATTGTAGCTGAATCTTGCTTTGATCATTTAGATGGTATAACCATCTTATATCCTCTTCCGATGCAGGGTTGCTACTTCTACAAGTCATAATAGCCAAGCTACCGAGCAGACCGCGAGCAAAGGCAAAGAACAACCCAATGCTAATGTTTTCACTTCGAAAGGTATTGTATTCTTGTACAATCAACAGAGTAGAAAAGATAGAGCAAGGACTAATGAGCTGTTTCTTTGCATTGTTTGTATCCGCTTAAGAAGTGATTACTATGAAGGATGCTGAAGAGTGTGTTCAAATGGACGTTGACCCTCCTAGTTATCTACTTAACTGAGAAAATTAGCTATATTTAGATGATTTAGCCCCTCCTAATAACGTTATTATATGACATGTTTGGCCCCCTCTGAGTTGAGATTCTCGCTCCGCCACTGGGGCGACTCTTATTGGTCTGCACATAATTTTTGATAAAACTCCTGCCGAGGTCAAGGCTTCTCCTCCCACACGAGGTAAATAAGAGTGGTTCTTCTTTCTAGAGGAGGAAGTACATGGGGACAACGCACCTCTTCAATGAGTCCTGATCCCAGTTCGTTTTCAGTTGCAATGTTAGGAGAGGAGTATAACCAAGAAGAAGGTGAATCTACTCTTAAGAAAGCACATGTAACAAAATAGGATGGCGAGGGTATTGTGGAAGTAGCAGAGATGGAAACTTACGAGTGTCACAAACTCTCGGGAAGAAGAACCATCGCGGTTAGTAGATCACTCCCCCTTCATAATTTTCTTGCCCAGATTGTATGCATTAGGCCTAGTTTCCCTTCTGAACTGAGCCTAGTTTTATTAGCAGATGTGTGGGAATTCCGTGCCCTTTGAAGAGGTTACTTGAACAATAAAAGGAGTTTTAAATAGCATGTTGTGGCATATTCTGGCTGAAGTGTTAGCGCGCTAAATGGGGATAAACGGCTTTGGTGTGATTCCCCTCCAAATGATATACGGCCGAAATAGCATGCAATTCAAAACTATGAGAAAAATTCAAGTATATCATCACTTTATGAACAAAGAACTTGCGTTGGTGTTGAATCATGGTTTTCAATCACATAAGCTTCCAAGACTCCACATCTCTAACAACAAACTCCAGAGAAAATATAGTAAAAGAAACTAAATCCGGGGATGGCATCACCAACACTCAATAATTTCAGGGGATATCCACATTTCATTTCAGCAAACCCAATGACACATGTAAATCTTGCATAGCACATATAGTTTTCTTGTCACTGATCAAGTGTTATTACTGCAAAAATAAATACATAAAGTTCATACATAGTTCTCATAAAACAACATACAACTATCTATAGCATCTAAAACATACATTGAAACTAACATATAACTATGTAAATATTTAAATGTAACAACAGATGCAATCAAAATCGCAACTAAGGTAATAATTGATCCAACAACATAATGATACCAAGCCTCTTTATTAATTGCATATTTTCTAATCTTTCTAATCTTCTAGGGCATTGGATCCATCAGGATCTTGTGTAGATCGACGACATCGGCAACTTGCAACTCCAATTTCATCTTCTTTTCTTCAATTCTTTTCAATTTTTCTGTCAAATAATTCTTTTCTTTTTCAAGTAAATTTAACCTCTCGACAAGAGGGTCGGTTTGGAATTTCCGGTTCACATACCTCCTAGATAAAAATATCTATGTCAAGTTGGTCGGCATAATTGTCATAAATACTAAATGAAACAAATAGTTATAAAAGATAATATACCACATCCGAATCATAGACCGGACGAGAGCCGACGGGGGCGGATATCAAAACCATGACACTATATAATAACAAACAATAATACAAGTAAGAAAAGTATACAAGTAACTATCTAAATCATACAAGTAATATTTTTTTAAAGATAATAATAAGACGCTCACCATGGTGGTGTTTCTGCGTCCCCCTGACCAAAACCTCCCACATTAGGATTGCTTGTTAATGGTTGATCAAGCTTGATGGATTCCCCCTCTGAAACAAGAAGTTCTGGTCCGGGAGCTATAATATCAATCACTTGGCATCCATCTGATGCATCAACTATGGATATTTCATATCCCCCTTTTCTTTACGTAGTATTTTTTTTACTATACCTGTTGACGTACCATTATAGACTGTATTGTTACTCTTGCTACCATCAGGATAGATCTGTTCTCTTCCTCGGTTTCCCCCGACATATATGGGATATTTTAATAAATGAGCATCTTTCTTCGTAGCAGGATCAGGGGAAAGAATGGGAAAGACAATTTCACTATATTTCTTACCGGGACGAGTTCGGCGCAAGAGATCGACGAGGACGGGGATGGGGAAGGAATGGCACCCTACACATGTGCAAACTAAGAAGTTAATTTGAGCTCAAATTGCATCTAAATCAAGTAAACTCCCACATACACTCCACCACTAAAACCCACAAATCACTCTACTTCTAGAGCATGAAATGAGCTAAACTATCAATGAGAGATGAAAGGATGAAGTTGCTAACCTTTTAGAACACTTGGATAGTTGGTGCACCGCCAAATCTTGACAAATCGTGGGGAAAATGGAGCTTGGAGGTCGAGCTTGGAGGAAGAACAGAGGAGAAGAAAGAAGAAAGCTTAAGCGTGGCTCGGGCACCACATATCATGTTTGTTTCGTGTGAACTCAATTAGCATACTGCTCTCAGGCATTCATCGAGCACCTCTTGTGCATAGGAAGGGAAAACAAACTAGCACACACCTCACACCTTCTATGAGGAAAAAACAGCGGAGAGGGCGGGAAGGGGCGAGGATATATATAGGCAAATTTTTAGCCCGGGTTGGGGTCTAAAACCGGGACTGAAGACAGATCTTTAGTCCCGGTTGGTATCTGCAACCGGGACTACAGGGTATTGCGCCTGCCGTAACCCCTTTAGTCCCAGTTGGTGTCTGAAACCGGGACTAAAGGTCCCATTCAAACCGAGAATGATAAGACCTGTTTTCTACTAGTGGTACTTCAGTAGCTCAAACCAATAAACCCGTTTGTATAGTCTACATTTTAGCTACGTAGTTATATGTGTATGTCGTGAACATTATAAAATTGTTCACAAAAGATGACCAATTAGGCTTAAGAGGTTATAATTAGTTTATATTTAGCTGCTTTGTTACAAGCACAAAATATGAGCTTGTATTGCTTCATCTATTGTTTACCCAACTAAGCTCTAGAAGGTTAGTTTTAGTATAAAAAAATTACCTAATGCTTTTACAGGTGCTCACAGGTGACATAAGCAATTTCTTGTTATGCACAAGAAGATGAGGAGGTTAGTGCCATTTGTCCCCACTGAATATCGAGAGAGAAGGCTTAACGGATGGCTTCTGCAGCCACTTAAAACATGGAGTTTAGTAATGATTGGACTTATGTAGCTCAGCTAGAACGAAAGTACTATTTTCTACTAGTGGTACTTTAGTAGCTCCAACCTATAAACCCGTTGGTACAGTCTACCTTTTAGCTACGTAGTTATATATGTATGTCGTGAACATTGTAAAACTGTTCACAAAAGATGATCAATTAGGCTTAATTGTTATAATTAATTTATATTTAGCTGCCTTGTTACAAGCACAAAATATGAGCTTGTATTGCTTCATCTATTGTCTACCCAACTAAGCTCTAGAAGGTTAGTCTTAATATAAAAAAATTACCTCATGCTTTTGCGGCTACTCAGACGCGACATAAGCGATTTCTTATTATGCACAAGAAGATGAGGAGGTTAGTGCCATTTGTCCCCACTGAATATCGAGTGAGAAGGCTTAACGGATGGCTTCCGCAACCACTACATTGACATCTTAAAAAATGGAGTTCAGTAATGATTGAACTTATGTGCCTAGTATGGCCCCTAAATATGCCAATCAAGCAAATCTAGAGGAAGGTATTATGCCGGCAAGCAAATTCCCACTTAGACCAGCATACTATATTTCTAGATCTCCTTGTGCTTTGCTAATGATACACTCCTTAACTTCCATGGTTCTTTCAAGAGAGGATAAATAAACCATCAAACTTTGCAGAACCATGTTCAAAAGCGATTAATTCTTGCCACTTCTTGTGGTATTTGATTCCCACAAGGGATATGTTCTTGAATCCATTATGCTCTTAACATTTTTATGTTTGCCTTGGAGAAATATGTCCCATTATATATTAAGAGCATACATTTAGTTATAAATGTGTTAGTTTGTGCTCTTGGCAAAAGAAGTCGTGGGCACATATATGTTCACAAAACAAATGTCATTAATATGCTCTTCTATTAAAATAATATTAATCTTTCTTCAGCCATTGTCCAGTTTAGTCTACACAACAAGGCTTGACATTGGTACATCAATTGTATCACGTATGAATGTGCAAATTGTTGTTGTAGTTGTGCCTGTCTCAACCTCACAGGGAAATATCTTCTCAGTCAGTAAATGGAAAGAAACAATGCAAGTGCAGAAGTGCAAACTATCCAGGATCTAATGCTTCTTTGCAGCCGATCCCGCTGGAGGGCACTGCTGGAGAAAATTTCATATACAAAAATTGTGGTCACCACTAGTAAAAATGGCATATACACTTGTAGCTCGGTACTATCAAAGGAGCTTAAAGGAGATGACAAATGACACAAAAAATGAACCCGTGCTAGACTGATATGCTAGGGTTGACTTCATCATCGACGATATCACTACTTAAGGGGCTTCTCCTAAAACAAGGAACAAGAGTAAAATGTGTACATGACTAAGTCTATGAACTATAAATGTTAACACTCCTCTCTTAGTAGTACGGGGGTTCACTCCTGAAAGGGCTCGTCCCAAGGACTTTGTTTCGAGCTTCGCTGTACATGTTGATGCATATATTAAGGATCTGACATTCTTAACTGAATACACTGGCGATGTTGATTATCTAATGAACAGGGAAAATGATGGCTCTGATAGTATAATGACCCTTCTATCAGGAGTGGATCCTTCCTAGAAGCGCACTATCTGCCCTTTTCCCCGTGGAAACATCGCCTGCTTTATTAATGGCATCAACAACCACACTTTGTAAGTAGTTGGTGCCTATCCTTATGAATGTACATGTGTTAGGCATCACTTACGCCACTCTAATCTTGTCCAACTCATGCAGTGATGGAAAGAAGAAGCAAATCGTCAAGTGTGTGAGGTTCGACATCGGCGAGAAGTGTCGTGTCTTGCTAGTCGCCTGCCGTTATATAGCTCCCGGTGAGAAGCTGTAGTACGACTACAACGGGCAATACAATGCATTCCCAATGCATTATTTCGTCTAACTCCCCCAACAGTTCTGGCCAGCCCAGCATCAAGGATTCTGGGCGATTAATGACGGCATTTTCAGCATTACCAATGAAAAGCCAGTAACTTATATATAGTTTAATTGCCAGAAGAGGTCCCTGATGGCGAACAATGATACGTGCTGATGTTTTTAGTACCTAGCAGTGAAAATAGTCTTCATTCAGCGTGAAGACAGACAAGTGGGATCTTCCTTTTCTTTTTCTCCCGAGCTCCCAAGATGCCGTCTGCTGATTCATATTCATTATTGTTGCGGAGTTCTTGCTCGACTTGAGTCTTTTTCGGGGATCCATGCCGCTTTCTATAGGAGTAAATACCTATCTGCCCCTGTCTCTCTCTGTTGAATGGTTAAGTAGGTGTTGTGCTGGGAATTGTTCTCCATGTTCAGCTGTTTCAACTAGTGAAATGTGGTTTCCCTATTGGTGTCGTGTTCTTTTAACTTTGTTATTATTGCCCTATGGCAGCTGCGCATTTTACTTACTTTCTTTTGACACTACCCAACTAAAAAGTTACCCACTATATAATTGAATTGACACCATAGAAATAAAATGTCTCATGCTATTAATTTAGTATGACAAGTAAAAGTTACGAAGTTTTTTTTTAAACTACGCATGAAGGATATGTTGAAGTACTATGGATAAGAAATAAAGATAAAGTAGATTTAGACTAAGTACAACTTGTCGTATAATCCAAGTATCCCCCCTCGTGTTATACTATTTATATACCCCTCGAGAGTCAGATTAACAACATTGAAATCTTTTAGGGGTTGTTTGGATTGTGCCAGATCCAACCCCGCCAAACTATCACAACATGTCGCCTTGGAAGGATTAATCTCCTAGAGCGAGCCACGAGTGGGCCACTTCAATTAGGTGCTCACGAATCTGGTTTTGAGAACCTTTTAGAAGCTTTCAGTCCATTTTTTTCATTTCTCTATTTTTCTTGTTGTTTTCGTACATATTTATTAGTTTTTCTTTTTCATTCTTTTTGTTTTTTCTTTTAGGGTTTCACCAGTTTTTCTTGGTTTTCAATGGTTTTTTTCTTTTTTCTATGCTATAACTTCAGATTTCCTTTGCTTTTAAGCGGTTTTCTTTATTTGTTTCTTGGTTTTCACAATTTTTTATTTTCTCCATCTTTCCTTTGTTTTTAAATGGTTTTTATTTGTTGCTTTCTTGACTCTTCTCCGGTGTCAGGTTTCTTTGTTTCCTTTTCTTTTTTACATCGTTTCCCTCTGATTTTCTTGTGTCCTTTTTCTCTTTGGTTTTCTTTCATTTCTCTCTTATGTTTTCTTTCTTCTTTTCCTTTTTTCAACAGATGTCCATATTTTCGTTACACAATGTACATCTTTCGTACATGCCAAGAACATTTTTTAATAGATGTTTAATATTTTTCAGATACATGATTAACACTACTTTTTCAAGTAACTGATACGTCTCCAACACATATATAATTTTTGATTGTTCCATGCTATTATATTATCTGTTTTGGATGTTTTATATGCATTATTATGCTATTTTATATTATTTTTGGGACTAACCTATTAACCTAGAGCCCAGTGCCAGTTTATGTTTTCTTCCTTGTTTTTGAGCTTCGCGGAAAAGGAATATCAAACGGAGTCCAAACAGAATGAAACTTTACGATGATTTTTCTTGAACCAGAAGACACCCCGGAGACTTGAGAACCCAGTCAGAAGAGCCACGAGGCGTCCACAAGGGGGGAGGGCGCTCCCAGGTGGGTAGGGCGCGCCCTGTTGGGGAACGTAGTATTTTAAAATTTTCCTACGATCATGCAAGATCTATCTACCAGATGCATAGCAACGAGAGGGGACAGTGTGTCTACATACCCTCCTAGACCGGGAGCGGAAGCGTCAAGTGACGCGGTTGATGTTGTCGAACTTCTTCGCGATCCAACCGATCAAGCACCGAACGTACGGCACCTCCGCGTTCAGCACACGTTCAGCTTGATGACGTCCCACGAGCTCTTGATCCAGTTGAGCTTCACGGGAGAGTTTCGTCAGCACGACGGCGTGGTGACGGATATGATGTATTCACCGGCGCAGGGCTTCGCCTAAGCACCGCGATGATATGACCGAGGTGTGTTTCTGTGGAGGGGGGCACCGCACACGGCTAAAACAATTCAACTTGTGTGTCTTTGGGTGCCCCCCTGCCCCGTATATAAAGGAGCAAGGGGGAGGCCGGCCGGCCCTTGTTTGGTGCGGCTAGAGGTGCAATCCTACTAGGAATAGGATTGCAATCCTATTCCTAGTAGGAATCACCAAAGAAGGAAGAGAGGGAAAGGAAAAGAGGAGAGGTGGCGCCCCCCGATCCTAGTCCAACTAGGAACCCTAGGTGGGGCGCCGGCCAGCCCTATGGGCTGCCTCTCTCTTTCCCTTAAGGCCCACTATGGACCATCCCCCTTCGTAGGGGGTTCCGGTAACCCCCTCCGGCAATCCCGTTAAATCCGAAACTTTTCCGGAACACTTCCGGTTTCCGAATATAGTCGTCCAATATATCAATCTTTATGTCTCGGACATTCCGAGACTCCTCATCATGTCCGTGATCTCATCCGGGACTCCGAACTACCTTCGGTACATCAAAACTCATAAACTCATAATATCGATCGTCATCAAACGTTAAGCGTGCGGACCCTACGGGTTCGAGAACTATGTAGACATGACCGAGACTCATCTCCGGTCAATAACCAATAGCGGAACCTGGATGTTCATATTGGCTCCTACATATTCTACGAAGATCTTTTATCGGTCAAAACCGCATAACAACATACGTTGTTCCTTTTGTCATCGGTATGTTACTTGCCCGAGATTCGATCGTCGGTATCTCTATACCTAGTTCAATCTCGTTACTGGCAAGTCTCTTTACTCGTTCCGTAACACATCATCTCGTGACTAACTCATTAGTCTTTTTGCTTGCAAGGCTTATTGTGATGTGTGTTACCGAGAGGGCCCAGAGATACCTCTCCGACACTCGGAGTGACAAATCCTAATCTTGATCTATGCCAACACCACGAATACTTTCGGAGACACCTGTAGAGCATCTTTATGATCACCCAGTTACGTTGTGACGTTTGATAGCACACAAGGTGTTCCTACGATATTCGGGAGTTGCATAATCTCATAGTCATAGGAACATGTATAAGTCATGAAGAAAGCAATAGCAGAAAACTAAACGATCATTGTGCTATGCTAACGGATGGGTCTTGTCCATCACATCATTCTCCTAATGATGTGATCCCGTTGATCAAATGACAACTCATGTCTATGGCTAGGAAACATAACCATCTTTGATCAATGAGCTAGTCTAGTAGAGGCATACTAGGGACATACTGTTTTGTCTATGTATCCACACATGTACTAAGTTTCCGGTTAATACAATTCTAGCATGAATAAAAGACATCTATCATGATATAAGGAAATACAAATAACATCTTTATTATTGCCTCTAGGGCATATTTCCTTCAGTCTCCCACTTGAACTAGAGTCAATAATCTAGATTACAAAGTGATGATCCTCACACCCATGGAGTCCTGGTGCTGATCATGTTTTGCCCGTGGAAGAGGCTTAGTCAACGGGTCTGCAACATTCAGATCCGTATGTATTTTGCAAATCTCTATGTCTCCCTCCTTGACTAGATCGCGGATGGAATTGAAGCGTCTTTTGATGTGCTTTGTTCTCTTGTGAAACCTGGATTCCTTCGCCAAGGCTATTGCTCCAGTGTTGTCACAAAAGATTTTCATTGGACCCGATGCACTAGGTATTACACCTAGATCGGATATGAACTCCTTCATCCAGACTCCTTCATTTGCTGCTTCTGAAGCAGCTATGTATTCCGCTTCACACGTAGATCCCGCCACGACGCTCTGTTTGGAACTGCACCAACTGACAGCTCCACCGTTCAATAAAAATACATATCCGGTTTGTGACTTAGAGTCATCCGGATCAGTGTCAAAGCTAGAATCGACGTAACCGTTTACGACGAGCTCTTTGTCACCTCCATACACGAGAAACATATCCTTTGTCCTTTTCAGATACTTTAGGATGTTCTTGACCGCTGTCCAGTGATCCACTCCTGGATTACTTTGGTACCTCCCTGCTAAACTTATAGCAAGGCACACATCAGGTCTGGTACACATCATCGAATACATGATAGATCCTATGGCTAAGGCATAGGGAATGACTTTCATTTTCTCTCTATCTTCTGCAGTGGTCGGGCATTGAGTCTTACTCAACTTCATACCTTGTAATACAGGCAAGAACCCTTTCTTTGACTGATCCATTTTGAACTTCTTCAAAATCTTATCAAGGTATGTGTGTCGGTGTACTAAGATAGGGGTACCTTAGTACCCCAACTTGTGCACGGGCAGTAGCAGCTTCCCGCGGCAGGGCTTACCATGTGCTTGCCAAGAACCTTTCTGGTCCCTATGAAGCCATTCAAGAACAAAGTATACAAGTCAGAAGATCAAGGCCCCGGCAAGAGGAGCTTGCCGGGAAGGCCGCACCAGGCTCAAGGTTATCACTTTAAGCACAAGACCCTGGCAAGAGGAGCTTGCCAGGAAGGCCAAGGAATGCACACCTCAAGAAATGCCTCGGCGCATCATGCGCCCCGGCAGGACCCGGAGAGCGACAAGCTTCCGGGCCCGGCAAGGTCACAGCCCCGGCAAGGTGCTTGCCGGGGGAGACTTATGATGTGTGCCCGCGCTCCAGCTCATCTGTCCACGCGTCGCCCTGGGGCCCTTCCAGGGACGCGTGGCGGAAAGCTGTGCAGCCTAGGGCACACGGTGGCAAGCCACGGTGACGAGACTACCGCCGTGGCGAACGGAGAAGCATGGACGGACACTTTTGGGGTCGACGGTGACGGGCATTTAATGCCCTTGTCCCCCACTGTCAAGGTTAGGTGAGGACCACTGTTCACGCACTATTCCCGCATTGTTACAACTACCACCAAAATTACATTTTTGCCCTCCTCTACGCTGACACCTGTCGGTGACCCCTTAAGCTATAAAAGGAGGCCCATGCATAACGTAGAAAGGGTTTGAAACCTAAGCAACTCTCTCGCTCGGTGCAGCTAGTACTGTAGCTCTTCAAGCTCCCGAGCTCAATACAATCAAGGCAGGAGTAGGGTTTTACGCGTCCGCACGGCCCGAACCTGGGTAAACTGCCCGCGTGTGCCCCTCGATCTGCTCTCCGTGCTCCCTCCGCTCCCTTACCGCAACGTAGAAGGGGCTCCGGTCCCATAGGTGCTCATGGGAGGACAGTTTCCCCCGACATCTTTGGCGCGCCAAGTAGGGGGCGTCGAGGTTGTGCGAACCTGATCCGGCGCTCACGCGGGCGCATTCTTCATCAACCTCTCCAACTTCGTCAACTTCATCAGCAGCACCAACATGCCTCCGAAGAAGAAGGCTTCGGAGGTCGGAGGCCCGTCTGCGTCGATCCCGCCGCCACCAGAACCAACGGTTGGTGGGGGAGACGCCGGCGGAAGGGTGGTCGCCGGTGAGGAAGCTCACGGCGTCACCAAATCCAAGGACAAGACGGACGACCGGGCGAATTCCAAGGCCTCGGTGTCCGTAGACGCACCACGCCTCTCTCGGGAGGTGCCAAGCCAGCAGCGCCGTGGTACAGGAGGTACCATTCGCTTGCTGGGGCAAGGACAAACCGGAGGATCGCGGGATGCTCAAGGCCATCGTCCTGGCACGAGCAAGGCGCGGTCGCGGGGGCGAGAAACTGCTCCTTCTAACCCCGTTAGAAGTCCGAGCATATCTCGCTCCTCGCACCGCTCGCCGCCGCTCCCCTCCTCTCCAGCAGAAGCTCTGGCAAGAGCACAGCTACTCCTCGATTTCCCTCCAGCGGCAGACAAGGCCGAAGACTGGAGGGCGATGATTCAGAGTCTCATCGCCTTCGCCAACAACGACACGCCGCAGCAGCCGGCGACGTCGCGGCCGTGGCAAGTCGACCAGACGAAGGCCGATGGCGACAAGACCGCCGGGGGTGCAACCACCGTGCACTCCCCGCCGCGGAAACAGAAGACGCCACCCCGCCGGATTAACGTCGACGACGACTCCACGGCGTCGTCGGATCCGCGGGCTCGTCGGGACCAGCGCCAAGTCCTCGACGACCGGCGGTAAGAAGACGCTCGGACGCGCATCGAGCGCCGACGAGAAGCCCGGCGACAATCGGATCAGCGCGCTGGGACCACTGTCGACACGTACGCGCCCAGTGAGCCAGGCGACTTGTCGTACGCGGCAGGTTGCCCTGCGTTCACCCGTGAGCTGCGGCGAGTCCAGTGGCCCAGCATGAAAAACTTCAAGCCCGACGTACCCGAGAAGTACGACGGCAAGACGCACCCCTCGGAGTTTGTCAGGACCGGTTTTCCAGGATATTAATTTCCCAGTAAACGGCCCTTGTGCTCACCAGCCCCAGGATTACTGTTAGCTGATGAGACACAAACTTGATACAGAAATTCCAAGCAAAATACAAAATATGTAGTACAAGACCATTCTGGTCCATGAGTACAACAAAAGGGTTCTAGTGGTTGATGGCGGAAGCGGTTTGCGATACATCAGCGTCTATGGGACTCCATTTCCCACAGGAACAGCTGACCTGGATAATTCCTATCTTCGCGAGGCTGCTATCACTGTTGCCTAGGTTCCGAGGCTGCCATCATAGCACTCTTCTCCAAGCAAGAAATCTGGTCAAGACAATAACCAGGGACAAGCCAGTGAGTACTTTGAATGTACTCGCAAACATTATGAACACAGGTACAATATAACAAATGACATTCATGCTCTGAAATATTCTATGATCACTTCGTTAGTCGCGAAATAAAAATTCATGATGCAAGCATGTTATTCTTATAAACCATGGATAAGTAATCAAGAACAAAAATAAAATGCACCGATCGGGTGTCTGAAGCGACGCCTCGAAAGGATAATA
>LR738714.1:777619043-777672688 GCA_902687465.1 Secale cereale
CTAGCTAGAGGGCCTGGGTGATGATGCAAATTAACAGAACAAGGTTAGAGGTGGCTAGGAGATTAGTGGACATGCTGGTTAGTCCAGAGGGGTAAGATCACAGTGCAAACTTAAGAGCATGCCAAAACTGGCCATGCACTATAGGTGTTCGACATAAAGCCAGAGCCACCTGTAGTGCTTTGCTAGAGATGCAAATTGGCAGAATGAGGTCTCTTTAGATGATAAAGAGGGTGGCAGGGTTAGCTAGTCAAAAGCCAAAACTTCCTAGTGCAAGTTTTTGAGAAAACTAAATCTGGACAGAAAGTGTATGCCATCATTGCATGGACCAAAAATATACCCATGGGTCCAATTTCCTGGACTTAAGAGTTTGGTAGGGTGGACTACAAGCAGGAGAAAAATTTAGAGGCAAAAGGGCAAGCAAAAATGGAGTTGTAGTACAAACCACTAAACTGGACCAGAACACACATGAGGATGTTTTGCTCAAATTTTCCAAAGAACACCACTGGGTTTTTGCATAAGAATGAGTTATATACTTCTACCAACATCTCCAAATTTTTGGTAGAATTTTTAAATGAATTTATAAAAGGGTTGTAGTGCAAAAGAGACTTTAAAACTTATGAGAACCCACTTAAAAGCAATAAAGTTTTTAGGGAAATATTTACAGAAATATTTCCACTGATAAAAGAAATGATCTTGAGAAGGTATACAAGTCCAACAATATTCTTGAAAGGTTTCCCCCCTTGAGGGAAACATTCCACAATTCAGAAGAAAGAAATGGTTCTGAAATCAGAAGAAAATATCCAGAAAAGAAAAATTTAATTTCCTGGCAAAATTTTAATCAATAAAACATGGTTAAAAATCTTGGGGTGTTACAACACCACCCCCCTTAAGAAAAATCTCGTCCTCGAGATTTGCTAAGGACGATCTCAAAATATCCATCCTATTACCATAAAGCATTAATTTAAAAGAAACGAACATTCATAAAACACTGAGGTTACTGCGAGGGAGATAATTGGTGTACTGGTGTTATGAGGGAAAAACCATGGTTGGGAAAACCGAGAAATTACCACTATCGGCTACGGTAAATTTAGAACAACAGTCTAAATTCACAAATTACGCTGGTCGTACCCGAGTGCATAGAGTTCTCTCTGGCTGACAGGTGGACCCGGGGTCCACTGTCAGTCTCTTCTCCTACCTCTGGCTCTCTTTCTCCCTCTCTCTCGCGTGCTCTCCCGCGCTTTCTCCACCGGCGACGCCTAGCGCGTAGGGCATCTAGGCCGTACTGCGGTAGTGCGCGGCGTGCTAGCTGCCGGCGCAGCGTGCACTCACCTCGCGGGCCAGTGCGTTGTCGGCACTGCTCGCGGATTCGCCTCCGAACACCGGCGATCGAGCGACGAGCGGCGCTGGTGGACTTCGCCCACCGTACACCGATCTCGAGCTATAAAATGACCGCGGTGCTCCACTCTTCTTCCTCACACCTGGCCTCGCCTCCCTTCTCCTTCCTTCTCCTCCATTTCTGTCTGCAGGAGCTCGCGACGAGGCTCTAATGGCGGAGGTGATGCCGGACTGGTACGTGATCCTGATGTGCGGAGGGTTGGCGGCGTTGCTGGGGTTCTCCGTGCTCTTGTGCGCGATGATCCTCAATGATCGTGGTGATGCTGCTGCTCGAGTGTTAGCTCTTCGTGGCGGCGATGATCACGAGGATTAACTGTGGTTGTTAGGTTCTGACTGCTGTCAGTGTGCTGGAGGCAACCTGCGTTCGAATAATCACCCACTAATTTCTCCTTCAGAGACTGTGGTGTGATAGTGAGGTTATCCGATAGGTGCAAAATGTGTACGTGGTTATGCAATTAGTGCATGCAGTTGAGTGGTAGTGGATGTGAGCCTGCTGTCGTGGTGCTGTGCGAATTAAAATACATGTCATGGAGAATTTATGTGTTGCAACGGCTCAAAGGAAAATCTAACTTCAAGATTTACTGAGAGCGGAAACAGTCAATCAAAATGAACAGCAGTAAAAACCACTCATATTAATCGAGAACAAACATTTAATGCATCGCACAAACTTAGGATACAACGCATAAGCTGTAATACATAAATAAGTGCTAGGATAACAAACATAGCAGTGATGTCTACGATAAAAACGGAAAACGGACAGGGTCCTGAGGAAATGTTTCCGGCACTGGGGCACATTCCTCTTCTATCGGGGGAAGCGGAAGGCTTCCTGGTGTTGGAATACACTCTTCTTCTTCCGGAGGGAGCGGAGGAAGTTGAGGAAGCAATCGAAGAACGTGTCCTTCCTGAGTTGGCAGAGGGGGTCCGCCAATGGTGATCCGGGGATTTATAACAGCAAGGCTGTGGAGGTACCCCAGTATTTGCTGGGTGAAACGCTCCTGGGCCATCACATATTGAATGAGGTAGACCAGGGCTGGATCGCTCTCCGTACGTCCACAGCGGAACGTAGCTTCTGCTCCAAAAGCAGCGCGGCTTGGGAAATAGCAGTATTCTCTTTTGCTGGCACAAGGTACCGCAAATCGAAGACGGGTGACTGCTTCATACGCCGCAGACTCAATGGCCATGCCTGGTGTTGGCATGGATCTCCCGATGAAGATAACATAGGGAGGGCCTTGGTTTAAATCTGCTGGTGGAATATGTACAGCTGCCCAGTATTTCGAGAGATCAGGAGTGATTCTCGATTTGTACAGCTCATACAGGGGTGGATGGGTAGAGCCAAGGGTATTGCGGGAAAAATCCCATAGTACCTTAACAAAGCTACCAGGGTTTGCGTCGGGGGTCCTCAGGTAAGCTCCGGGGTGAGACATGGATGGGTGAATGAGGAAGATAGCGCTCGATGCTGATGGTTGCTGGTGTGGAAAAATGAGGGTGGCCTCTTATAGAGAGCCTGGGTCATGAAACATGAAGTGGTGCCGGTACGACTGAGACACCGACTCCGGCGCGGGGCTGTCTGAGTCAAAGTCTCAGGCCTCAATCCCCAAAAGAAAAGTGACATGTTACTGTGCATGTCGATTAGGGTCACGTCTATAATTTAACTCTGCAACCCTTCGTCAAACAATATATGCCAGATCACACATACTATGTGATGTTGACACACAAGTGGTTACAAGCTCACTACGTCACACAACGATTACTGCGGAACTAAAGGAAAAACCGGTCACTAGGGCTTGACAATAATCCTGGTGGACTCAGTCCACCTGGTTGAGATCTAGCCGGGCGTGTCCTGCGGATGTCGAGTCCTCTCCGGGTGCTTCCGTGTCGGAGCCGGCCGGGGTAGGATGGGGAGCTACAGGGCTGGAGTAGCGGTGGTAGCCTTCGCGGGGTGTCGAGGTCACCGTCCCATTGGAGTAGGCCTCCAAGAGACGACGGAGGTCTCCGGGTGAGGCGGTGGCATTGCCCGGGTGGATGACATGGTCAGAGCTTGGGGGCTCAACCGGCCTTCCAGGCAGCACTATCGGGGTGTCGGTGGCGTGTGCGACCTCGCTCCTTGCCGGGGTCAGGCGAGTGAGCGCCATGCGGGTCTCAATCAGGTCAAGAGTGACCTGATCAAATAGTGCCTCTTGCGCTTTCAGGTAGCGCACCAGATGCACCAGGGCAGGGTCCGACTCATGGTCTCCGCTGGCGACCTGGGTCGGTCTACCATAGCCTTCACGACTAGGGTAGTAGTAGAATGAGCGGCAGTTAACCCTCGGCGACAGGTGCCGAAGATGAACTATAGCTTCTCGGGCTGCAAGTTGGATGGCTTGGGGCTCGTCGGAGGTCGTCCTTCCGGTGAACTGGTAGGGACGCTCCGAGATGATGCCTCTCCCGTAGATGTGCGTCGTGGCCCAAAAGTGATGGATGGAATTACTCGTGTGTTCTTGGTACACGACATATTCCGGCGACTCGATGGTGCCGAAGGCACGGCGGGTGAGGTTGGCGAGGATGGTTACGAAGCCTTCGAGCTCAACTGCGGTGGTCTCGTTGTGAACGCGGGGGCCTGGCATCTTGGTGATTGGATATCGAATTGGGAATGTGGCTGTGATGAGCTGAGTTTTTGGGGCAAGGCTTCCTTTATAAGTCAGCCGGGTCTTCCATCGTACGCTTGTGGATGGGACAACTCAGATGTCGGCACAGGTGCACGGTCTATGGATAGGCCGATAGGTTGGGCACCGACTGCCAAAAGCTGTCGGGGTCACTGTGTGGCTATTCTGCAAGAGGGATATGGCTGGGTCTAGAATAAGGTTTGGTGGGTTGGTTAACCTAGGTTTATTGACCTGGCTAAGATAGGATTAGCCAATGGTCAGCCTGGCTCTGATACCAAGGTTGTCAGGACCGGTTTTCCAGGATATTAATTTCCCAGTAAACGGCCCTTGTGCTCACCAGCCCCAGGATTACTGTTAGCTGATGAGACACAAACTTGATACAGAAATTCCAAGCAAAATACAAAATATGTAGTACAAGACCATTCTGGTCCATGAGTACAACAAAAGGGTTCTAGTGGTTGATGGCGGAAGCGGTTTGCGATACATCAGCGTCTATGGGACTCCATTTCCCACAGGAACAGCTGACCTGGATAATTCCTATCTTCGCGAGGCTGCTATCACTGTTGCCTAGGTTCCGAGGCTGCCATCATAGCACTCTTCTCCAAGCAAGAAATCTGGTCAAGACAATAACCAGGGACAAGCCAGTGAGTACTTTGAATGTACTCGCAAACATTATGAACACAGGTACAATATAACAAATGACATTCATGCTCTGAAATATTCTATGATCACTTCGTTAGTCGCGAAATAAAAATTCATGATGCAAGCATGTTATTCTTATAAACCATGGATAAGTAATCAAGAACAAAAATAAAATGCACCGATCGGGTGTCTGAAGCGACGCCTCGAAAGGATAATAAAATAAAACATGCCTCAGTCGGACATCTGAGCGACGTCTCATAAAGGGCTTATAAAGAGAATAAACACAAACGTGCCACAGTCGGGCGTCTGAGCGACACCACATAAAGGGCTTATATGAAAAATAAAACACAAGCATGCCACAGTCGGGCGTCTGAGCGACACCACATAAAGGGCTTATATGAAATATCCAGGAGGTAGAACCATCCCAGGGATATTCAATAATTCAACAACAATATAAATGGTTAGTCCACAATAATAATAATAATCACAATCATCATATGTCACATATTAAGATCAAGGTTCTGGCTTAGCAGTTATTCCTCCGAAGACCGACACTAAGACCGTCCCTTGACCCATCCCAGACTGTAATCCTTAACCGAGGACACGGCTATTCGAATAGATATAAACTCTGCAGAGGGTGTACCCTTTACCCACGAGTAACGGATTCCTTTAGTCCATCGGGACTAATTCCATTTACGGTCTTTTAGTTGAAAACACACCTGACCCGCACACACCAGCTTAACTTACCGGTGTCTGGAATCACCCACGACACCTGTTAAGTAAAACTCTAAGTGGGGAGGCTACAACCTCGAGTAGCATGGGATCACAGAATTTATAATGCGCGCGAACTAGGGGAGCTACCCCCTCGGCTCCAACCGGAAACACCCATGCCCCCGGACCAGGTGGCATGCCCACCGGATGCAGCCGGTATCTTCCACCATGGCCTCTCTGTACGGTGTGTGCCAAGAAAGGGGTTGACAGCTTACTGGACTGTACCCTACCTGCGGCAGGGACAAGTGGTAGTACGAAACAAGAATGGGGGTTACCGGAACAAGACTCGATCTATGGTCGACTCGGGAGGTTAAAGTATCACCTGCGTGATTAGCATAGTAAATATATCTCACACCAACAGACAGAATCACCACTTATCATACCTCAACATGCCTTACTGACTATACTCGTCTCAACGAAATATCAGTAGCAAGCTCGTGTCTACCCAAGACAGAGACTTTCCCGGATTCCTTCCAGTAGGCATGAGGGGTAGACGAGGGTGAATGCTATCACCAGTATATCAATTTCCAACAGCAAGGAATCTTCATCACGCACTCATGAGCATGATCATACCATCACATAAGATAACTAGTACTTCGTGTCAAGGTGGGGTTGTAAACGTGTCAAACAACACACAATAATATTATGCCAGGGTTCAGAATGCTTGCCTCTTAAGTGCATACAAGTGGAGGGTACTCATGAAAGTTTTCTTCTCCCTCCATATCCCTATTTTTAAATGAATTCAAATTAATACATATACTAAAAACAGAACAAAAAGTTGTCCTAATTATTTTTGAAATAAATCTTAAAATAAACTAGGTGAAATTTGAGAGTGGTAGGAAAAAGAATCAACTCATTTGGAGTTTTATTTAAAAAGATATGCCCAGTCAAAGTTTAGTCAAAGTTCTGTTTTAAATAAAAACAGAAAAGGAAAACTGTTTTGAACGAAATACGTTTTCAAACAGAGGAGACGTACTTGGTGGGGGTGCGCTTTCACTTAAGCCAGCGAGGGCCGGTTCGAGGTCACTGACAGGGGGCCCCGCGGTCCCACCTGTCGGGTTTGACCGGTCCTCCTCCCTCCTCCCTTCTTCGCCCGCACTGGACGGAGCTCCGGCGATTGCCGGCGGCGAACGGCGGCTCCATGCGGGAAACGGAGAGGCGGAAAGGGTCCGCGGTTCTACGGCGAATCTCTCGGTGGTCGAAACAGCCGAGGTGGTGCTGAGGGTTGCCGGCGACGAGCTTCGCGGCGGCGACGGCCTCGGGAGAAAAAGGGGAAGATGACTACGGTGGCGCTGGAGCTCGGTTGAGTAGTTGGGAAGTTCCGTGGAGTCAAGGGGAAGCCAACGGCGGCACTGGATGGGTGGGGGAGGGCCTGGTTACGGCGAATGGTGCCGGCGCGTGGCGGCGGCCGAGGTTGCCGGAGATGGAGAAGATTGCTTCTTCCGGTCGAACCACTACGAGGGGAGCTAGCTATGGTGGACTGGAGGCTGCTTGGAGTCTCAGACGAGCTCGAGGTTCCTTAAATAGGCGGGGGAGGTCGGTTCCGCGGCTCCCCGTGGATAAGCACGACGGCGGCGATGGCGGTTCGTCGTCTCTGTAGCCGGGGCGACGTGGCGGAGCTCTGGGAGCATGCCAGGAGCTAGCGGACGGACGGGGCACTGCACAAGGAGGCAGCTGGCGAGCTGTGGTGGTCGGGGCGGCGCCGGCCATGGCAGGAGCCTGCTGCGGCCGGCCGCTAGCTGCCGTGGCCGACCTGACGGCGGCGCTGTAGGGCTCCAGGAGATGGCTTGGAGGGTTTCGACGTGTGGACGAGGGCGGCGCGGCTCTGCAGACGAGCGAATGGCCAGGGTTACGACGCGGCGGCTCGGGCGCGCGCGTGCAAAACGTGCGCTCCGGGCGCGCCCAGCGCACGCACGCCAAGTGCTCGACGCAATGCCAGGGCTAGCTAGAGGGCCTGGGTGATGATGCAAATTAACAGAACAAGGTTAGAGGTGGCTAGGAGATTAGTGGACATGCTGGTTAGTCCAGAGGGGTAAGATCACAGTGCAAACTTAAGAGCATGCCAAAACTGGCCATGCACTATAGGTGTTCGACATAAAGCCAGAGCCACCTGTAGTGCTTTGCTAGAGATGCAAATTGGCAGAATGAGGTCTCTTTAGATGATAAAGAGGGTGGCAGGGTTAGCTAGTCAAAAGCCAAAACTTCCTAGTGCAAGTTTTTGAGAAAACTAAATCTGGACAGAAAGTGTATGCCATCATTGCATGGACCAAAAATATACCCATGGGTCCAATTTCCTGGACTTAAGAGTTTGGTAGGGTGGACTACAAGCAGGAGAAAAATTTAGAGGCAAAAGGGCAAGCAAAAATGGAGTTGTAGTACAAACCACTAAACTGGACCAGAACACACATGAGGATGTTTTGCTCAAATTTTCCAAAGAACACCACTGGGTTTTTGCATAAGAATGAGTTATATACTTCTACCAACATCTCCAAATTTTTGGTAGAATTTTTAAATGAATTTATAAAAGGGTTGTAGTGCAAAAGAGACTTTAAAACTTATGAGAACCCACTTAAAAGCAATAAAGTTTTTAGGGAAATATTTACAGAAATATTTCCACTGATAAAAGAAATGATCTTGAGAAGGTATACAAGTCCAACAATATTCTTGAAAGGTTTCCCCCCTTGAGGGAAACATTCCACAATTCAGAAGAAAGAAATGGTTCTGAAATCAGAAGAAAATATCCAGAAAAGAAAAATTTAATTTCCTGGCAAAATTTTAATCAATAAAACATGGTTAAAAATCTTGGGGTGTTACAGAGTTCCTCAGCATCTACACCATCGCGGTGCAGGCTGCCGGGGGACGCGACGAGAAGATACTAGCCAACTACTTCCCGCTAGTGCTTAAGCCGAACGTCCGTTCTTGGCTTATGCACTTGCCGGAGAACTCCATTTCTTCGTGGGCGGATCTGTGCCACCAGTTTGTTGGTGCCTTCACGGGCGGCCATAAACCCCACGGCCAAGAGAGCGATCTCCACATCCTAGCCCAGAAGGAGGGAGAATCCCTGCGCAAGTACATCCAGAGGTTCAGCCGCGTGCAACACAACATTCCCGACGTCCACCCTGCCGCGGTTATCAGCGCGTTCCACCAGAACGTGCGCAACCGCCGCATGAGGGAAGAGATGGCTATGACCAAGATCCGGGATGTCAGCGAGCTCTACGCTCTGGCTGACAAGTGTGCGCGCGCCGAAGAGGGGAGGAGACTCCCCGGAGAGGATACTGGCGCAGGAGGAAGCGACAGTGAGGACGCCGCCCCGGCAAAGAAGAGCCGGCGGCAGAACAACAGAAAGAAGAAGAGCAAGGAGGTGCTAGTCGTCGAGCAGTCCGGCAAGGAGGCTCCCGCCAAGAAGGCACAGGCTGGCGGTTCCGGCAAGGAACCCGCCCCTGTAGCGGCAGCCGACAAGCAGGACGGCTCCGACAAGCAATACTACAAGATCCACCGCACCAAGGGCCACGACCTTCAGAACTGCAAGCGAGTCGAGTACCTCGTAGAACAGCAGAAGGCTGAATACGAGCGTCGCGACAAGGAGAAAGCCCAAGGAGGCGGAGGAGAGCCCAGCAAGAAGCGGCCATTCAATGGCCGGGGAGGACACCGCGGCAAGGCCAAGCAGCGGCAAGGTGATCGACCTCCCCGGGGCCGCGACAAGGATGAGGAAGAAGACGACGACGACGACGACGACATGGAGGAAGGAGATAACAGCGAGCAGGAGTTCCAGAAGGCCACAGAAGTTCTGTGTGTCGACGGAGGCGCCTCTCTGCACACTTCCCACCGCCAACTCAAGCAGTGGGTGCGGGAAGTAAACGCAGCTGAGCCGCCCGTCGAGTCTCGCAGGCTGCTGAAGTGGTCCAGCACGCCCATCATTTTTGACCTTGAGGATCACCCTGACCGCACAACGGCGGTCGGGTGCTTGCCGATGTTGGTCTCGCCGACCATCCGCAACCTCAAGGTCACCAAGATGTTGGTTGACGGCGGGGCCGGCCTGAACTTGATCTCCTCAGCTGTGATCAAGAAACTCCAGATCCCAGACGGCGAGCTCGAAGAAACCGGGTCGTTCCAAGGAATAAACCCGGGAAGGAGCAAGCCGAAGGGGAAGATTACTCTGCCAGTGACCTTTGGCGGGGAACTCAACTTCAGGACGGAGAGGATAACCTTCGACGTGGCCGATATTCCATTACCATACAATGGGATACTTGGACGTCCTGCCCTCGCCAAGTTCATGGCAGCTTCCCACTATGCCTACAACGTACTCAAGATGCCGGGGCCGATAAGCGTCATCTCTGTCCCTGGCAACAAGAAGGAAGCGCTTATCTGCGCCGACAAGATATACCGGGATGCAGCAGCCGCAGCAGAAAGCAACACACTTGCCGCTGAAGCTCCTGGGGGGAAGACCAAGACCAAGTCCGGCAAGAGCTCTGGGGCCCACTCCGGCAGACGCACCTCTTCGGAGTGCTGCGCTGCCGTCGAGGACGCACCATCGAGCTCCACCGGCAAGTGCAAGAAAGGGATGGCAGCTGCACCGGCAACCAAGAAGGTGTCCGCCAAGGAGGACGGCACTGATGGTACCTTCACCATCAGTGCTACGCTCGACAACAAATAGGAAAGCGCGCTCGTTGCCTTCCTGCGGGCGAATGTCGATGTGTTTGCGTGGCAACCATCTGACATCCCCGGCGTTCCCAGGAAGGTAATTGAGCACAAGCTTGTTGTTTGTCCTCATGCGCGGCCCGTCAAGCAGAAGGTCAGGAAGCAAGCCGTGGAGCGCCAAGAATTCATCGCCGAAGAGATAAAGAAGTTGGAAGCAGCAGGCCTAGTTAGAGGCGTGATCCATCCTACGTGGTTGGCCAATCCAGTTGTCGTACGCAAGGCCAATGGGAAGTGGAGACTTTGTATAGACTTCACTGATGTGAATAAAGCATGTCCCAAGGATCCATTTCCCTTGCCGCGTATTGACCAGATTGTTGACTCCACCGCTGGATGTGAGCTGCTTTCCTTCCTTGATGCATACTCAGGGTACCACCAGATTTTCATGGCTAAAGAAGACGAAGAGAAGACTGCTTTTGAGCCATGCGGCACATATTGCTTCATACGCATGCCCTTTGGATTGAAGAATGCAGGCTCGACATTTGCAAGGGTGGTGCACACTGCTTTTGAGCCACAGATTCACAGAAATGTAGAAGCCTACATGGATGATATAGTGGTCAAGAGCAAGACCAAAGATACCCTGATACAGGATTTGGAGGAAACCTTTGAGAATCTATGCAAGATACAGCTCAAGTTGAACCCCGAGAAGTGCGTCTTCGGAGTTCCCTCCGGCAAGCTTCTCGGGTTCTTTGTGTCCCAGAGGGGGATTGAAGCCAATCCCGACAAGATCAAAGCCATCGAGCAGATTAAGGCCCCGAAGCGCGTCAAGGACGTAAGGAGGCTTGCTGGTTGTGTGGCTGCCCTCAGCAGGTTCATTTCAAAGTCCGCAGAACGCGCCCTGCCTTTCTTCAAAATCTTGAAAAAGGCAGGTCCTATGAAATGGACTCCGAAAGCGGAGGCAGCGCTGCAAGACTTGAAAGGATACCTGTCCTCCACTCCAATACTTGTCGCACCTAGGCCACAAGAGAAGTTGCTGCTGTACCTAGCAGCAACCAATCAAGTGGTTAGTGTTGCGTTAGTAGCGGAGAGGGAGGCGGATGAGGAACCCACGCCACCGGCAAGCGAATCCGGCGACAAGCAGGGGGCTTCTCCGACAAGCTCTGGCCCCGACAAGGACAAGTCTGCGCAGGAACAAGGAGAAGTGCGAAGGAAGATGGTGCAGCGCCCAGTGTATTTTGTAAGTTCCCTCTTGCAGGGGGCTAGGTCGAGATACCCTGGGGTGCAGAAGTTGCTTTTCGGCCTCCTCATGGCCTCGAGAAAGCTGCGCCATTACTTCCAAGCACACGAGATAACAGTGGTCACTCGCTTTCCGTTGAAGAGGATATTGCAGAATCCCGAAGCAACAGGCAGGATCGTCGAGTGGGCACTGGAGCTACCAAGCTTTGGTCTCAAGTTTGAGAGTACCTCAACCATACAGAGCAGAGCTTTGGCAGAATTCATAGCTGAATGGACCCCAACGCCCGATGAGGAAGTTCCAGAGACAAGCGTCCCCGTCCAAGAAACGAGCAGCGAATGGGTAATGTACTTTGATGGTGCTTTCTTGCTGCAAGGCGCCGGTGCCGGCATGGTACTCATAGCGCCCACCGGAGAGCACCTCAAGTATGTTGTCCAGATGCACTTTCCCAAGGAACAAGCGACAAACAATACTGCTGAGTATGAAGGTTTGCTTGCCGGCCTCAGAATTGCGGCCGAGCTTGGGATCAAGAAGTTGATTGTGCGGGGAGACTCGCAGTTGGTGGTCCGACAAGTGAACAAGAGTTATCAGAGCCCTTTGATGGAAGCTTATGTTGATGAAGTGAGGAAACTTGAAGAACACTTTGAAGGTCTGCAAATGGAGCACGTCCCAAGAGCTCAGAATGATATTGCCGATGGCCTTTCAAAGTGTGCTGCAATGAAGTTACCTGTGGAACCAGGGACCTTCCTGCTCAAGCTAACTCAGCCGTCCGTTACATCATCAGTTGGGCAGAACAAGAAGAGAAAGTTAGTCTCCGACGACTAATTGCCGGCGGATCTTCCAGAAGCCGCCGCCAAGGTCCCTAAGATCAACAGTCAAAATGCTGAGGAACAGTTTGCTCCTGCAGATCCAAGGGCCTATACAGTCGAAGCAAGCGTTCCCGACAAGCCTTGCCCCGGCAGGCTTGCCGGGGGACCATCAGCTCCGGCCGAACCGCAGGTTCTTGCCGTAGAAGCTGAGGTTCCCACAGCAGCCCTCATGCCTTTAGTCCTTGTTGTTGAGCCTCAGGCTCCAGCATGGGCACAGCCGATCGTTCCTTTTCTGCAAACTGGAGAACTTCCCGACGACCCAGAAGAGATAGAGAAAATAACCAGGCAGTCAAGTATGTACCAGTTCGTTGGCAATGAACTATACAGAAGAAGGCTCAACGGTGTCAGGTTGAAGTGCATTTCCAGAGAAGATGACAGAAGCTGTTGGCAGAGATACATGGAGGCATATGTGGCCACCACATTGGCGCAAGGGCACTTGCCGGGAAGGCGTTCCGGCAAGGGTTCTTCTGGCCACAAGCCCTCCAAGATGCAACTGCACAAGTAACCAAGTGTGAAGCGTGCCAGTTCCATGCCAAGCAAATTCACCAGCCAGCTCAAGCTCTCCAGACGATCCCTTTGTCCTGGCCCTTCTCGGTCTGGGGGCTTGATATCCTCGGCCCTTTCCCCGCGCAGTCAGGGGCTTTGAGTACTTGTACGTGGCAATCGACAAGTTCACAAAGTGGCCAGAAGTGGAACCAGTGAGAAAGGTGATAGCACAGTCAGCAGTCAGGTTCTTCAGATCAATTGTTTGCCATTTCGGGATCCCTAACAGGATCATCACCGACAACGGCACACAGTTCACAAGTCGCACCTTCATGCAGTACGTCCAAGACCTTGGCGCCAAGGTCTGTTTCGCTTCTGTTGCTCACCCGAGGAGCAATGGTCAAGCAGAGAGGGCCAATGCTGAAGTGCTGCGCGGACTCAAGACAAGAACCTTCGACAGGCTGCGCAAGTGCGGAAGAAACTGGATAGAGGAGTTGCCGGCGGCTCTTTGGTCAATCAGGACGACACCAAGTCGAGCCGCCGGACAGACACCCTTTGCTCTTGTCTATGGAGCAGAGGCAGTTCTCCCCACGGAACTCGTATACGGATCTCCTCGAGTGCTCGCTTATGATGAGCTCGAGCAAGAGCAACTGCGACAAGATGATGCATTGCTCCTCGAGGAGGAACGTCTCCAGGCTGCTGTACGAGCTGCTCGATATCAGCAAGCCTTGCGTCGCTATCATAGCCGCAAGGTTAAGGCCAGGAGTCTCGAGGAAGGCGACCTTGTTCTTCGGCGTGTTCAGTCCGCCAAGAATTCCAACAAGTTGACGCCGAAGTGGGAAGGCCCTTATCAGGTGAGACAAGTCACAAGGCCCAGCGCTGTCCGCCTTGAGACCGAAGAAGGCTTACCGGTGAGCAACTCCTGGAACATAGAGCATCTTCGCAAGTTTCACCCATAAGGCGCGATTGCCGTGATCCGCTCCGGCAACCACCTTTTGTACAAGTCTTGCCGCTGTTGCATGTAAACCTTTGTACAAAGCCGGGCGCAGATCCCGTGCATCAGTAAAGCTTTTGTGCTTTGCACTACTTGTCATTTCCATGCTTTTCTTTGTTATTTGCATGCATTATTTGACACTTTGTGCAATACACATCCCCGGTAAGCACTAGCAAGCCGTGAGGCCCTATACTTGTTTCTCCTCCTCTTTTTCTTTCCCTCTTAAGCAGAAGGAGTATTCCTCGCGCACAAGTTTGCCGGGGGGAAGGAGATAGAGGTATGAACCAAGTATTGTTCAAGAAAGAGAAGCCTTGTCAGGGAGCAAACAATATATGAAAGCTAAGTTACCAGAATTTGAGCAGTTCAAATTTTTAAATTTTTAGTTGTTTTCCTTGGACAACCACACTTTGTATGGAAAACCTGTGCGCGGAGGAACCTACCCGTGGCTAGCCGCCCCTTACTTTGTTTTCGAGCACGCTCAACGACTTAAGTGAGCTGCGACAAGTGTCGCGCCCTTACTTCGTTTTCAAGTTCGCTCAGCAAGCTAAGTGCGCTGCGACTAGTTGCGGCAAGGTTACTTGCCGACGAGGTCCTTTGCCAGTAGGCTGCTAAGAGTCCAACACTCAGCGCTCGCGGCAAGGGCCCCTTTCCGGCAAGTCCCCTAAAAGCGTAGGGTAGAAAGCATACAAAGTGGAGGACCAAAAACAAGGGAGATAACACTGCATTGGTCGATCAAAATAAGATTGTATATTACAAGGATAACTTGCCACAATAACTAATTGATTCATGTCCATAACATACTTTGCATCGGCAAAGGAAACAGAAAGAAAGAAGCCTAATCTACGCGGTCGCCTTCACGCCTCGTGACCTTGTTCACCTTGGCGACGATGTGGGCAACCTGCGCCTTCAACGCCTCCTGATCAGCTTCGGCCGGCAAGGTGCGGAGGACGTTGACAAGGTTGATGCCGGGGTTGCGGTAGACGATCTTCGTCAAGACGCGCTCCAAGGTGCCCATGCAGAGCCGACGCGCCTCGTCGGCCAGCTGCACGGGGATCTTCTCCTGCAGCCGCGCTAGTGCCGGCGCGATTCCCCTGAAGAAGAGACTCAACTTGGCGCTGTGGGGGAGGTTCTCGTCCGGAGAGTACGCGAGGTGCTCCGCCTTCAGTGCCACCATCTCCTTGTCAATGTTGGCAGCGGAGGTGACCAAATCATCAGTCCATTGCTCCACTGCCCGGCTGAAGTTGTTCGCTGAGACGGCGGCGCTCTCCACCAAGTTCCGCTCCTTGCGGAGCTCGTCCTTCAGCTTCGTCTTGCGGTCCCGGGCGGCGTCGAGCGAATCAGTCGGAGTGGAGACCTTCAACTCTAAGTCAGCAATGGATTCCTTGGCGGCAGTGAGCTCGTCGCCCTTCTTGGAGAGACGTACCTGCAAATCAGAGTTGGTGTGGGCGTCTTTCTCCTGCTCCACGTTGAGCGCGGTGACTCTGTCCTCGCTCGCCTTCAGGTACAACTCCAGCTGCTCCACCTTGGCCGTCAGATCCTTCTTAGCAGTCTCCGCGGCGGCGGCAGCGTCCTTTGCCTCCTTCAGGGCCCCGCCAATGGCCTGCTCCCGGGCGGTGAGGTCGTCCTCGTGGCTGTCGAGGTCGACCTTCCGCTGGTTGAGCGCCCCTTCCCGCTGAGACAGCTCTTCGGCAGTCCGCCGCTGCTGCTCCTCGACCTCAGCCTTCTCCAGGAGGAAGGCTTCCTGCGCCTCGGCAAGCCCTTCACGCTCCTCCGCCAAGTGGCGGAGGGCTGCCTGGTTGGCGGCGCGGAGCTCCGCGGCGCGCTTCTCCAAATCAGTTCCAGCCTTGGCGGTGAGAGCTTCCCGGGACTCCAGCTTCGCCTGCCTGGCCCGGTACAGGGCCAGGAGCCGGCGAAGGAGCTTCTCCTCTTCGGGCTCGTTACTACCGCCGGGCACTTCAACAACCTTCCACCCCGCGGAGGCGAGGACCTCTCCATCGTAGGTCTCTCCCTCCACGGGGGCTTGCGACGAGGACGCCCACGGGACTTGTATGAAAACCCTGTTGGGGGCTTCCAGGTAGACGCCCTGCCCGGCCGTGGAGGCGGAAGGGTCGGCGGCCGGTGCAGCGCTTGATGCTCCTGCTGCCTCCGGGCCAGCAGTGTGGTCGCCGGCCCCTTCCCCAGCCGCGGCGTCTGCGGGCGGAGCGGTCTCTTCAGCGGCAGGCTCGTCGGCTCCAGCCATGCCCTCAGTGGCAGTGGCGTTGCCGCCGTCGCCGTGCACGCCCTCCTCGCCGGCGGTCTCTGTCTCCATCCGCTCCGGTGCAGGAGGATCTAGCAGAAGAAAAGGGAAAGAAAGAGTCAAGCAAATATCCAAAAAAGAAGAATCCAAGAAGAAGAAATTACAAGACTCACCTTCACGGACTTCTTCAACGACAGGCTCCCTCGCCGGGGAACTCTCCCTTGGCGGCGGAGCGGTGGCCCTTGCTGGCGGAGGGCCGTCCGCGCCCTCCCTTGGCGGGGTGCTCGCCCTTGTCGGGCTGCTCACCCTTGGCGGGGTGCTCACCCTTGGCGGAGTGCCCGTCCTTGGTGGAGCGTTCTCCCTCGCCGGGGAGTTCACCCTTGACGGGGAGGGTTGAGCAAGTAGCTCGTCGGGGGCGACCTCCTGGCGCTCCTGCGGCTGCGGCTCCACCTCTGCACAAGACAAACAGCATATCAGATGAAGGTAATCACCTCAAGCGCACCCATCAAGCAGAAACATAAAAACTAGACTTACGCTGGGGGCTGCTCCTCAGAGCAGCAGGTTGGTCCGGCAAGCTTGCCGCTGGCACATCTTCGGTCGCCGCGGCGGGCGAGTCGTCTTCAACCTCAACCACAGGGATCTTGGCCCTCTTCGCCATCCACTGGGCCAGGGTCCTGAAAGCAAAACGAAAACAAGATCAGAATCAACAAGGAAAATCAAGACAAAATCGAAGAAACTAAAGAAGTACAAGTGCTTACTCCTCTTCCTCGTCGTCGGAGCTGAGGGCGGAGAAGTCAAACTCCGCCTGAGGTGCTCCCGCGCGAGGAGCAGGAGGAGAAGGCTCCCTCGGGCGCTTGGAGGTCTCCGGGGCTGCGGGCTGCGAAGACCCAGCCCCCGTTGACGCCGAGGCCCGAGGAGCAGAAGGAGCAGCCGTTCCGCTCCGAGAGGATCCCCCTCCGCTTGGCGCTGGTGCGCGGGGCGCCTCCTTCACGACTTTGCTCGCCCTGGTGGCGCGCGTCGCCCGGCGTGCAGGCTGCTGTCGAGGCGCCTGCGGCCTCGTCGCCGTAGCCGCCTTGCGGAGGCGCTTCCTTGGTTGTTGCGTAGGACTTGCCAGAGGCGGGGAGTTCTCTGAGGACGAGGAGGCATCATCGTCAAGTCCCAGAGACCCACCAGAGTCTTCATCAGCCTCGGCGTCCTCCTCCTCCCCGGCAGGCCCGCTGGACTCAGCACCATGCCCAGCGGCCTCGCTCCCTCCGGCGACCTCGCTCCCTCCGGCGACCTCGCTCCCCTGGCAACCTCGCCCATCCCGGCAAACCTCAGGGAAGGCACCCCGGCAAACTCCTCGGGCGGAAGCTTGAGCAGCTTGAGGATTTCCGCCTCCTCTGCTTGGCTCACCGCGTCCGCGGCCTCTGCATCGTCCACAGAATATCCAAAGTCACCCGCCGCCGCACCTGCGGTGGCCTCCTCCATCCTGGAGGCGATGTAGGCTATATCCCGAGCCGTAGTGGCCCGGGTGAGGCCCCTGTTCTCCTCGGTGTTTTTGGGCGTCTCGACCAAGTTGTCGAAAAAGCTCAACACAGTATCCGGCGGAGGCTCTATCCAAGTGGGGTCGATGCCGTGGGAGTCGCACGCAGGCATCATCGCGCGCAAGGAATCCCGGGCAGTGCTGTTGCACAGCGGCACCACTCCCCGGGAAGGTTT
The DNA here is from genome assembly GCA_902687465.1 of Secale cereale. Lineage (NCBI taxonomy): Eukaryota > Viridiplantae > Streptophyta > Magnoliopsida > Poales > Poaceae > Secale > Secale cereale. The sequence continues at coordinate 777,636,646 of LR738714.1, forward strand.
GAACCACTCCGGGCGGGCCGGGTCATGCTTGAAGAGTTCCCGGACCATCCCCTTCAACTCCAAGGCAGTGAAGTTAAAGTTTAATCCAGGGCGCAGCCTCATGATATCTACCGCATTGCCAAATTCCCAGGCGGGCCTTTTCCTTTCTTGTAAAGGGGCGATGCGACGGCGGAGGAAATCTGCCCCAACCTCTCCAATAGTCAGATTGGCGACCCGGAGACGAATAATCCTAATGAGGGCGATGCTGAGCTTGTTGTCCTCCGGGGCCAATTCGCTCCAATCTCTGCCGCGCACTATGGCAGTTGTGCGCGGCGCGGTGAAGGGCTCCGGCTTATCCTCCACCACCCAACACCAATCGGCTCTCCATTCTTCCCACTTGCCGCGGAGTTCTCCCTTCAGGTACGAGTCCTTCTTGGTCAGCCTGAAGATCCAGGAGATGCCGCCGGAAAGGGGAGCGCCAGCCTCTACTCTAGGCATAAAGAAATGGCGGAAAAGGGCTACGTTTGGATGAATCCCAACATAGTTTTCGCACAGATGTACGAAAACGGCCATCGTAAGGATGGCGTTGGGGGTAAAGTCTAGGAGGTGGAGGCCATATGTGTTCATGATATCGCAAAAGAACTCCGAGAACGGAGGGCACAGACCACAGTGGAAAAAAGCAGCGAAGAAGAAGTACCCGCCGGGGAACATATCTTTGGCGACGGCGGGGAAGGCTCTGGTGCGGGGATGAGCTTTGGTCTCCCCCGACCAGAACAGATAATATTTGTTCCGTAGCTCCTTCGCGCCAAGCCTCGGCGCGAAGACCACGCTCCTCTTCCGCAGGGCGGCCAGCTTCGCCGCCTGCTCGGACTTCTCCTTCTTGGCCTTGTCCGCTTTCGCCTTGTCGCTCTTCGGAGCCATGGCGGAGGCGGCGAGGGAAGAGGCGAGGAGCTCGACGGCGCCGCGGATGCGGAAGACGGCGGAGGATGGGTGGAGGCAAGAAGCAGCGGGGGTTTCTGGAGAGTCAAGACGCAATGAAGACGATGGAGGGAACTGCCCCTGCTTCCTCTGCTTTTAAGGGGGAAGTGGGGGATGCTCCGCATTTCCCATTAAAGAACAGGCCACGATCTCTCCCACGACGCCGCAATCGACTCGTGCAGTTAGGGAGGGATGCGGCGGATGCGGAAGGGGATACGGCTTGCCGTGGGCCGTGCGTGCCCGTGCACTGTTTTGGGCCTGGCCCAACAGCGCTCGGCACCGTGTGTGGCCCAGGCCCGGGGGCTCCTGTCGGTGTACTAAGATAGGGGTACCTTAGTACCCCAACTTGTGCACGGGCAGTAGCAACTTCCCGCGGCAGGGCTTACCACGTGCGCGCCAAGAACCTTTCTGGTCCCTATGAAGCCATTCAAGAACAAAGTATACAAGTCAGAAGATCAAGGCCCCGGCAAGAGGAGCTTGCCGGGAAGGCCGCACCAGGCTCAAGGTTATCACTTTAAGCACAAGACCCTGGCAAGAGGAGCTTGCCAGGAAGGCCAAGGAATGCACACCTCAAGAAATGCCTCGGCGCATCATGCGCCCCGGCAGGACCCGGAGAGCGACAAGCTTCCGGGCCCGGCAAGGTCACAGCCCCGGCAAGGTGCTTGCCGGGGGAGACTTATGATGTGTGCCCGCGCTCTATCTCATCTGTCCACGCGTCGCCCTGGGGCCCTTCCAGGGACGCGTGGCGGAAAGCTGTGCAGCCTAGGGCACACGGTGGCAAGCCACGGTGACGAGACTACCGCCGTGGCGAACGGAGAAGCATGGACGGACACTTTTGGGGTCGACGGTGACGGGCATTTAATGCCCTTGTCCCCCACTGTCAAGGTTAGGTGAGGACCACTGTTCATCCATTGTTCACGCACTATTCCCGCACTGTTACAACTACCATCAAAATTACATTTTTGCCCTCCTCTACGTTGACACCTGTCGGTGACCCCTTGAGCTATAAAAGGAGGCCCATGCACAACGTAGAAAGGGTTCGAAACCTAAGAAACTCTCTCGCTCGGTGCAACTAGTACTGTAGCTCTTCAAGCTCCCGAGCTCAATACAATCAAGGCAGGAGTAGGGTTTTACGTGTCCGCGCGGCCCGAACCTGGGTAAACTGCCCGCGTGTGCCCCTCGATCTGCTCTCCGTGCTCCCTCCGCTCCCTTACCGCAACGTAGAAGGGGCTCCGGTCCCATAGGTGCTCGTGGGAGGACAGTTTCCCCCGACAATGTGCTTTGTGAAAGTCCAATTAAGCGTCTTGATCTATCTCTATAGATCTTGATGCCTAATATATAAGCAGCTTCACCGAGGTCTTTCATTGAAAAACTCTTATTCAAGTATCCTTTTATGCTGTCCAGAAATTCTATATCATTTCCAATCAACAATATGTCATCCACATATAATACTAGAAATGCTACAGAGCTCCCAGTCACTTTCTTGTAAATACAGGCTTCTCCAAAAGTCTGTATAAAACCATATGCTTTGATCACCTCATCAAAGCGTATATTCCAACTCCGAGATGCTTGCACCAGTCCATAGATGGATCGCTGGATCTTGCATACTTTGTTAGTACCTTTTGGATCGACAAAACCTTCTGGTTGCATCATATACAACTCTTCTTTGAGATATCCATTCAGGAATGCAGTTTTGACATCCATTTGCCAGATTTCATAATCATAAAATGCGGAAATTGCTAACATGATTCGGACTGACTTAAGCATCGCTACAGGTGAGAAAGTCTCATCGTAGTCAACTCCTTGAACTTGTCGAAAACCTTTCGCAACAAGTCGAGCTTTGTAAACAATAACATTACCGTCTGCGTCGGTCTTCCTCTTGAAGATCCATTTATTTTCGATGGCCTGCCGATCATCGGGCAAGTCAACCAAAGTCCATACTTTGTTCTCATACATGGATCCCATCTCAGATTTCATGGCTTCAAGCCATTTTGCGGAATCTGGGCTCATCATCGCTTCCTCATAGTTCGTAGGTTCATCATGGTCTAGTAACATGATTTCCAGAACTGGGTTGCCGTACCACTCTGGTGCGGAACGTACTCTGGTTGATCTACGACGTTCAGCAGAAACTTGATCCGAAGTTTCATGATCATCATCATTAACTTCCTCACTGATTGGTGTAGGAATCACTGGAACAATTTTCTGTGATGTACTACTTTCCAATCCGGGAGAAGGTACAATTACCTCATCAAGTTCTACTTTCCTCCCACTCACTTCTTTCGAGAGAAACTCCTTCTCTAGAAAGGATCCATTCTTAGCAATGAATATCTTGCCTTCGGATCTGTGATAGAAGGTGTACCCAACAATCTCTTTTGGGTATCCTATGAAGACACATTTCTCCGACTTGGGTTCGAGCTTATCAGGTTGAAGCTTTTTCACATAAGCATCGCAGCCCCAAACTTTAAGAAACGACAACTTTGGTTTCTTGCCAAACCATAGTTCATAAGGTGTCGTATCAACGGATTTAGATGGTGCCCTATTTAACGTGAATGCAGTTGTCTCTAAAGCATAACCCCAAAACGATAGTGGTAAATCGGTAAGAGACATCATAGATCGTACCATATCCAATAAAGTACGGTTACGACGTTCGGACACACCATTACGCTGTGGTGTTCCGGGTGGCGTGAGTTGTGAAACTATTCCACATTGTTTCAAATGAAGACCAAACTCGTAACTCAAATTTTCTCCTCCACGATCAGATCGTAGAAACTTTATTTTCTTGTTACGATGATTCTCTACTTCACTCTGAAATTCTTTGAACTTTTCAAATGTTTCAGACTTGTGCTTCATTAAGTAGATATACCCATATCTGCTCAAATCATCAGTGAAGGTCAGAAAATAACGATACCCGCCGCGTGCTTCAACACTCATTGGTCCACATACATCAGTATGTATGATTTCCAACAAATCTGTTGCTCGCTCCATGGTTCCGGAGAACGGAGTTTTAGTCATCTTGCCCATGAGGCATGGTTCGCAAGCACCAAGTGATTCATAATCAAGTGATTCCAAAAGTCCATCACTATGGAGTTTCTTCATGCGTTTTACACCAATATGACCTAAACGGCAGTGCCACAAATAAGTTGCACTATCATTATTAACCTTGCATCTTTTGGTTTCAATATTATGAATATGTGTATCACTACAATCGAGATCCAATAAGAATAGACCACTCTTTAAGGGTGCATGACCATAAAAGATATTATTCATAAAAATAGAACAACCATTATTCTCTGATTTAAATGAATAACCGTCTCGCAACAAACAAGATCCAGATATAATGTTCATGCTCAACGCTGGCACCAAATAACAATTATTTAGGTCTAAAACTAATCCCGAAGGTAGATGTAGAGGTAGCGTGCCAACGGCGATCACATCGACTTTCGAACCGTTTCCCACGCGCATCGTCACCTCGTCCTTAGCCAATCTTCGTTTAATCCGTAGTCCCTGTTTCGAGTTACAAATATTAGCAACCGAACCGGTATCAAATACCCAGGTACTACTACGAGCATTAGTAAGGTACACATCAATAACATGTATATCACATATACCTTTGTTCACCTTGCCATCCTTCTTATCCGCCAAATACTTGGGGCAGTTCCGCTTCCAGTGTCCAGTCCCCTTGCAGTAGAAGCACTCAGTTTCAGGCTTGGCTCCAGACTTGGGTTTCTTCGTGGAAGTAGCAACTGTCTTGCTATTCTTCTTGAAGTTCCCCTTCTTTCCCTTGCCCTTTTTCTTGAAACTAGTGGTCTTGTTAACCATCAACACTTGATGCTCCTTCTTGATTTCTACCTCCGCAGCCTTGAGCACGGCGATGAGCTCGGGAATTGTCTTTTGCATCCCTTGCATATTATAGTTCATCACAAAGCCTTTATAGCTTGGTGGCAGTGATTGAAGAACTCTATCAATAACACTATCCTCGTCAACTTTGCAACCAAGTTGAGTCATATGATTGTAGTACCCAGACATTCTGAGCAAGTGTTCACTGATAGAACTATTCTCCTCCATTTTGCAGCTGTAGAATTTATTGGAAATCTCATATTTCTCAATCCGGGCATTTGCTTGAAATATTAACTTCAACTCCTGGAACATCTCATATGGTCCATGACGTTCAAAACGTCGTTGAAGTCCCGGTTCTAAGCCGTAAAGCATGGCACACTGAACTATCATGTAGTCATCAGACCGCGACTGCCAGACGTTCAAAGCGTCTACATTAGCGGGAGGGGCTTGTCACCTAGCGGTGCTTCAAGGACATAATTCTTCTGTGTAGCAATGAGGATAATCCTCAGGTTACGGACCCAGTCTGTGTAATTGCTACCATCATCTTTCAACTTAGCTTTCTCTAGGAATGCATTAAAATTCAAAGGAACGGTAGCACGGGCCATTGATCTACAACAACATAGATATGCAAAAACTATCAGGACTAAGTTCATGATAAGTTAAAGTTCAATTTAATCATATTAATTAAAGAAATCCCACTTAGATAGACATCCCTCCGGTCATCTAAATGATCACGTGATCCAAATCAACTAAACCATGTCCGATCATCACGTGAGATGGAGTAGTTTCAATGGTGAACATCTTATGTTGATCATATCTACTATATGATTCACGCTCGACCTTTCGGTCTCCAGTGTTCCGAGGCCATATCTGCATATGCTAAGCTCGTCAAGTTTAACCCGAGTATTCTGCGTGTGCAAAACTGTCTTACACCCGTTGTATTTGAACGTAGAGCTTATCACACCCGATCATCACGTGGTGTCTCGACACGACGAACTTTCGCAACGGTGCATACTCAGGGAGAACACTTATACCTTGAAATTTAGTAAGGGATCATCTTATAATGCTACCGTCGTTCTAAGCAAAATAAGAAGCATAATAAGATAAACATCACATGCAATCAAAATATGTGACATGATATGGCCATCATCATCTTGTGCTTTTGATCTCCATCTCCAAAGCACCGTCATGATCACCTTCGTCACCGGCTCGACACCTTGATCTCCATCGTAGCATCGTTGTCGTCTCGCCAACTATTGCTTCTACGACTATCGCTACCGCTTAGTGATAAAGTAAAGCAATTACATGGCGTTTGCATTTAATACAATAAAGCGACAACCATATGGCTCCTGCCAGTTGTCGATAACTTTACAAAACATGATCATCTCATACAAAACCGTATAACTCATCATGTCTTGACCATATCACATCACAACATGCCCTGCAAAAACAAGTTAGACGTCCTCTACTTTGTTGTTGCATGTTTTACGTGGCTGCTACGGGCTTAGCAAGAACCGTTCTTACCTACGCATACAAAACCACAACGATGTTTCGTCAAGTATGTGCTGTTTTAACCTTCACAAGGACCGGGCGTAGCCACACTTGATTCAGCTAAAGTGAGAGAGACAGACACCCGCCAGTCACCTTTAAGAAACGAGTGCTCGTAACGGTGAAACCAGTCTCGCGTAAGCGTACGCATAATGTCGGTCCGGGCCGCTTCATCTCACAATACCGCCGAAGCAAAGTATGACATGCTGGTAAGCAGTATGACTAGTATCGCCCACAACTCATTGTGTTCTACTCATGCATATCATCTAAGCGTAGACCTGGCTCATGATGCCACTGTTGGGGAACGTAGTATTTTAAAATTTTCCTACGATCACGCAAGATCTATCTACCAGATGCATAGCAACGAGAGGGGAGAGTGTGTCTACGTACCCTCGGAGACCGGGAGCGGAAGCGTCAAGTGACGCGGTTGATGTTGTCGAACTTCTTCGCGATCCAACCGATCAAGCACCGAACGTACGGCACCTCTGCGTTCAGCACACGTTCAGCTTGATGATGTCCCACGAGCTCTTGATCCAGTTGAGCTTCACGGGAGAGTTTCGTCAGCACGACGGCGTGGTGACGGATATGATGTATTCACCGGCGCAGGGCTTCGCCTAAGCACCGACGATATGACCGAGGTGTGTTTCTGTGGAGGGGGGCACCGCACACGGCTAAAACAATTCAACTTGTGTGTCTTTGGGTGCCCCCCTGCCCCCGTATATAAAGGAGCAAGGGGGAGGCCGGCCGGCCCTTGTTTGGTGCGGCTAGAGGTGCAATCCTACTAGGAATAGGATTGCAATCCTATTCCTAGTTGGAATCACCAAAGAAGGAAGAGAGGGAAAGGAAAAGAGGAGAGGTGGCGCCCCCCAATCCTAGTCCAACTAGGAACCCTAGGTGGGGCGCCGGCCAGCCCTATGGGCTGCCTCTCTCTTTCCCTTAAGGCCCACTATGGACCATCCCCCTTCGTAGGGGGTACCGGTAACCCCCTCCGGCAATCCCGTTAAATCCGAAACTTTTCCGGAACACTACCGGTGTCCGAATATAGTCGTCCAATATATCAATCTTTATGTCTCAGACATTCCGAGACTCCTCGTCATGTCCGTGATCTCATCCGGGACTCCGAACTACCTTCGGTACATCAAAACTCATAAACTCATAATACCGATCGTCATCAAACGTTAAGCGTGCGGACCCTACGGGTTCGAGAACTATGTAGACATGACCGAGACTCATCTCCGGTCAATAACCAATAGCGGAACCTGGATGTTCATATTGGCTCCTACATATTCTACGAAGATCTTTTATCGGTCAAAACCGCATAACAACATACGTTGTTCCTTTTGTCATCGGTATGTTACTTGCCCGAGATTCGATCGTCGGTATCTCTATACCTAGTTCAATCTCGTTACTGGCAAGTCTATTTACTCGTTCCGTAACACATCATCTCGTGACTAACTCATTAGTCTTTTTGCTTGCAAGGCTTATTGTGATATGTGTTGCCGAGAGGGCCCAGAGATACCTCTCCGACACTCGGGGTGACAAATCCTAATCTTGATCTATGCCAACACCACGAATACTTTCGGAGACACCTGTAGAGCATCTTTATGATCACCCAGTTACGTTGTGACGTTTGATAGCACACAAGGTGTTCCTACGGTATTCGGGAGTTGCATAATCTCATAGTCATAGGAACATGTATAAGTCATGAAGAAAGCAATAGCAGTAAACTTAAACGATCATAGTGCTATGCTAACGGATGGGTCTTGTCCATCACATCATTCTCCTAATGATGTGATCCCGTTGATCAAATGACAACTCATGTCTATGGCTAGGAAACATAACCATCTTTGATCAATGAGCTAGTCTAGTAGAGGCATATTAGGGACATACTGTTTTTGTCTATGTATCCACACATGTACTAAGTTTCCGGTTAATACAATTCTAGCATGAATAAAAGACATTTATCATGATATAAGGAAATACAAATAACATCTTTATTATTGCCTCTAGGGCATATTTCCTTCACGCCCCCACCCTTGTGGGCCCCTCATGACTCCACCGACCTATTTCTTCAGCCTATATATTCACATATATACCAGAAACCCTAGAGGTGGTATCGAAACCACTTTTCCACCGCCGTAACCTTCTGTATCCGCGAGATCCCATCTGGAGGCCTTTTCCGGTACTCTGCCGGAGGGGGATTCGACCACGGAGGGCATCAACACCAACCCTATTGCCCCCCGATGAAGCGTGAGTAGTTTACCACAGACCTACGGGTTCATAGCTAGTAGCTAGATGGCTTCTTCTCTCTCTTTGATTCTCAATACCATGTTCTCCACAATGTTCTTGGAGATATATCCGATGTAATCTTCTCTTGCGGTGTGTTTGCCAAGATCCGATGAATTGTGGATTTATGTTCAGCTTATCTATGAATATTATTTGAATCTTCTCTGAATTCTTATATGGATGATTTGATATCTTAGTAATTCTCTTCGAACTATCAGTTTGGTTTGGCCAACTAGATTGTTTTTTCTTGCAATGGGAGAAGTGCATTGCTTTGGGTTCAATCTTGCGGTGATCTCACCCAGTGACAGAAGGGGACGAGACACGTAGTGTATTGTTGCCATCGAGGATAACAAGATGGGGTTTTCATCATATTGCTTGAGTTAATTCCGCTACATCATGTCATCTTACTTAATGTGTTACTCTGTTCTTCATGAACTTAATAATCTAGATGCAGGTAGGAGTTGGTCGATGTGTCCAGTAATAGTAGTAGATGCAAGCAGGAGTCGGTCTACTTGACACGGACGTGATGGCTATATTCATGATCATTGCCTTAGATATCGTCATAATTATGCGCTCTTCTATCAATTGCTTGGCAGTAATTTGTTCACCCACCGTAATATTTTCTATCTTGAGAGAAACCTCTAGTGAAACCTATGGCCCCCGGGTCTATTTTCCATCATATAAGTTTCCGATCTATAATATTAGTTTCCTATTTACTCCGTTTGCAATCTTTTACTTTCCAATGTATAAACCAAAAATACCAAAAATATTTACTTTACCGTTTATCTATCTCTATCAGATCTCACTTTTGCAAGTAACAGTGAAGGGAGTGACAACCCCTTTATCGCGTTAGGTGCAAGTTGTTGATTGTTTGTGCAGGTATTTTGCGACTTGCCCGTTATCTCCTACTGGATTGATATCTTGGTTCTCAAACTGAGGGAAATACTTACTCTACTTTGCCGCATCACCATTTCCTCTTCATGGGAAAAACCAACGCAAGCTCAAGAGGTAGCAGGAAGAATTTCTGGCACCGTTGCCACGGAGATCTATGCCAAGTCAAGAGTCAAGATTTGTCTTCTCAACTCGCCAATCTCTGGTGCCATTGATATCTACGTCAAGTCTAGACATACCCACTACCCTTCATAAAACTCTCATCTCTTGCATTTACATTATTTACCATTCGCATATCCCTTTCCTCTTCAAGGGAAAAAACAACGCAAGCTCAAGAGGTAGCAATAATTGTTTTGACGCTTATTTTTCCATACACATTGCACATTTTTATATGCATCTAAAAGATTTTTTTAATACATTTTAGACATTTTTATGAGTATATGTTTTGATGTGCAATTTATTTCATACAGGAAAAAGTCCAAAATAAACCTTGAAGTTATAGACAAAAGCTAAATCAAACCCTGAACTTTGAATCCCAGAAATTGGCACTCTGAACTTGTAATCCCGGTCTATTTTGAACCCTAGACCTGTTTGGCACACTGGAAATAACACAATCCCGGCCGGGATACTTACGGACAAGAATTTGGGCCGGCCCACTATAACAAAACAAGAATTCTTGAAGTTTAACAAATGTTTGCACATTTCTAAAATGTTCAGAAGTTAAAATATTGTTCATGATTTTCAAAAAAATTGTCAAAAAATGTTTCAGACTTTCAAAAATGTGTCATTCTTTTAAATAATGTTTTTTGAATTTCGTAATAATGTTTATAATAATTGTTTCTGATTGTTGACCACGGACTCAACTTGGCCGGCCCACCAGATATGAATCGACTTTTCTTCCTTAACATGCGACGTAAAAATTCTGAAGCCCGAACACAATTTTAAAGTGCGAACACTTCTTGATACATAAACATTTTTTGAAACCTGAAAATATTTTGTGACATCAAAAACTATCACCAGTTTTAAAAAATGTATGGGCCAATTCAAACAATTGTTTATACAATGTATAATAATATTCATGTCATTCAAAAATATGTTTCGTGCATTTAAATAAATGTAACATTTCAAGAATGTTCATGAGTTTCAAAAAACGTGTTTGACATTTTCGAAAAAAATATGTGTACAGTGTAAAAAAATTTGTTTGTTGTAAAAAAATTTGTCATAACCTTAACAGAATATACGTGGATTATGTTTGAAAAAAGTGTATGCCAATTTTAAATTGTTGAAGCATGTAAAAGAGTGTTCATGTAGTTTTTTAAATGTTCATTGCCAGTAAGAAAAATGTAAAACATGTATTTAAAAAAATATTACCATTTATTAAAAAAAATTAAATAATTTAATTTACAATTGTCCATAAATTATTTGAAAATATCATCAAATTATATAAAAAATATTGATGTGTGCGTTACAAATGTACATTGGGTACTGAAAAAAATTGAATATGTGTGAAAAGAAAAGAAAAAAGAAAAAACTAAGAAAAACCAGATTAGTGCGCGCGCGCCAAGAACTGTGCTACCGGGCCGGCCCAATTAAGCAAATACCGGCTAAGTCCTCTCAAGGTTTAAAATAGACCGGGATTAAAGAGTTTGGTGTGCTGATTTCAGGGATTGAGAGTTCAGGGTTTGATTTAGCTTTCGTCTATAAATTCAAGGTTTGTTTTGGACTTTTTCCTTTCATACATATCATAGATATTTCTTATGCATCCGATACATTTTTCTACACATGTTCACCTTTTCATATATACATTTCACATTTTTTAAATACATGATTGACATTTTTCAGAACTCATATTTTTTTTATCTACTCTTTTTCATACACATTGCACATTTTTTGTATACACCAGGTTTTTTATATACATATTTAAAGTTTTCAAATACATGATTAACATTTTTAAAACTTTTGTTTGGTCTATTCTTTTCCCATAAACATTCTATATTTTCTATATATATCAGGAACATCTTTTGTACATCGCTTAATGTTTTTTCAAATACAAGATTAACATATTTTTCATATATATATGTTTTGATTTTTATTGTCCATACACATTATACAATTTTCTTATATATTAGAAACAATTTTACTACATGTTTAACATTTTTTAATGTGTGATTAACATTTTGAATTTTTGTATATGAAGTGATATTGATAGAAAAGCTACTCCAGCGACATATATTTCAGTACAGAGGGAGTAGATATATTCATAATGTTTTGAATTACAAGAAATACAAATAAAATAGAAAAACTATCCGATATGTGGTTTCTCCGTCTCAAAACAAAACTGCATAATAAATGTTGTTATCATAAGGGGCAATATAAAGTGTTGTTCCTTTTACTAATCGTGCATTCCTTCTTAAGTTTTTGTTATTTATCAGTCATATCACGGAAAGGCTTGGTAGAAGCACTTGCCACGAAAGAAGGATTACACCTCAGGATTCTGATCGTTCGCTTATTCCATTATACAAACATATACATATTACGATCTTCTCAATCTCCTAGAGAATTGTTTATCCGTTAGTACATGTAATTAATTTTATAACTAGACAAAAGTAATCCATAACTACCTCAAATATATGATCACAACTACGATTTAGCGTCACTGTTTTATATCACGTGCTTATGAATTCCCGCACCAACGTGTGTTCTACAAAATATTACAAATGTGTTATTCTCAAAAAACCTGACAAAATATTATCAATTAGGAGTCGTTGTCATTCATAATGATGATAGTTTTTTTTTTACCATTTCCATGTTCTTAATAGTATTATAAAAAATGTCATATACACATTGAGGTCACCGATAGTAAAAATGGCATGTACACTAGTAGCCCGGTACTATCAAAAGAGCTTGAAGCAATTGACCAATACCACACAAAATGAACCCGAGCTAGATTGATATGCTAGGTTTGACTTCATCATCGATGTTATCACTCCTGAAGGGTCTCCTCCTAAAGACTAGGAACAAGGGTAAAACGTGTACATGACTAAGTCTATGAACTATAAATGTAAACAATCTTCTCTTAGTCGTGATGTGGTTCACTATTGAAAGGGTCCTTCCCACTTAAGTCTACTGAAACTGACTTTCAGACACTGCTTCAAGTGGCATACTATTAAGGACTTTGTTTTGAGCTTCACTATGCAGGCTGATGCATATATTAAGGATCTGACATTCTTAACTGAATATCTGGCGATGTTGATTATTTAAAGAATATGGAAATTGATGGCTTTGATAGTATGACGACCCTTCTATCCCCAGCGGATCCTTCCCAGAAGCTTGTTATCTGCCCTGGCAAACGAGGAAACATCGCCCGCTTTATTAGTGGCATCAAAACCACACTTTAAGGAGTCACTGCCTATCCAGATGAATGTAAATGTATGAGGCATCACTTATGCTACTCTAATATTACCCAACTCCTGCAGTGATGGAAATAAGAAGTAGAACATTAATTGTGTGAGAGACGACATCGATGGTGAGTGCCATGTCTTGCTGGTTACTTGCCGTGAAATAGCTCGTGGTGAGAAGCTGTACTACGACTACAATGGGCATGACTATATGTACCGAACGAATCATTTCGTCTAACTCCCCCAATAGTTCTGCCCTGCCCTGCATCAAGGAGTCTGGGCTATTAATGGCGGCACTTTCAGCATTGCCGCTAAAAGCAGTGACTTATATACAATTCAATTGCCAGAGGAGGTCCCTGATGGCGAACAATGATACATGTTGATTTTCTTAGTACCTCGTGGTGCAAACAGTCTTCTTTCAGTTGTTGAGAGAGACAAGTGGGATCTTCATTTCTTTTTCTCCTGACCTCATTCCTGCTCGACTTGAGTCATTTTTGGGAATTCATGTGCCCCTTCTATAGAAGTAAATATCTTTCTGCCCATGCCTCTCTATCGAATGGTTAAGTAGATGTTGTGTGCCAATTAGTGGTACATTTGAAACTGGAAGAGAAATGTGTCACCCCGTTTGTTGGGGAATTGTTCTCCATCTTCAATTATTGTAGCTGGTGAAATGTGGTTTCCCTATTTTGATGTGGTTTTTCGTTTACTTTTTTATTGCCTTGTGGCTACTGGGTATTTTATTTACTTGTTCCTTTGACACTTCCCAACTTCCAGAAGACATGGCAAGCTACCAGCAGTGATGTTGAACTTCCATGCCTTTTAACCTCTTCAAGTTGATCCCTAACTAACTTCAGAACTATATAAATTCTTAATGAAATGAAATCTAGTGTTGATGATTTCATCAAGAAATGTTTTTCCAGAGAATTTATCTAGTGCTGATGATTTCTTTTAGTTCTTTTGTTTTTTCTTTCGGGTTTCACCGTTTTTTTTTTGTTTTCAATGGTTTATTGGTTTCTTTCTCATTTTTATTTGGTTCAACCTTTCTTTTTCTCTGATTTTCTTCAGTTTTCTTTATATCATTGTTAGTTATTATCGATTTTTTTCACTGGTTTTCTTTGATTTTTCTTTTTTCATTCACTGTAACTTCAGTTTTCCTTTGCTTTTAGGCGGTTTTATTTGTTTCTTTCTCGGTTTTCTCCATCTCTCCTTTGTTTTCTATAGTTTTTATTTGTTGTTTTCTTGATTTTTCTTTAGTGTTAGGTTTCTATGTTTCCTTTTCATTTTTGCATCGTTTCCCTATGGTTTTCGTGTGTCCTTTTTATCTTTGTTTTTTTTCATTTATTTCTAATGTTTTCGGTTTTTTCTTTCTTATTATCCTTTTTTCAACATATGTCTATATTTTTGTTACACGATGTACATCTTTTGTACGTGTCAAAAACATTTTTTAACGGATATTTAATATTTTTCAAATACATGATTAACACTAATTTTTCAAGTAATTGTTTTGACGTTTATTTTTCCATACACATTGCACTTTTTTCGTATGCATCTAAAAGATTTTTTAAATTTTTTATGAGTGTATGTTTTGATGACTATTTTTTTCATACAGATCATACATATTTCTTATGCATCCGATACATTTTTCTACACATGTTTACATTTTTCATATATACATTTCACATTTTAAAATACGTGATTAACATTTTTGAAAACTTATTTTTTTTATCTACTCTTTTTCATACACATTGCACATTTTTTTGTATACACCAGGGTTTTTTAGATACACATTTAAAGTTTTCAAATACATGATAAACATTTTTAGAACTTTCTTTTGGTCTCTACTTTTCCCGTAAACATGACAACCCAGTACGACAGTAGTACTAGACCCGCATGACTTTTCCATTTTGACTAGAATCATGACTCACGACCGGGACGGTCTGAAACACACAACACTCACGTGCAACTGCTGCTGGCGATGGGATTGGATGGGCTCCCGTGCTTCCTCCTCCCGGACGCTAAACCACAACAGCAACTACTACTACTTCACAGATCTCTACCCCTTTCGCCACTCGGCCTCTTAGGGTGCAAGCCCCTGCCTGCCCCCTCCTCCACCGCTGGTACGGCAAGCATCCGGATCTGAATCTGATGGCCGGATCTCGGGACTGGGCTGGCCTCGATGAAGGGCTGGTGGGGATCATCGCCGACCGCGTCCTCTCCTACGACGATGTCGATTATCTCCGTTTTCGCGCCGTGTGCTCGCCCTGGCGGTAGTGCACTGCTGATCCACACGCCCACGGCGTGATGGACTGCCGGTTCCATCCATGGCTGTAGACTATGCTCCGGGAGCAACACGCCACGCCCAACCGCCGCTCCTTCCTCAACACCTCCACCGACGAGTGCATTCAGGTGGACATCCCCGACCTCCGCGACCACGACGTGCTCGCGGTCACTGCTGAGGGTCTCCTCATTTTGCCCCACATGCATTAGTGCACGGACGTCCGCCTGAGGCCTGCTCAACTCGCTCACCCGTCGTCTCCTTGCAGATCTCCCGCCGATCACCACGCTGCTGCCTCCCGGAGTAGGCCTTTTCTATTATTGTTTTGATATCTATAGACAGTGCATGGCCTGGGGCTCCGTCATCGCCGGTGATTGCTACTTCTTGAGCTTGCGTTGTATTCCCATGAAGAGGAAAGGGAGATGCAACACGGTAGCATAAGTATTTCCCTCAGTTTTTCAGAACCAAGGTATCAATCCAGTAGGAGACCACGCGCGAGTCCCTCGCACCTGCACAAACAAATAAGAACTTCGCAGCCAAGGCGATAAGGGGTTGTCAATCCCTTTACGATCACTTACGAAAGTGAGATCTGATAGAGATGATAGTTTATATTTTTGGTATTTTTGTTTATAAGAACAGAAAATAAAAGCGATAAAAGTAAAGTAGATGTAGATTGATATGTTGAGAATAGACCCGGGGGCCATAGTGTTCTCTAGTGGCTTCTCTCATGATAGCGATATTCTACGGCGGGTAAACAAATTACTGTCGAGCAATTGATAGAAAAGCGAATAATTATGAGACTATCTAGGCATGATCATTGTATATAGGCATCACGTCCGAGACAAGTAGACCGAAATGATTCTGCATATACTACTATTACTCCACACATCGACCGCTATCCAACATGCATCTAGTGTATTGAGTTCATAAGAACAGAGTAACGCCTTAAGCAAGATGACATGATGTAGAGGGATAAACTCAAGCAATATGATATAAAACCCATCTTTTTATCCTCGATGGCAACAATACAATACGTGCCTTGCTGCCCCTACCGTCACTAGGAAAGGACACCGCAAGATTGAACCCAAAGCCAAGCACTTCTCTCATTGCAAGAACTATAGATCTAGTAGGCCAAACCAAACCAATAATTCGAAGAGACTTGCAAGGATATTATGAGCACACATAAAAAGTTTAGAGAAGAACCAAATATTTCTCATAGATAATCTTGATCATAAACTCACAATTCATCGGATCTCGACAAACACACTGCAAAAAGAGATTACATCGAATAGATCTCCTCGAAGACCGAGGAGAACTTTGTATTGAGATCCAGAGAGAGAGAAGAAGCCATCTAGATACTAGCTATGGACCCGAAGGTCTGTGGTAAACTACTCACAACTCATGGTGAGGGCGATGATGATGATGAAGAAGAACTCCGTGATGGATCCCCCTCAGGTGGAGCTCCGGAACAGGCTCCGAGATGGGATCTCACGGGAACAGAAGGTTACGGCGGTGGAATTAGGGTTTTGTCTCTGTTGCTGATGGTTTCGGGGTACGTAGACTTATATAGGAGGAAGGAGGACACCGAGGGAGTCACGGGGAGGGGGGGGGGCACGAGGCCGGGGGGTGCGCCCCCCACCCTCGTGGGCCCATCGTGGCTCTTCTGACGTGGTTCTCGAGTTCTCCGAGCGTGATTTTCTCCAAAAATATCTCTTGCAAAGGTTTCATTCCATTTGGACTCCGTTTGATATTCTTTTTCTGCAAAACCCTGAAACAGGCAAAAAACATCAATCTGGACTGGGCCTTTGGGTTAGTAGGTTAGTCCCAAAAATGATATAAAAGTGTAAGTTAAATCCCATTAAACATCCAAGACTTCATAAATAATAGCAGGGAACAATCAAAAATTATAGATACGTTGGAGACGTATCAAGCATACCCAAGCTTAATTCCTGCTCGTCCTCGAGTAGGTAAATGATAAAGAAAGAATTTTTTATGTGGAATGCTAACCAACATAGTTTCTCAATGTAATTCTCTTAATTGTGGCATAAATGTTCAGATTTGAAAGATTCAAGATAAAAGTCTATATTGACATAAGAAATAATAATACTTCAAGCATACTAACAAAGCAATCATGTCTTCTCAAAATACTATGGCTAAAGAAAGTTATCCCTACAAAATAATATAGTCTGGCTATGCTCCCTCTTCATCACACAAAATATTCATATCATGCACAACCCCGATTTCAGCCAAGCACTTGTTTTCATACTCTATTCTTTCAAACCTTTCAACTTTCACGCAATACATGAGCGTGAGCCATGGACATAGCACTATGGGTGGAATAGAGGTGGTTGTGGAGAAGACAAAAAGGGGGAGATCGTCTCACATCGACTAGGCGTATCAACGGGCTATGGAGATGCCCATCAATAGATATCAATGTGAGTAAGTAGGGATTGCCATGGAACGGATGCACTAGAGCTAAAAATGTATGAAAGCTCAACAAAAGAAACTAGTGGGTGTTCATACAACTCGCTTGCTCACGAAGACCTAAGGCATTTGAGGAAGCCCATCGTTGGAATATACAAGCCAAGTTCTATAATGAAAATTCCCACTAGTATATGAAAGTGACTAAACATGAGACTCTCTACAATGAAGAACATGGTGCTACTTTGAAGCACAAGTGTGGAAAAAAAGATAGTAGCAGTTGTCCCTTTTTTCTTTTCTTTTTCTTTTTTTTGGGCCTTTCTTTTTCTTTGGCCTTTCCTTTTTTTTCTTTTTTTTCTTTTTTTTTTGCGGAGGGGCTTTATTGATTTAGCCTTTCCTCCCACGGGACAATGCTCTAATTATGATGGTCATCACACTTTCATTACAACTCGATACTACAACAAAGTATGACTCTATATGAATGCCTCCGACGGTTTACCGGTATGTGCAATGAAACAAGAGTGACATGTATGAAAACTTATGCATGGTGGCTTTGCCACAAATACGATGTCAACTGCATGATCATGCATGGCAATATGAAAATATGAAGCGTGTCATATGAACGGAACGGTGGAAAGTTGCATGGCAATATATCTTGGAATGGCTATGGAAATGCCATGATAGGTAGGTATGGTGGCTATTTTGAGGAATAATATGGTGGCTGTTTTGAGGAAGGATATATAGTGGGTTTACGGTACCGGCAAAAGTTGCGCGGTACAAGAGAGGCTAGCAATGGTGGAAGGGTGAGAGTGCGTATAATCCATGGACTCAACATTAGTCAAAAGAACTCATATACTTATTGCAAAAATCTACGAGTCATCGAAACAAAGCAATTAACGCATGATCCTAGGCGGGAGGTTGGTAGGAGTTAACCATCGCCATGCCCCCGACCTCCACACAAAGGTTGACACTTTACAAATACCTCATGCTCTAACTTCGTCACATAGCGGTTCACCATACGTGCATGCTACGGGAATCACTAACCTTAACACAAGTATTTCTCAATTTCATAATGACTCCACTAGCATGAATCTAATATCACTATCCTCATATCTCAAAACAATTATCAAGCATCCAACATCTCATTCTATTCAATGCACTTAGTGTGAAATTTTTTCCTACATTGACATTGGATGTCTATCATGTGAAGACTAGTTTTTTTTTAGCCTAAACACATTACCATGCTGTTTTAATAGACTCTCAAATAGATATAAGTTAAGCATGAGAGTTCAACTATTTCTACAAAATATTACCACCACCGTGCTCTAAAAGATATAAGTGAAGCACTAGAGCAAAAACTATTCAACTCAAAAGATATAAGTGAAGCACATAGAGTGTTCTAACAATTCCTAGGCCATATTTAACTCTCTCAAATATGTGTGTCCAGCAAGGATGATTGTGACAAAATAACAAGCAAAGACTCAAATTATACAAGACGCTCCAAGCAAAACACATATCATGTGGTGAATCAAAATATAGCTCCAAGTATAGTTACCGATGGATGAAGACGAAAGAGGGGATGCCTTCCCGGGGCATCCCCAAGCTTAGGCTTTTGATTATCCTTGAGTTTTACTTGGAGTGCCATGGGCATCCCCAATCTTAGGCCTTTGCTATTCTTTGTTCCATAGTCCATCAAAGCAATACTCAAAACTTGAAAACTTCACAACACAAAAGTTAGACAAAAATTCTCGTGAGCTCCGTTAGTATAAGAAAACAAATCACTACTCAAAGTTACTGCAATGAATTCATTCTTTGTTTATATTTGTGTTAAACCTAATGTATTCCAACTTCTCTATGGTTCATACTTGCCAATACTACTCATAGATGCATTGAAATAAGCAAACAACACACGAAAAACAGAATCTGTCAAAAACAGAACAGTCTGTAGTAATCTGCAGGTTTCGCATACTTCTTTAAGTCCGAAAAATTCAAACTAAATTGGTAAACGTGAGGAATTTGCCTATTAATTATCTGCAAAAAGAATCAAATAAATAGCACGCTCCAGTAAAATCTGATGACCATTCTAGCGAGCGCTAACGATTCTGTTTTTCACGGCAAGATCACATAAACTTCACACAAGTCTTCCCAAAGGTTCTACTTGGCACAAACACTAAACAAAACATGAAACCACATCTAAACATAGGCTAGATGCAATATTTATTCCCTAACAGCAGCAAAAACAAAAATTATAAAATTGGGTTGCCTCCCAACAAGCTCTTTCTTTACAGCCATTAAGATAGGCTTGAGAATTCAATGATGCCCACATGAAAGATAAGAATTGAAGCACAAATAGAGCATCATAAAACATGTGACAAACACATCTAAGTCTAACATACTTCCTATGCATAGGCATTTTATAAGCAAACCAATTATTATAGCAAGCAAGATCTAGTGTATGCAAGGAAGAAGAAAGAAACAAGATCAATCTCGACATGAAGAGCGGTAATTTAGTAACATGAAGATTTATACAACCATATTTTCCTCTCTCAAAATAATTGCATGTAGGATCATAAGCAAATTCAACAATATAGCTATCACATAACATATTCTCAACATGATCCACATGCATGCGAAGTTGACACTCTTCCAAAATAGTGGGATCAACATTAACTAAAGTCATGACCTTTCCAAACCCACTTTTATCAAAAATTGCATAAGATTGATCAATATCTAAAGTAGTGGGATCAAAAGTTGACACTCTTTCAAATCCACTTTCAATATTATGGCAAACATTATTATCAATCTCATATTCATGATGGGGTTTAAATAAATTTTCAAGATCGTAAGAATCATCACCCCAATCATGATCATTGCAACAAGTAGTGGGCATAGCTAAATAAGCATCCCCAAGCTTAGGGTTTTGCATATCATTAGCACAATTGATATTAATAGAATTTATAATAACATCATTGCAATCATGCTTTTTATTTAAGGATTTGTCATGAATCTCTTTAAGCACTTCATCACAATTTTCAGATTCATAAATTTCGAACAAAACCTCATAAAGATAATCTAGTGCACGCAGCTCACTAGCAATAGGTTCAACATAATTGGATCTCTTAAAGAGATTAGCAAGTGGATGAGGATCCATAATTTAGCAAGCAAAGACGCAAGCTAATAGAGGGCACATAGCAACACAAGCAAACAAGAGGCAAGCGAACGGTAAACACACGACAGAAGAAGGGCAAATAAAACGGCAAGGGTGAAGTGGGGAAGAGGAAAACAAGAGGCAAAAAATGTAATGCGAAGGATAAGGGTTTGTGATAGGTACTTGGTATATGACTTTTGTGTAAGCCTCCCCGGCAACGGCGCCAGAAATTCTTCTTGCTACTTTTTGAGCTTGCGTTGTATTCCCTCAGAGATGAAAGGGAGATGCAGCACAGTAGCGTAAGTATTTCCCTCAGTTTTTGAGAACCAAGGTATCAATCCAGTAGGAGACCACGCGCGAGTCCCTCGCACCTGCACAAACAAATAAGAACTTCGCAGCCAACGCGATAAGGGGTTGTCAATCCCTTTACGGTCACTTACGAAAGTGAGATCTGATAGAGATGATAGTTTATATTTTTGGTATTTTTTTTATAAGAATAGAAAATAAAAGTGATAAAAGTAAAGTAGATGTAGATTGATATGTTGAGAATAGACCGGGGGCCATAGTGTTCTCTAGTGGCTTCTCTCATGATAGCGATATTCTACGGCGGGTAAACAAATTACTGTCGAGCAATTGATAGAAAAGCGAATAATTATGAAACTATCTAGGCATGATCATTGTATATAGGCATCACGTCCTAGACAAGTAGACCGAAACGATTCTGCATCTACTACTATTACTCCACACATCGACCGCTATCCAGCATCAATCTAGTGTATTGAGTTAATAAGAACAGAGTAACGCCTTAAGCAAGATGACATGATGTATAGGGATAAACTCAAGCAATATGATATAAACCCCATCTTTTTATCCTCGATGGCAACAATACAATACGTGCCTTGCTGCCCCTACTGTCACTGAGAAAGGACACCGCAAGATTGAACCCAAAGCCAAGCACTTCTCCCATTGCAAGAACTATAGATCTAGTAGGCCAAACTGAAGGAAATATGCCCTAGAGGCAATAATAAATATGTTATTTGTATTTTCTTATATCATGATAAATGTCTTTTATTCATGCTAGAATTGTATTAACCGGAAACTTAGTACATGTGTGAATACATAGACAAAACAATATGTCCCTAGTATGCCTATACTAGACTAGCTCATTGATCAAAGATGGCTATGTTTCCTAGCCATAGACATGAGTTGTCATTTGATCAACGGGATCACATCATTAAGAGAATGATGTGATGGACAAGACCCATCCGTTAGCTTAGCACTATGATCGGTTAGTTTTACTGCTATTGCTTTCTTCATAACTTATACATGTTCCTATGACTATGAGATTATGCAACTCCCGAATACCGTAGGAACACCTTGTGTGCTATCAAACGTCACAACGTAACTGGGTGATCATAAAGATGCTCTACAGGTGTCTTCGAAAGTGTTCGTGGTGTTGGCATAGATCAAGAATAGGATTTGTCACTCCGAGTGTCGGAGAGGTATCTCTGGGCCCTCTCGGTAATACACATCATAATAAGCCTTGCAAGCAAATGACTAATGAGTTAGTCACGAGATGATGTATTACGGAACGAGTAAAGAGACTTGCTAGTAACGAGATTGAACTAAGATACCGACGATCAAATCTCGGGCAAGTAACATACCGATGACAAAGGGGATAACGTATGTTATTATGCGGTTTGACCGATAAAGATCTTCGTAGAATATGTAGGAGCCAATATGAGCATCCAGGTTC
Organism: Secale cereale; assembly: GCA_902687465.1. NCBI lineage: Eukaryota > Viridiplantae > Streptophyta > Magnoliopsida > Poales > Poaceae > Secale > Secale cereale. The sequence continues at coordinate 777,659,163 of LR738714.1, forward strand.
CGCTATTGGTTATTGACCGGAGATGAGTCTCGGTCATGTCTACATAGTTCTCGAACCCGTAGGGTCCGCACGCTTAACGTTAGATGACGATCGGTATTATGAGTTTATGAGTTTTGATGTACCGAAGGTAGTTCAGAGTCCTGGATGAGATCACGGACATGACGAGGAGTCTCGGAATGTCCGAGATGTAAAGATTGATATATTGGACAACTATATTCGGACACCGGAAGTGTTCTGAAAAGTTTCAGAATTTACCGGTAACCCCCCGGGGGAATGTTGGGCCCTAGTGGGCCATAGGGGAGCAAGAGGGCAGCAGCCAGGAGGTGGCGCGCCCCCTCCCTAGGGGCAGTCCGAATAGGACTAGGGGAGGGGGCGTGGCCCCTCTTTTCCTCTCCCTCTCCCTCTCCTTCCTTCCCCCTCTCCTTCTTGGTGGACTCCTACTAGGAATAGGATTGCAATCCTATTCCTAGTAGGATTGCAATCCTATTCCTAGTAGGATTGCCTCTCCTGGCGCGCCATAGAGGGCCGGCCGGCCTCCTCCCCTTGCTCCTTTATATACGGGGGCAGGGGGCACCCAAAGACACACAAGTTGAATTGTTTTAGCCGTGTGCGGTGCCCCCCTCCACAGAAACACACCTCGGTCCTACTGTCGCAGTGCTTAGGCGAAGCCCTGCACCGGTAACTTCATCTTATCCGTCACCACGCCGTTGTGCTGACGAAACTCTCCCCCGAAGCTCAACTGGATCAAGAGCTCGTGGGACGTCATCAAGCTGAATGTGTGCTGAACGCGGAGGTGCCGTACGTTAGGTGCTTGATCGGTTGGATCGCAAAGAAGTTCGACTACATCAACCGCGTCACTTGACGCTTCCGCTCCCGGTCTACGAGGGTACGTAGACACACTCTCCCATCTCGTTGCTATGCATCTGGTAGATAGATCTTGCGTGATCGTAGGAAAATTTTAAAATACTACGTTCCCCAACACAAACCAAACCAATAATTCGAAGAGACTTGCAAGGATATTATGAGCACACATAAAAAGTTCAGAGAAGAACCAAATATTTCTCATAGATAATCTTGATCATAAACTCACAATTCATCGGATCTCGACAAACACACCGCAAAAAGAGATTACGTCGAATAGATCTCCTCGAAGACCGAGGAGAACTTTGTATTGAGATCCAGAGAGAGAGAAGAAGCCATCTAGATACTGGCTATGGACCCGAAGGTCGGTGGTAAACTACTCACAACTCATGGTGAGGGCGATGATGATGATGATGATGATGATGAACTCCGTGATGGATCCCCCTTCGGTGGAGCTCCGGAACAGGCTCCAAGATGGTATCTCACGGGAACAGAAGGTTACGGCGGTGGAATTAGGGTTTTCTCTCTGTTGCTGATGGTTTCAGGGTACGTAGACTTATATAGGAGGAAGGAGGACATCGGGGGAGTCACTGGGGCCCCATGAGGCAGGGGGCGCGCCCTGGGAAGGGGGCACACCCCCCACCCTCGTGGGCCCCTCGTGGCTCTTCTGACGTGGTTCTCAAGTTCTCCGAGCGTGATTTTCTCCAAAAATATCTCTTGCGAAGGTTTCATTCCGTTTGGACTCCGTTTGATATTCTTTTTCTGCAAAACCCTGAAACAGGCAAAAACAGCAATCTGGACTGGGCCTTTGGGTTAGTAGGTTAGTCCCAAAAATGATATAAAAGTGTAAGATAAAGCCCATTAAACATCCAAGACTTCATAAATAATAGCATGGAACAATCAAAAATTATAGATACGTTGGAGACGTATCAGTGATGATTCAACAATGGTGCTCAGCTTCAGCCGGCTTGGCATGCTTGGCACTGCCAAGGCCGATGATGACCATTGGACGCTGGTCTACTACGACGGCTATTCTATGGGTATGGCACCCGTAATGTTGGCAGGCAGCTTCTATTGTGTTACCGTAAAGGGCGACATGGTGTTGGAAATGGGTGCAAATGAGCCACCTCGGTTGGTGGTGGCTGCCAACCTGAATATGCATGCCCGACCATTTGACGATTGCATGCACCTAGTCAACAATTGTGGGGAGCTTTTGCTGACCCACTGTCAAAGAGTGACAGAGCCATCCAGGAGTAGTATTTGGATGGGGAGGTATGACACATATCGAGTGGATTTTGACACAAGGGAGCTCTTCCGGGTCAAGAGCTTGGGCAGCGGTGCAGAGAGTGCGGTGTTCATGGGCATGGATAACTCTCTGTCCATCCCTCTGGGGGTTTTCCCCTCCGGCTCACTTAGTGCTGACACCATCTACTTGAGATTTGACTTTGGCGAGAGGAAATTTTTAAACATTGGTCATATCATCCCAGGTTTGGATGCATGGGAGGTGCCAGCAGACGCTGGGGTGGCTTGGTGCCACAGCCGCATACCCTAGTTGACAATATGTCTTTTGCCAATATCGGCAAGTATACTGTATGAGGAGCTATCCACTAGTAGATAAAGGGGGATCAGACCCGGTTCATTTGGGCCTTTAGCCCCGGTTTCAGAACCGGGACAAGAGGGTCGGTACTAATGCTCTGACCCTTTAGTCCAGGTTCAATCCAGAACCAGGGCAGAAGGGTGTCCACGTGGCCTGTGCACCGAGTCCAGGCAGGAGGGGCTTTAGTCCCGGTTGGTGGTACCAACCGGGACCAAAAGGCTTCCACGCGTCAGCATTTCTGTGGCTGTGGTTTTTGTTGTTTTTTTTTAAAGGGGAGGGGGGTTTTAGGTTTTGGGGGGTTAATTTAGGTGTTTCATATATTGTGTTAGCTAGCTAATTAATAGAGAGAAGTGTTCTCTCTTATGTCCGTGCTTGGTCGACGCTACATACTACACATACGTATATAGAGAGGACTAGAGTCACGCTAGCTAGCTAGCTAGCTGCTAGCTACTAAGCAAACGAAGGAAACAGAAGATCGTATAATCAACATATATATATATGCATACAGAGAGAAGTAATATCGACCACCTCTCCTTCTCCGAGAGATTGGTCGAACAACAAGTTCTCGTATATCTATCCGACACTACCGGGCACATATATACAATAATTATCTCTTACAAAAATAATCTCCTAACACATGGATGCATGGTCCACATAGTATTCTCCGTCTTCAGCGATCACGTGTTCAAGGAAGAATGCCGCCAATTCCTCTTGAATTGCTCGCAGACGATCTGGTGTTAGGAGTTCATTCCGCATCCGAAACATCTAATTTGAAGTAGGGGGTCAATACATGAAATGATGCTATAAATTTGTGAATATTATTGATTGCTTACGCACTTCAAATTGTTCATCAGTGTAGCCCCGCTCACAGGTCGTGTGGCGGATGGACTCGCAAATGTAGTATCCACAATAATCATTCCCGGGTTCCTGCCACAACCACTTTACAAGAAATAGAGGTCAATCAAACTGATAAGCAAGAATGCCAAATTGGTATTGATGAAACTAGCGCTTGAATCAAGATATAGGAGATGCGCGCGCGGAACATGCTACTATATAGTACTTACTTTCGGGTATCTAAATTGTAGCTTCTTCGGCAGTCCCGGAGCTTTTTTGGTGAATTTTTTCCAAGCCCTGCCAGACAAAGAAAACAATTAGTTGATATCAGAAATGAAGTTGTTGATATATATGCATGGTGGATAATATTGATCGATTTAACTTACCTGGCTAGCATTTGAGTCATGTCCGCATACTCCTCGGGATCTTTACGTTTAGAGTCGAAGACAGTTACTACTCCCTTCTCAAGCTTAATCTCTAAGAGAATATAGTGGAAGCTGCGCACGAATGCATGAGATCATCAATTACATCACTATAACCTTGACTGATATATAAGGGAAACCAAATATGCACAAGACATTAACACTCACTTGAAGTTGTAAGGAAAGAGTATTATATCTTTGTTTTCATTTACCACCAACGATCGTAGCAAGTTGGTCTCGGTATCGTCGGGACGCAATTTAACCTCGGTTGCATCTATGAGGTATGTGTTAATAAACCCAATATCACCTACTTGTCTTTTCTTCAATTCGACGATCTTTAATCTGCATAATATAGTGAGGATAATTATAAATACATGCAATGAAGATCAGCTATATAGAGAAACTTAATGACAGAAGTAGTACTACTTACAGACAGTAGCAGGTGACCGTTGTTTTATCGAGGGCCAATTGATTGAAAAATTGATAGAACTCCTCAAATGGAACAGGCAACAGGTCAATTCCAACGAGGTCATGCTTCGGTTTAACTCTCAAATACAAGTTATTCCTCCCCCCAGACTCTCTGCAGATTTTCAAGTACCAATCATGCAATCTTCGCATATTCGTTGATAGAGATCTTTCATTTTTGACGAGAGGCTTCCCGTACTCGTATCTTTGTATCTGCACTTCCAAGAAATCATAGTGTACATCGTCGGACGTGTAATATGCAAGATTGGTATAATCAGGCACCATCCTCGGATCATTAGCGACCATGTCGCTAGACACCTTGAGCGGGGGGCACGATTGGTTCGCTTGTTCGCCGAGCTGGGCAATTTGTTTCCCAGCTCGTCCTTCTGCTAACCTCTGATCACTTTTTGTACTTCCTGACCGCTTGGCATCTTGAAATGTCTTTTGAATCATGCGGTCATAGTTGCCCTTCGGCTTACTTTTCGCTGGTTGCTTCAGGGCAGCAAGAGTGCGCTTTGCTTTCACCGCATCTATCTTCTCCTCCGGAGGTGGATGTCTCTGTGCTTTCAACCCTTCAAAAAAGTCCTTCACTTCGCCTTCAGCGATCTTCGTGTTTTCCTCGTCGAACCTCTTGTACGGTAACTTCTCTAGAGGCGTGAGAGAAGGACCGAATCTGCATCGCCTCCTGCCTCTGGCTGTACTGGTAGACGTCGCCGGACCAGACGAAGCGGCTGTCTTTTTTACTTGCTTAGGCGCCGGAGCAGGAGCAGCCGGAGCGGCGGCAGGTCTCTTCCGCCCTTGCTGATTAGGCGGAGAAGGAGGAGCAGGCTGTCTGCTCGGGCGCGCCGGCGGCGAAGGAGGCGGAGTGCCGCCACGCGCCGGCGGCGAAGGAGGCGGAGTGCCGCCACGCGCCGGAGAAGGAGCCGGAGTGCCCTGATGGTCACTCGCCGAAGGAGGAGGCGGTGGAGGAGGCGGAGTGCCCTGACTCGTCGGAGGAGGAGGAGGAGGCGGAGGCGTCCAGTTGAGAATGTTGATTAGGTCCTTCCGCCATAGGCATGGAGTCTTCAGTGAAGAACCCAGCCGAGCCTCCCCTTCACCGGTAGGGTGGTCAAGCTGGAGCTCCTCAAATCCCTCCGTTATTTCGTCGACCATCACCCTAGCATATCCTTCTGGAATCGGTCGGCAGTGAAAAGTGTCGTCGGGTCCAGAAGGATAAACAGAGCCAGCAGCCGCCTTGACCTTCAGATTCATCCACTGTGCCATAAGGTGGCAATTTTGTGCCTGCGTGATAGCATCCACAGGATTCCTGGCAGTAGCCGTCAAGGCAGGCTCTGGCAGGTCGATGGAAGCCACGCTGCTTCTCCGCTGAGATGGCGGGGTAGCTTCGGGGGAAGCTTCGGCAATTCTTTTCTCCCGATTTGCTTCCCGTTCCTCTATCGCTTGTATTCTGGCCCGCAGCGCCTGGATTTCGGTCAGCTCCATTTTCTTCCTCCTGTCGTGGCATTTGTAGCCTCCTGCGTCCGGAAACCCAGCACGCCACGGAAGGGAGCCTGGCGTGCCTCGTGTCCGTCCAGGGTGCTCAGGATTCCCGAGGGCCATTGTCAGCTCGTCGTTCTCTCTGTCGGGGAAGAACGTCCCTTCATGCGCTGCTTTGATATACTGCCGCATCTTCCTGAGTGGTGTTTCCAATTGCTTGTCCGTCCAAATGCACCACCCTGTTACAGGGTCCAAGGTTCCGCCAGCCCCGAAGAACCAAGTCCGGCAACGTTCTGGCCAGTGCATTGTCTCTGGTTCGATCCCTTTCTGAAGCAGATCATTCTCAGCCTTGGCCCACTTAGGCCGGGCTACGAGGTAGCCGCCCGACCCCGTGCGATGGTGATGCTTCTTCTTCGCAGCATTTATCTGGTTTGTCTCCGACATCTTCTGACTCTTTTCCGACTTCTTATGGGCCACAAATGCGGGCCAGTCATCTTTGATCTTCTCATATATGCCCACGAATTCTGGAGTCGTTTTCTCTCTGACAAACGTATTCAGTTTTTTCTTCCATGCCCTGAATTGGTCTGCCATCTTCGAAAGTGCAGCAGACTTGATTAACTCCTCTATAACTGGGTTCGCCGGATCAACCTCTCGCGGTAGGACGAAATTTGACTTCAGCTCAGTCCAAAGATCTTCTTTCTGCATATCAGTGACATAAGTCACCTGAGCGTCGTTTGCAGCCGGCTTTAACCATTGATGGATGCTGATCGGGATCTTGTCCCTAACCAGAACCCCGCACTGATTAACAAATGCGTTCTTTGTGTGGATGGGTGCAACCGGCTCGCCGGAGCGCGAGATTTCTGAGATCTCAAACTTTTCATCCGGCCTCAACTTTTTCTTCGCTCCTCGTCTCTTTACCGAAGATTTGCTCGATCCGGAGGGCTAGAAAAGGAACAAAGACGAGAGTTAATGAATGAATCAATTAACTAGTCAACACATGCTTAACTAACATATATACCTCCTGGCCGGACTCGGTTCGGTCACCAGAGCCAGCATCACGGTCTCCTTCTTGCACCGGCATTGGGTCACCGGAGACGTCCTCACGGTCTACTTCTTCCATGTGCATTGGGTCACCGAATTCATCAATATCACAGCCTAGATCTTCCAGCCGCAGCTCTTGTTCGACCTGCTCATCGGTGTCGTTGAGATACGACCTGACGGCATTTTGTCCGTGTGCGATTATGTCCATCAACATCGCTTCTTGTGCTAGGTCTCGGGTGTTGTCGTCCATTGTTTCTACAAATATTTACAACATGCCAATTATTATTCAAACATGACAGATGGATATATTAATGGCAAACGTAGAACTAGCTTCAACCCTCGACTGCTCGGCGATCCACAAACCCTAGACCCCCTCATGTCACATTTTGTCTAGCTAGTGTCAAAGGATTCAACAAAACCAATACTTCATCATTAGGCGAAAGTAACAGTAGCATGATGGTACGAAGCTCTCCAAAGTTGTTTTGGAACGGAGTCCCCGGATAAGATAATTCGTAACAAAAGACGGATTATCCTATCAGGGACTTCGTTCCAGAACAACTTTGCATAACTTTGTACCAAAATGCCCCGGTTACTTTTGGCAAATGATGAAGTCATGGAATTCTTCAATACTTTGACACTAGCTAGGCAACCTCTCTCGACCCCTCGACCCCCGACTTCTCGGCGATCCACAACCCTAGACCCCCTCATGTCACATTTTGTCGAGTGTCAAAGGATTCAACAAAACCAATACTTCATCATTAGGCGAAAGTAACAGTAGCATGATGGTACGAAGCTCTCCAAAGTTATTTTGGAATGGAGTCCCCGATAGGATAATTCGTAACAAAAGACGGATTATTCTATCAGGAACTCCGTTCCAAAATATCTTTGCATAACTTTGTACCAAAATGCCCCGGTTACTTCTGGCAAATGATGAAGTCATGGAATTCTTCAATACTTTGACACTAGCTAGGCAACCTCTCTCGACCCCTCGACCCCCGACTTCTCGGCGATCCACAACCCTAGTCCCCCTCATGTCACCTTTTGTCGAGTGTCAAAGGATTCAACAAAACCAATACTTCATCATTAGGCGAAAGTAACAGTAGCATGATGGTACGAAGCTCTCCAAAGTTATTTTGGAATGGAGTCCCCGATAGGATAATTCGTAACAAAAGACGGATTATTCTATCAGGAACTCCGTTCCAAAATATCTTTGCATAACTTTGTACCAAAATGCCCCGGTTACTTCTGGCAAATGATGAAGTCATGGAATTCTTCAATACTTTGACCCCCGACTGCTCGGCGATCCACAACCCTAGACCCCCGACTGCTAGGCAACCTCTCGACCCCTCGCCCTTCGGCTAGAGGAGAAGATCGAAGAAAAAAAAAGAAAAAAAAGGAGAAGAAGAAAGGAATAGAGGAGAAGAATTTTCTCCTCTATTCCTTTCTTCTTCTCCTCTTTTTTTCTTTTTTTTCTTCTTCTTATTTATTTCTCCTCTTCTTCCTCTCCTCTTCTTCTTTCTTTCCTCTTTCTTATTTTCTTCTTTCCTATCCTTCTTTCTTTCCTCTCGGTCTCTCGACGACCCTCGACCCCTCGACCTTCGGCCTCTCGGTCCCTCGACGACCCTCGACACCGCCCCCCCCCTAATGTCGAAGTTATCGGGGAGGGTGTATATCGACATAGACATATCCGATAAAAAAAGAGGAAGAAGAAGAAAAAAGGAACCGCTAGAGGAGAAGATCGAAGAAAAAAAAAGAAAAAAAAAGGAGAAGAAGAAAGGAATAGAGGAGAAGAATTTTCTCCTCTATTCCTTTCTTCTTCTCCTCTTTTTTTCTTTTTTTTCTTCTTCTTATTTATTTCTCCTCTTCTTCCTCTCCTCTTCTTCTTTCTTTCCTCTTTCTTATTTTCTTCTTTCCTATCCTTCTTTTTCTAAATTTGTAACTTTTGCATATATAAAACTTTCTATATATATTTAGCATATATAAACAAAAAACTATATAGCCACATACACATATATATACATCACTTATACACACATCACATATATACAGCAACTTCCTAAGAAAAAATATATTTATATACACATAAATATATATTTAACATATATATTTAGCAAATTCCTAAGAAAAAAAAAGATATACACATACATATAAATACAGCAACTATATACAGCAACTATATATACTGCAATTTCCTAAGAAAATTCCTAAGAAAAAAAATATACACATATATACATATATATACACAGCAACTATATATATATATATACAGCAATATATATTAAACATATAAAAAAAAGGGAGCCGGCCCTCACATCGGCAGGGCTGGGCGGCGCGACGGCGGCGGGGCGGGGCGGCGACGAGGCGGCGTCGGGGCGCGGCGGCGCGACGGCGGCGGGGCGGGGCGCGCGGCGGCGCGGGGCGACGGGCCGGCCGGGGGGCGCGGCGACGGCGCGGGGCGGGGCGACGGCGCGGGGCGCGGCGACGGCGCGGGGCGGAGCGACGAGGCGGCGTCGGGGGCGACGGCGACGGGGCGACGGGGGCGACGGGGGCGACGGCGACGGCGACGGGGACGGAGCAGATCGAGGGCGGCGTCGGGGCGGGGAAGAAAAGGAGAAACTGAACGAAATTTTCGCAAGTGTAGCTTATATAGGAGGAGTATTAGTCCCGGTTCTTGGCACAAACCGGGACTAATAGCCCCCTTTAGTCCCGGTTGCTGCGACCAACCGGGACTAAAGGTCCCTTTTCAGCAGCCCAAAGGGCGGGAAGGAGGGGCCTTTAGTCCCGGTTGGTGGCAGCAACCGGGACTAATGCCACCCTTTAGTCCCGGTTGGTGGCAGCAACCGGGACTAAAGGCCTTGCCGCGGTGCGGTGGGAAGTTTAGTCCCACCTCGCTAGTTGAGGGAGAGCAGCACCAGTTTATAAGCCCCGCTGCCTCTCTCCTCTCGAACTCCTCTAAACTGCAGGCCTAAGGGCCTAAACTGACACTGCTTTGCCTGTGGTCTTGTTGGGCTTTCTACGGGCCTGAATCCTGGCCCATGGTTGGGTTTCTAGTCGTATTCAGGCCGTGTGGGCCCAGCAGGAGGCATATTTTTTCTTTTTTTCTTTGTTGCTTTATTTTTTAGTTTTGTTTCTACATTCAACAAAATACTTACTGTTGCTATTTTTATTTATTTGTTTTCTTTGTTGCTTTATTTATTTGATTTTGTTTCTACTTACAAAAAAATATTTATTGTTGCTATTTTTTTTTCAAGTTTTTTTGTTTTGTTTTCTGCATTATTTATTTTCTTTTGTAAAACCAATTACGAACTTTCTGTTAGTGCAAGTAGTATTCAAATTTGAATAGTTTAAATTTGAAATTATTTGTTTTCTTTGTTGCTTTATTTATTTTATTTTGTTTCTTTTCAGCAGAGGGGCCTTTAGTCCCGGTTGGTGGCAGCAACCGGGACTAATGCCGCCTTTTAGTCCCGGTTGGTGCCACCAACCGGGACCAAAGGCCCTGTGCTGGCGCGGGTGCGGTGGGATGTTTAGTCCCACCTCGCTAGCTGAGGGAGCTCGAGAGTGGTTTATAAGGGCTGCTGCTCCCACCCTCTCGAGCTCCTCTCAAATGCAGGCTTCTGGGCCTAACTCTGCGCGCTGCCCTGTGAGCTTGCTGGGCCTTATATTACAGGTGGATCCTGTGCTATAGGCCTTGCAGGCTCACTGGGCAGCGCCCATTTTTTTTTTTCCTTTTTTGCTTTATTTATTTCTAAGTTGTTTTTTGCTGTATTTAGAGTTGCTTTATTTATTTTATTTTCTTTGTTTATTTCTAAGTTGTTTTTTGCTGTATTTAGAGTTGCTTTATTTATTTTACTTCCTTTATTTATTTTCTTTGTTGCTTTATTTATTTTATTTTGTTTATACTTACAACAAAATACTTATTGTTGCTATTTATTTCTAAGTTGTTTTTTGCTGTATTTAGAGTTGCTTTATTTATTTTATTTTCTTTGTTTATTTCTAAGTTGTTTTTTGTTGTATTTAGAGTTGCTTTATTTATTTTACTTTCTTTATTTATTTTCTTTGTTGCTTTATTTATTTTATTTTGTTTATACTTACAACAAAATACTTATTGTTGCTATTTATTTTTCAAGTTTTTTTGTTTTGTTTTCTGCATTATTTATTTTCTTTTGTTATTTGCTTTATTTTTTTTAATTCTTTCTGGTAAAACCAATTAAAAACTTTCTCTGTTAGTGCAAGTAGTATTGAAATTTGAATAGTACAAACGGACAATGGTATCATACTCGTTTGTTACAAAGTTGGCATGGTATCATCATAATAGTTGCGGAAAAAACTCTTCACTTTTTCTTCGCTTGTGTCATTTGCTTATTGCGCCGTAACCATGGATAATCTTCATCGTTTATCAGGATGCTTGGGTCAGCCTTGACTTTGAAGGGAGGAATTTCATGAAACTTTTCATAATCTTCAGACATGTCTGTCTTGCCCTCCACTCCCAGGATGTCCATTTTTCCTGAAAGAACTATGTGGCGCTTTGGCTCATCGTATGATGTATTCGCTTCCTTATCTTTTCTTTTTCTCGGTCTGATAGACATGTCCTTCACATAGATAACCTGTGCCACATCATTGGCTAGGACGAATGGTTCGTCAGTGTATCCAAGATTTTTCAGATCCACTTTTGTCATTCCGTACTGTGGGTCTACATGTACCCCGCCTCCAGACAGATTGACCCATTTACACTTAAACAAAGGGACCTTAAAATCATGTCCGTAGTCAAGTTCACATATGTCCACTATGTAACCATAATATGTGTCATTTCCCCTCTCGGTTGTTGCATCAAAGCGGACACCGCTGTTTTGGTTGGTGCTCTTTTGATCTTAGACAATCGTGTAAAATGTATTCCCATTTATCTCGTATCCTTTGTAAATCAATACAGTCGAAGATGGTCCCCTGGACAACAAGTACAACTCATCACAAACAGTGTTGTCACCTCTGAGACGTGTTTCCAACCAACTGCTGAAAGTCCTGATGTGTTCACGTGTAATCCAGTCGTCGCACTGCTCCGGGTGTTTGGAGCGCAGACTGTTCTTGTGTTCATCGACATACGGGGTCACCAATGTAGAGTTCTGTAGAACTGTGTAGTGTGCTTGAGACCAAGAATATCCGTCCCTGTATATTATTGAGTCCCTTCCAAGCGTGCCTTTTCCAGTCAGTCTCCCCTCGTACCGCGATTTAGGGAGACCTATCTTATTAAGGCCAGGAATGAAGTCAACACAAAACCCGATGACATCCTCTGTTTGATGGCCCATGGAGATGCTTCCTTCTGGCCTGGCGCGGTTACGGACATATTTCTTTAGGACTCCCATGAACCTCTCAAAGGGGAACATATTGTGTAGAAATACGGGCCCCAGAATGACAATCTCGTCGACTAGATGAACTAGGACGTGTGTCATGATATTGAAGAAGGATGATGGGAACACAAGCTCGAAACTGACAAGACATTGCGCCACATCACTCCTTAGCCTTGGTACGATTTCTGGATCGATCACCTTCTGAGAGATTGCATTGAGGAATGCACATAGCTTCACAATGGCTAATCGGACGTTTTCCGGTAGAAGCCCCCTCAATGCAACCGGAAGCAGTTGCGTCATAATCACATGGCAGTCATGAGACTTTAGGTTCTGGAACTTTTTCTCTGCCATATTTATTATTCCCTTTATATTCGACGAGAAGCCAGTTGGGACCTTCATACTGAGAAGGCATTCAAAGAAGATTTCTTTCTCTTCTTTCGTAAGAGCATAGCTGGCAGGACCTTCATACTGCTTCGGAGGGATGCCGTCTTTTTCGTGCAAACGTTGCAGGTCCTCCCGTGCCTCAGCTGTATCTTTTGTCTTTCCATACACGCCCAAGAAGCCTAGCAGGTTCACGCAAAGGTTCTTCGTCACGTGCATCACGTCGATTGAAGAGCGGACCTCTAGGTCTTTCCAGTAGGGTAGGTCCCAAAATATAGATTTCTTCTTCCACATGGGTGCGTGTCCCTCATCGTCATTCGGAACAACTAGTGCGTCGTGGCCCTTTCCAAAGATTACGTGTAAATCATTGACCATAGCAAGTACGTGATCACCGGTACGCATGGCGGGCTTCTTCCGGTGATCTGCCTCGCCTTTGAAATGATTGCCTTTCTTTCGACATTGATGGTTGGTTGGAAGAAATCGACGATGGCCCAGGTACACATTCTTCCTGCACTTGTCCAGGTATATACTTTCAGTGTCATCTAAACAGTGCGTGCATGCGTGGTATCCTTTGTTTGTCTGTCCTGAAAGGTTACTGAGAGCGGGCCAATCGTTGATGGTCACGAATAGCAACGCCTTTAGGTCAAATTCCTCCTGTTTGTGCTCATCCCACGCATGTACACCGTTTCCATTCCACAGCTGTAAAAGTTCTTCAACTAATGGCCTTAGGTACACATCAATGTCGTTGCCGGGTTGCTTAGGGCCTTGGATGAGAACTGGCATCATAATGAACTTCCGCTTCATGCACATCCAAGGAGGAAGGTTATACATACATAGAGTCACGGGCCAGGTGCTGTGATTGCTGCTCTGCTCCCCGAAAGGATTAATGCCATCCGCGCTTAAAGCAAACCATACGTTCCTTGCGTCCTTTGCAAACTCCTCCCAGTACTTTCTCTCGATTTTTCTCCATTGCGACCCGTCAGCGGGTGCTCTCAACTTCCCGTCTTTCTTACGGTCCTCACTGTGCCATCGCATCAACTTGGCATGCTCTCTGTTTCTAAACAAACGTTTCAACCGTGGTATTATAGGAGCATACCACATCACCTT
>LR738714.1:777673067-777700529 GCA_902687465.1 Secale cereale
CGGTTGCTGCCACCAACCGGGACTAAAGGTCCCTTTTCAGCAGCCCAAAGGGCGGGAAGGAGGGGCCTTTAGTCCCGGTTGGTGGCAGCAACCGGGACTAAAGGGGGGCATTAGTCCCGGTTTCAGCCACCAACCGGGACTAATGCCACCCTTTAGTCCCGGTCGGTGCCACCAACCGGGACCAAAGGCCCTGTGCTGGCGCGGGTGCGGTGGGATGTTTAGTCCCACCTCGCTAGCTGAGGGAGCTCGAGAGTGGTTTATAAGGGCTGCTGCTCCCACCCTTTCGAGCTCCTCTCAAATGCAGACTTCTGGGCCTAACTCTGCGCGCTGTCCTGTGAGCTTGCTGGGCCTTATAGTACAGGTGGATCCTGTGCTATAGGCCTTGCAGGCTCACTGGGCAGCGCCCAATTTTTTTTTTCCTTTTTTGCTTTATTTATTTCTAAATTGTTTTTTGCTGTATTTAGAGTTGCTTTATTTATTTTATTTTCTTTGTTTATTTCTAAGTTGTTTTTTGCTGTATTTAGAGTTGCTTTATTTATTTTACTTCCTTTATTTATTTTCTTTGTTGCTTTATTTATTTTATTTTGTTTATACTTACAACAAAATACTTATTGTTGCTATTTATTTTCTAAGTTGTTTTTTGCTGTATTTAGAGTTGCTTTATTTATTTTATTTTCTTTGTTTATTTCTAAGTTGTTTTTTGTTGTATTTAGAGTTGCTTTATTTATTTTACTTTCTTTATTTATTTTCTTTGTTGCTTTATTTATTTTATTTTGTTTATACTTACAACAAAATACTTATTGTTGCTATTTATTTTTCAAGTTTTTTTGTTTTGTTTTCTGCATTATTTATTTTCTTTTGTTATTTGCTTTATTTTTTTTAATTCTTTCTGGTAAAACCAATTAAAAACTTTCTCTGTTAGTGCAAGTAGTATTGAAATTTGAATAGTACAAACGGACAATGGTATCATACTCGTTTGTTACAAAGTTGGCATGGTATCATCATAATAGTTGCGGAAAAAACTCTTCACTTTTTCTTCGCTTGTGTCATTTGCTTATTGCGCCGTAACCATGGATAATCTTCATCGTTTATCAGGATGCTTGGGTCAGCCTTGACTTTGAAGGGAGGAATTTCATGAAACTTTTCATAATCTTCAGACATGTCTGTCTTGCCCTCCACTCCCAGGATGTCCATTTTTCCTGAAAGAACTATGTGGCGCTTTGGCTCATCGTATGATGTATTCGCTTCCTTATCTTTTCTTTTTCTCGGTCTGGTAGACATGTCCTTCACATAGATAACCTGTGCCACATCATTGGCTAGGACGAACGGTTCGTCATTGTATCCAAGATTTTTCAGATCCACTGTTGTCATTCCGTACTGTGGGTCTACCTGTACCCCGCCTCCTGACAGATTGACCCATTTACACTTAAACAAAGGGATCTTAAAATCATGTCCGTAGTCAAGTTCCCATATGTCCACTATGTAACCATAATATGTGTCCTTTCCCCTCTCGGTTGTTGCATCAAAGCGGACACCGCTGTTTTGGTTGGTGCTCTTTTGATCTTGGACAATCGTGTAAAATGTATTTCCATTTATCTCGTATCCTTTGTAAATCAATACAGTCGAAGATGGTCCCCTGGACAACAAGTACAACTCATCACAAACAGTGTTGTCACCTCTGAGACGTGTTTCCAACCAACTGCTGAAAGTCCTGATGTGTTCACGTGTAATCCAGTCGTCGCACTGCTCCGGGTGTTTGGAGCGCAGACTGTTCTTGTGTTCATCGACATACGGGGTCACCAATGTAGAGTTCTGTAGAACTGTGTAGTGTGCTTGAGACCAAGAATATCCGTCCCTGTATATTATTGAGTCCCTTCCAAGCGTGCCTTTTCCAGTCAGTCTCCCCTCGTACCGCGATTTAGGGAGACCTATCTTATTAAGGCCAGGAATGAAGTCAACACAAAACCCGATGACATCCTCTGTTTGATGGCCCATGGAGATGCTTCCTTCTGGCCTAGCGCGGTTACGGACATATTTCTTTAGGACTCCCATGAACCTCTCAAAGGGGAACATATTGTGTAGAAATACGGGCCCCAGAATGACAATCTCATCGACTAGATGAACTAGGACGTGTGTCATGATATTGAAGAAGGATGGTGGGAACACAAGCTCGAAACTGACAAGACATTGCGCCACATCACTCCTTAGCCTTGGTACGATTTCTGGATCGATCACCTTCTGAGAGATTGCATTGAGGAATGCACATAGTTTCACAATGGCTAATCGGACGTTTTCCGGTAGAAGCCCCCTCAATGCAACCGGAAGCAGTTGCGTCATAATCACATGGCAGTCATGAGACTTTAGGTTCTGGAACTTTTTGTCTGCCATATTTATTATTCCCTTTATATTCGACGAGAAGCCAGTCGGGACCTTCATACTGAGAAGGCATTCAAAGAAGATTTCTTTCTCTTCTTTCGTAAGAGCATAGCTGGCAGGACCTTCATACTGCTTCGGAGGGATGCCGTCTTTTTCGTGCAAACGTTGCAGGTCCTCCCGTGCCTCAGCTGTATCTTTTGTCTTTCCATACACGCCCAAGAAGCCTAGCAGGTTCACGCAAAGGTTCTTCGTCACGTGCATCACGTCGATTGAAGAGCGGACCTCTAGGTCTTTCCAGTAGGGTAGGTCCCAAAATATAGATTTCTTCTTCCACATGGGTGCGTGTCCCTCATCGTCATTCGGAACAGCTAGTGCGCCGGGGCCCTTTCCGAAGATTACGTGTAAATCATTGACCATAGCAAGTACGTGATCACCGGTACGCATGGCGGGCTTCTTCCGGTGATCTGCCTCGCCTTTGAAATGCTTGCCTTTCTTTCGACATTGATGGTTGGTCGGAAGAAATCGACGATGGCCCAGGTACACATTCTTCCGGCACTTGTCCAGGTATATACTTTCAGTGTCATCTAAACAGTGCGTGCATGCGTGGTATCCTTTGTTTGTCTGTCCTGAAAGGTTACTGAGAGCGGGCCAATCGTTGATGGTCACGAACAGCAACGCCTTTAGGTCAAATTCCTCCTGTTTGTGCTCATCCCACGCACGTACACCGTTTCCATTCCACAGCTGTAAAAGTTCTTCAACTAATGGCCTTAGGTACACATCAATGTCGTTGCCGGGTTGCTTAGGGCCTTGGATGAGAACTGGCATCATAATGAACTTCCGCTTCATGCACATCCAAGGAGGAAGGTTATACATACATAGAGTCACGGGCCAGGTGCTGTGATTGCTGCTCTGCTCCCCGAAAGGATTAATGCCATCCGCGCTTAGAGCAAACCATACGTTCCTTGCGTCCTTTGCAAACTCCTCCCAGTACTTTCTCTCGATTTTTCTCCATTGCGACCCGTCAGCGGGTGCTCTCAACTTCCCGTCTTTCTTACGGTCCTCACCGTGCCATCGCATCAACTTGGCATGCTCTCTGTTTCTAAACAAACGTTTCAACCGTGGTATTATAGGAGCATACCACATCACCTTCGCAGGAACCCTCTTCCTGGCGGGCTCGCCATCAACATCACCAGGGTCATCTCGTCTGATCTTATACCGCAATGCACCGCATACCGGGCATGCGTTCAGATCGTTGTATGCACCGCGGTAGAGGATGCAGTCATTAGGGCATGCATGTATCTTCTGCACCTCCAATCCTAGAGGGCATACGACCTTCTTTGTTGCGTATGTACTGTCGGGCAATTCGTTATCCTTCGGAAGCTTCTTCTTCAATATTTTCAGTAGCTTCTCAAATCCTTTGTCAGCCACAGCATTCTCTGCCTTCCACTGCAGCAATTCCAGTACGGTACCGAGCTTTGTGTTGCCATCTTCGCAATTGGGGTACAACCCTTTTTTGTGATCCTCCAACATGCGATCGAACTTCAGCTTCTCCTTTTGACTTTCGCATTGTGTCCTTGCATCGACAATGACCCGGCGAAGATCATCATTTGGTTCCTCTTAATCTTCAGTAGCTTCACCCGTTGCAGCATCATTGGGCACATTGTCTGGTTCCTCTTGATCTTCACCAGCTCCCCCCATTGCAGCATCACCGTATTCAGGGGGCACATAGTTGTCATCGTACTCTTCTTCTTCGCCGTCTTCCATCATAACCCCTATTTCTCCGTGCCTCGTCCAAACATTATAGTGTGGCATGAAACCCTTGTAAAGCAGGTGGGAGTGAAGGATTTTCCGGTTAGAGTAAGACATCGTATTCACATATTTAGTGCATGGACAACACATAAAACCATTCTGCTTATTTGCCTCTGCCGCATTTAGAAACTCACGCACGCCCTTAATGTACTCGGAGGTGTGTCTGTCACCGTACATCCATTGGCGGTTCATCTGCGTGCATTTATATATAATTAAGTGTGTCAAAAACCATTACAGAACATCATAAATAGATAATTAAGTGACCAAATGGATAAAAGTTCATCATCACATTAAAACAAAAGTACATACATATATAGTTCTCATCTAACAACATATAGCTCTCCATACACATCGAAACTATGTAAAACATTTCAATGCGAAAACAAATGCTATCATAATCGCAACCAAGGTAACAATTGATCCAACGGCATAATGATACCAAGCCTCGGTATGAATGGCATATTTTCTAATCTTTTTAATCTTCAACCGCATTGCATCCATCTTGATCTTGTGATCATCGACGACATCCGCAACATGCAACTCCAATATCATCTTCTCGTCCACAATTTTTTTTTATTTTTTCCTTCAAGAATTTGTTTTCTTCTTCAACTAAATTTAACCTCTCGACAATAGGGTCCATCTTGATCTTGTGATCATCGATAACTTCCGCAACATGCAACTCCAATTCCATCTTCTCCTCCTCCATTTTTTCCAATTTTTTCTTTAACGAAATGTTTTCCTCTTCAACTAAATTTAACCTCTCCACAAGAGGGTCGGTTGGAATTTCCGGTTCAACTACCTCCTAGACATAATAAAACATCTATGCATGTCAGGTTGGTCGGCATAACTATCATAAGCACTAAAACAAATAGTTATAAATTAAAGATAATATACCACATCCGAATCGTAGACCGGACGAGGGCCCACGTGGGCGGATATCAAAACCATTGCACTATATAATAACAAGCAATAATAAACGTAAGAAAATTAGACAAACATCTATCTAAAGCAATAATAAATGTAAGAAAAGCATGGACATAACAAGAGGCTCACCACGGTGGTGCCGGTGACGAGATCGGCGGGGGCGATCGACGGTGGCGAAGACGGGGACGGGACGTGACGGACCGCTAAACCTAGACAAATCTCGGAGAAAATAGAGCTTCGAGAGGAGAAAAGCTTAACTAGTGTGGCTCGGGCATTCCACCGAACACGTTGTGTGCATAGGAGGTGAGCTAGAGCACCACTAACCCCTCTCCTCCTATGCCAGAAAAAAAAAACAGAGCAGTGAGCTCTGCTCTTGAGTGAGGGGTTATATATAGGCACCTCATTGGTCCCGGTTGGTGCTATGAACCGGGGCTAAAGGGTTGCCTTTGGTCCCGGTTCATATCACTAACCGGGACCAATGGTGGTGGGCCAGGACCAAGAGCCATTGGTCCCGGTTTGTCGCTCCAACTGGGACCAAAAGGTCCAAACGAACCGGGACCAATGGCCCACGTGGCCCGGCCGGCCCCCTGGGCTAACGAACCGGGTCCAGTACCCCCATTGGTCCCGGTTCTAAATTGAACCGGGGCTAATGGGCTGGACCAATGCCCTGTTTTCTACTAGTGATCCTATTTCCTTAATGTCTAGCATTCAGGCATACACAAATGTATACTCTTTATTATCCCATGTGGTTATTTTTTGTTGGGATTGCGGACACTGGAAGATCTTGAGATATTGCTTGTTGAAAGACAAACATTTCTTCGAGCTTACCCGGGTTTATTTGACCTTCGTAATATAATGATTTTCTAGCAGGTGACTCCTTCCCGTCTTCTTCTAATTGGACCTTGGGATGATGCCTTACCTGCTCCTCAATCTGCATCACAATATCAACATGAAATATGCTAGATTTTTCATGGGATTTGTTGTGCTGGTGTACCCAAGGTGCTTTGCCTATTGTGAGTTATTTCCCAATTCTATTTGCCAGCCTCCTGTCTCATTTGGTTGCTTGACTAGAAGAGTGGATGTGTTTTTATTTGGTTCTTTGCCGCTTTACTTTTGTAACATCCCTGTATTTTGTTTACTTCTTTGTAGCAAAAATTTATTATTGTTTCCCTGTTATTTGAACAAAGCAGCTGCCTGAGCAATATATATCTTTTGTAATATCTCCGTGTTTGATGAGTATCATGTATAGGTGCTGGTTGGCACAAGTTCAAAGTTGCTTGCTATATTTGGAGTTTTGACTTTGGTCATGTCTTAGGCCATGATCTGCTTGCTGTATAGGTGGGTGTCTAGGTGATGGAGGTGGTGCTCTAAGCTAGCCTAGCGCGCTTGAGATTACAAATTAACTAGTACATGTTGTGGTATAAAATATGGTGCTGACCAAGATCAAATGTGCACACCATTAACTAATGCCAATATGTGACTGCAAAATATATCTTGTACTATGAACTAAATCCAGGAAGGTGTTGTATTAATTCTTCGATCTTCCATAACAGCGAACATCAGGATTATTTTATATGAATTATGAACTGAATTTTACTGGCCGTAAATCACTCGCATTATTATCACATATTTCTTATTAGTGCAGTTTGAAAATGTGTTGTCTATGTGATTTTGATGGTGCATTCAACAATAACAAACTTCACTTCCAATGAATGTCTATATGACTTAAAGATTGAGTGTCTGGTCTACAAAATGTTAAATGTCCCTCTCTCCATTTTTTAAGGTGGTTTTATTTACCGCACCTAGTCCCCTTGTCTAGCTTCTCAAAGGTAAGCTGGGGTGACCAGCGCATTTGGGCGGCTAGACTAACTGTATATGTTATGCTTTAATTATTTTTCTCTGTTTGTTATCTATTCTTCGTACAATTGTATGTCCTTTGAGTTTCTCTATATATGTTTAGCATTCATGTATACACTATATACAATATATATATATATATATATATATATATATATATATATATATATATATATATATATATATATATATATATATATATATATATATATATATATAGAGTGGGTCTATTCTCCTAACACCCTTAAGACCTTATTCTCATAACACCCTAATCCCCCACCAACAGACCGAAAACAAAAAGAGAAAAAAGAAACGACCGCCCCCACCCCACCACTCGACCACCTTTCTGTCTATCTTCCTCTCCCACCGACGCCTCATCCGATTCCCCACGACCAACCACCTTCCTCTCCTACCCCGGCGCCGCCCGCCTCCAACTACCTTCTGCCGTGCGCCGGAGCCAGACAATCACCGGCAAACCACGCCCATAACCCACCCGAGCCCACTACCCGACTCGCCGCCCCACCCCACCCCGAGCACCCCCCGCCCCGCCCGCGACGGCCAGCCTCCACGGCCACGACCCTGCTCCCACGACGGCCGCTCTTCACGGGCGGGGCTCCATGGATCGAAGCTGCCCCATGGATCAAAGCTGCCCCGCATCCCCCGTCATCAGACCCGTGTGGCCCCGGCCGCTCCGGGACGCCCCCTCCACGGATCCGATGAGATCCACCATCTTTTCTTCTCCGACGGGCAGTGCGGCATCATGCTGTCATCCCGTCGCTCATCTATGGTGAGCTCGACGACGCGCCACCGCCTACTTTGCTGGCTCCATGGCGCGGGATCCCCATCCCCCCAGCGAGCTGTCCTATCTCCCCTACGGCGTGCTCTCCTTCGTGCAGTTCAGCCGTCAGCCATGAAGTGCGCTGGGGCGAGTAGAGGACTCCCATCCCCGCCCTCGTGTAGTTCTCGTGCTGCGTTCGATGCGGTATGGATCAGATCTGGTGAGGGCTTAACCTCCCTCTTCCTCGTCCCATGGCGGATCCAATGTGCTCGTTGCTAACGCACATGAAAACAATGGGAGCAACGGGTGAGCATGGTCTTGTGCTTCACTTTTTTTGTTTTTTGTGGTTGAAAATCTTCAGGGCCTGATGTCTCGTGCAGTTCGGCAAATGTGTGAGTGCAGCTCGCCATCTAATTTCTGTGGGGGTTGCATTTTTCTTCTGAATGCTGTTCACTGCTCCTTTTTTTGTGCACCTTGGAGGCGCGCCACATGAAGTTTGCTGCTCCTTCTGTGTGTGGTTAGTCCAAGCACGGGGCTGCACCACCCACGTGGTTAGTCCAAACACTGGCGACGAACAGGAGGTCGTAGGAGGAGCGCCGGATGGCGCCTGATCAGTCCGCGCGTGATCCATGTCACGGGCGCAGGGTGGGTAGAGGGATGAAGGAGTGTGCTCCCACGGGCGTCCAACCGTCCCTGCGGGATCCTCGTCGGCGGAGGCCCGATTGTGCAGTTGCTGGATCCCGGGAAGTCCATGCGCCGCGGCTGTGTAGTATGTGCGTTGTAGCCGTGCAGTTCCCCGGTGACTCCAACACCCCTCCCCCCTCCTTAATGCAGGTCTGTGTTCGTCGATGGCTCGACCACAGGCGTCGATGGCTAGCCGTGCAGTTTCTGTAGGCACGCGATGCGGCATTTCGCATGGTGCAGTTCGACAGCGGTTCGACAACATGTCTTGTTTTGCAGCTGGTGCCATTGTGTGTGCATTTTAGTAGTTGGCCGCCCCGTTATAGCTTAGTTAATGTGTTTGTATATTTATCTACAGAGAAGGCTTTTTTTGCAGATTTGGAATGTATAATTCATCTCGTGTGGTTGCAGTGCGCTTGTGCGTACGGTCCAGTGATATTTTCATATTTTTTTTCAAGTTTATCCCGACCATTAAATCAGTTTGTAATTTTGCCCCAATGATTTCCGGTTGTTTGTTTGTAGGGTATGGTGCAGTTCTTTTGTATTCGTCCCTGTGTCAAAATTGTTAAAAAAATGAATGCAGTTCAATTTTCCTTAGAATAGTTTAGAGCTTTTGCAGCTCACTTGTTTTGTTGTGAAAAAATTAAGTGCAGTGCGGTTCCGGTTCAGTAGAAGACGAGAAACAAAAAAGAAAAGAAGAAAGAAAGTGTGCTTCAGTTTGGCAAAGTTTGTTTCTTGTAAAATGTAATTCATTAGTTCATTTTAAGAGTGATGCCGTTCACTTGCCCCCAACATGAAAAATGAAAAAAAAATAGCGGAATCTCAAAAAAAATTGTTACCGAAACAACACAAAAAAGTAATGCGGTTCACTTGGTGATCCAAAAACAAAAACACATAGGAAAAGCAGCTCACTTCTCAAACACTTCTCAAACGCGCGTAAAAAATTAATTAGTACGAAAAAAGACAAAAGCAAATCATGAGGTTCACTTTTTGGTAGTGTTCCGCTTTACTTTCGGGAGTGTTGCGGTCCACTTTCCTTCGAAAAAAAAAGTTGGAAAAAAAAGACAACAAAACTCCTCTGAGAAAAATCTATGTCCAAGAAAATAAATCATGAGGTTCGATTGACTGTCTGATGCAGTGCGTGCTTCAGTTTGAAGCAGTGCGCTTTTCGTGTTTTTGTAATTTCAAAACTGCTCTTAAACCGTAATGAATTAGAGGGCGTGTTCTACATGAGAAAGTATCGTCTCGACGATATCTTTCCAACGGTGTATCATTTGGATCATTTAGGCCAACTTTTTGTAAAAATTTCACGAAAAAACGGCTGCTGCCGTTCGTAGTCAGCCGCACGATTTTCAAATTTAACTAAAAACCATAAGTAATCTCAAAAACATTTCAACATATGAAAGTTGCGCCTCATTCGTAGCTTTCCAACGGTATATTACACGCCTTGTTTCGACAAACGGTTAAAAAACTAGAGTGAAAACAGTATCGAAAATTTGAAAAATTTCGAAAAACACAATTCCACGATTTAGTAAATTCAAAACTACTCTTAAACCGTAGCGAATTAAAAAATAATAGATACGAAAAAGATGTGCGCCAACGATACCTTTCCAACGGTGTATCATATGTTTCGTTCCGACGAGCGGTTTAGAAAAAAAAACGCCAAAAAACGCTCGCTGCCATTCGTTGTGAGCCGCACGATTTTCGAAACTGCTCTTAAACTATGATGAATTTTGAAAAGTGTTCAACATGGCGAAGTTGCGTCTACTCCATAGATTTTCAATGGTATATTACACGCATAATTCCGATAAACAGTTAAAAACGAAAGCAAAAAAGGTACCGAAAAAACAACACGTACAGTTTTTTCAAACATGAAGTTCGCTGGTCTCTGTGGTGCGGTGCGTATAGCTTTCCAATGCAGTTTTACAATGCAGTTCGGAAGTGTTATGAGAATATTATTCTCATAATGTTATGAGAATAGACCGGTCAGGAGTAATCGTGACTTGAGTTTGTTTTTGGTTAGTTGCAGGCGCTGCATGCGGATCCTGGCGCAGGCTGTTTTTTTTGAGAAGCAACCATGTGTATATAGATCAAGTCAAACAGAGCAAATACACGCAGCACTGACCAGAAGGACCCAGAAACACAGGTGTCCCCGGAACAATGCACAAACGACCCCCCAAAACACAAAATTACAATCCAGTCCTTGGAAGCCGATGCACACATCGTCCACGACGCTCGTCGCCGACCACCGTCGCCGCCGAAGCACCGCCCAAGGGGGGAACGACGAGCAGCCAAACAGACCAAATCCGCCGAAGCACCATCGCTGTAATAGCTTTGTGAGCCGATTAAACGGTTCGCCGCAAAGCAACGAGACCGAGTCCCTGTGGCTCGTCGGCCGGGGTACCTCCCCATGCTCGGCGGACAGCAGATCCGGCGTCTCCAACCGGCGAAAACGGAGGAGAAAGACCGATCCGCCCGCCGCCATCCACAAACCAAGCTCGGAAAGCACCTGAGCTCGAAGGTTGCCATCACCGTCTGCACCACTCGAGAGAGCAGTAGCAGCCGGCGTCCTCCTGTACAACGTAGTCACCAGCCTCCTGCCGGCACCGGAGAACGCGCCGACGCAACGGGGACAAGGCTGAGACAGCAAAACTCGGAACATGGCCAGCACCGCCGTCTGGCGGACCATGCCCAAGCACACATCGCTCGCCGACGAAGCACGCCTGTGCGCTCGCACGGCAAGCAGCCCTAACCTCGCTGGCCCCATGGACCGGCAGGAATCTACTGCGCCGAGCTCGCCGACTCCGGGCCAAAGGCCCTCGCCGGAGAAGGAGGCCGAACTCGAGCACAACCCAGCGACGCGGCACCGCAGCCTCCTTCCCAACGGCGCCCCCAGCAAACCTATCCCTACCCTATTTACAAGCCAGCCGCATGGATCCGGGGTTCCCCCACCCTCCCGCCGCCGGAGCGGACGGGGGAGAGAGGGGGAACTAGCGGCGGCGCTTGCTGAACGGGGTGGAACTTCGGTCGCCTCCCTTATCACTCACACAGGAGCTGTAGCAGAGATCCTGGCGCAGGCTGTTGAGGTTGCGAGTGCATGCTAGTTAGTGCTACTTGGTCATCTGGTCATGCATGGATATGGATCGTGCATGTAGTGGTTAGCTTAGTGCGTGAGTTAGTTGCCGGGTGTGCGGGCCGGGTGGTGTGTGTGCACGGGTATAAACCCTCCTCTATGTATTGATCGAGGCGCGCCGGTAAGAGCCGAGTGTAGTCATGTAGTCACTGTAAAGAAGTAAAGGATTGGGGCATTCGTGCGCCCCTTGCGGCGTTCGTGCGCCGGCCGGAAAACCTTGTCCACTGTTCTTTTTCTTCCACCTCCGTTCGAGTGAGAGGAGAGGTAGCTAGAGGGCTGCGGTTCCAACAATTGGTATCATGAGCTGGTTCATCTTGGGCGTCATTCTCCTTGCCGGAGGCGTGCCGGCGGTGGCGGAGTTCGCTGGCGGCTGCGCGATGCTCCGGGCCGTGTGTCGGTCTATGGAGGTGCGCGGCGCGGCGAGGAGGCCGTGGTGGCTGCGGCAGCACGATGAGAGGGCCGCGGAGGACCTGCGTAGTGGCGGCTCCCACGACACACAGCGGCATGGTGGCATGGAGGTGTTGCGTTGCGGTTGAGGCCGCAGCGGTGCAGGGCAATAAGCCGTGGCGGCGAGCCGGGCGCGGCCGGTGCGTGTTATGGGTGTGCACTGGACTTGTCGGTCGCGTTGGGACCGCGGGCGCGCGTACGAGCGTGCGGTTGACGTTGGGAGGAGGCGTATGTCGTCGTTGTGCTCGAGTTCGTGCTCGAGTTCGGCTACATCCTTCCGGCGTTTGTCATTGGCGGCTGCCATGGCAGACGCGGAGGCGGCAAGCGGTGAGCGTCCAGTGCGGTCGGGCTCGTCGGGCGCGTCGGGTGCGCGCGGGACGTGCGGGATGCACTGATGCGGTCGGACTCGTCGGACGCATCGGATGCACGCGGGGCGTGCAAGGCGCAGAGGGACGACAGGCGTGTGTCGCCGGCGGAGAAGAAGCTTGACGTGTGTCGCCGAAGTCGTGATGGAGCACGGTGCGACCGGCGTTGTTGCGCCGGGTCGGGTCCGCGGGCTAGGTCAGGCTCGTGACGACAACGAGATGGGAGCTAGCGGCGTCAACCCCGGCAAAGTGGAGCGCGCCACAAGCCGATGTCCTCCTCGCGACGGTCGACGGCGAGCCATGTCGGCTGTGATGGTGCAGCGATAAGACATGTCAAGATTAGGGGGAGTTTGTCAGGAGTAATGGTGACTTGAGTTTGTTTTTCGGTCAGTTACAGGCGCTGCATGCGGATCCTGGCGCAGGCTGTTGAGGTTGCGAGTGCATGCTAGTTAGTGCTACTTGGTCATCTGGTCATGCATGGATATGGATCGTGCATGTACTGTAGTGGTTAGCTTAGTGCGTGAGTTAGTTGCCGGGTGTGCGGGCCGGGTGGTGTGTGTGCACGGGTATAAAAATCCCTCCTCTATGTATTGATCGAGGAGTCATGTAGTCATCATAAAGAAGTAAAGGATTGGGGCGTTCGTGCACCCGTGACGGCGTTCGTGCGCCGGCCGGAAAACCTTGTCTACTGTTCTTTTTCTTCCACCTTCGTTCGAGTGAGAGGAGAGGTAGCTAGAGGGCTGCGGTTCCAACATATATTTTTTTTTTCTCAAGGGAATTGAATTTGTTGGCTCGATGTACTCATTTAATTTGTTTTGCCTGTTGTGAGTTATTTCCTAAATCTATTTGCTAGCCTCCTGTCACGTATTGTTGGCTGCGTACAAGAGTTGATGTCTTTTATTTGATGCTTTGCTACTTTAGTTGTGTAACATCCCTGAAATTTGATTACTCCTTCGTAGCAAAAGTCTGTTATTGTATGGCTGTGATTTAAATAAAGCAGATTGAGCTATATACATGCATCAGGCCATGCACTGCTTTTTCCATAAGGCATGTGCCAATGCACCGTTTCTTAGCACGATATCATAGGTGTAATAATTATTTAAGATACAATTAGTCCAATGCATTGTTTCTTATGGGTTGTATCTACATTTAATGATTTGGGGCTCATGCATGCATACGATTGGGCTAGAACCATTTTTTGCCTATGGCCACGTGCAAGAGTTGTATCTTAGCTAAGCTACAACCTCACTCTTTTTTTTCATTAACTAACATGCCACATAAGCAAATTGCCTATGAAATCGCACTAAGAAACTAGCATTGGCACAGGCCTAATAGTGGGTGCCTGGGTGATGGATGTGGTGCTCGAAGCCAGACTAACGCGCTTGAGCTTTCAAATTACTGCCTCTATTTTTGTATACAGGGCCACAAATCTATATTACAGATACCAAGATAAACATTAATGTCAGTTTAAGGCAATGTTGAAAGCTATCTTTTGTCTTTGTTTGACGTGTCAATTAATGTGCGTTTTTCTCTCCAACGCACAAGTAAACCATCTCACTCCTCATTGATTGATTAATGTAGCGCATGCAAACCAATCTTCTCACCATGCATGCATCCAAGGGATATTAATGTTCTTGGTTGCTAGTACGAGGCAAACTCATCAATTTTGCCTCGATTAATGTTAGTGGCCTTATATAGCTGCAAAATGTAATTTTGACAGTGACCTTGTATACAAAAATGGAGGGAGTAACTAGTACATCTTGGGGTATACAAGTTAGTTCTGATCAAGATCAGATGTGCACCACATAAATTATTAACGATTTGTCAGTGCATATTATGTTTTGTAATCTCAACTAAATTTACGGACGTGCATTATTAATTCTTCAGTCTTCCATAACAGCAAGTATCAGGAAGATGTGGTATGAAGTGAATTTTGTCGAACTTGGTACCTACATTGCAATTTTATTCTTGAGTAGATGGCTCTTGGCATGTGGATTCAGCCATAAGGTAAGAAGTCTTGCGCACTGTAATTTTTCGTAACTAAAATATACTAGTAGTCTATATAGTGGCCCTGAATCAATCACCATTCTTAGTAGAGATTTGTTATTGGTGCAGTTTGTAAATTTGCTATCCATATGGATTTCTACGATGGATTTAACAATGACAAGACATCCGGTGAACAGCTATATTACTTCGGGATTACTTGTCCGGTCAACAAAAAATATAAACAGTACTGCCCTCCATTTTAAGGTTCCTTTACTTACTGCACATAATTCCCTTTCCTTCTCGAAGGTATATATCACTTTGTTTTTGCCACTCTAGCTTTTGCCCACTTTGCTTATGCCACTTTAGAATTTGACATCTCATTTTTGCCACTCTTAGCTTTTGACAATATATCACAAATGCCATTCTGTTACACATCCGTGAGTTGACCGTTTATTCTAGCAAGTTGACCAGGGAAAGACCCGTCAGTATTTGCAAAAATGACATAACTTGCCCCTACTGACTTGTGGGGCCACTTTGCAAGTGACCCATACCCAAAACTGTACACACGCCAATTACAAAAACTCTACACACACGAACTACTCCAACTAGACCACACACCCGTCCCCATCGTCCCACGAGAATGACACGACCACATACATGCCGCCTCGTCTGGATCCCGATCCGCCACCGCCGTGTACGGATCCCGGTGTCCGCCAGCACATCCACGTCCCGGTCGGCCTCACCGATGCATCCCGCATATGCGGTCTCCTCACCGCGGCGCCCTGCTCTGGCCTCGCCGGCGCTCCACGCATCTCCAGCCTCCGTCTCCAACGTGGTCCACACCAGCGACCTCCCTTCATCCTCCTTCAGCAGCTCCAATGATGTGAATCAACCACACGAGATGGAGGGAGTTCCGCCATCGGCCACGGCGGCAGGGGCGGCCCAGAAGATCTCCGATCTGCTGGTAACCCTCCCTGATGCACAAGTTCTAGAGTGGCATAAGTGAAGTGGGCAAAAGCTAGAGTGGCAAAAACAAAGTGTTCCCTTATAAGAGAAGTAGTGTTTGCATCACCATGGAGATTTCAAGTTGTTAGGGCATGTTCTAACACGGCGAAGTCAATACAATGAGTTATCGCTACGAGGGTGGTGGGATGCTGCTAATGCGAGGATGGGGCGTGAAGCTGCTTCCCAAATACCCATGATGTGAGACTAATAGGCTAGCCGGTGAAATGTTTTGCATATATGTGACGAGATATTGAAGAATATTATAATATACACAAACTCCCCGTTATATGCTGTACTTTATTTCGGTCCCATAAATTAATAACCAAAGGCAACTTATTCAGTTCTTCTTATTTTTCTCACGTTTGAAGGAATCATGTTTAATCTTTGAGGGGGCATGACTCGTAAAGTAAAAAATAACGTGTGCTGGAAGATACAACATAAAATTAGCATGGCATGTATATTTTTTTCAGTCAGAGATGTTTGATTTGAATACAAGAATACTGGTTTGTTTAAAATTTAGCAACATAGTTATGTTGCCAAGTAGAGAAGAATACTACTCCCTCCTTTCCGAAATAGATGACCCAACTCTATACTAACTTTTAGTACAAGGTTGGGTCATCTATTTTGGAACGGAGGAAGTACTTGCATAAGACGCAAATTATAGGGTAATTTACGAAACTACGAAGACTGGAGGAGATTTCCTACATAATGGCGATTTCCTATTCGTTGTATTTTATGACAGAATGTCGAGGCTACGCTCACCCTTCACACCAACATGGGACGGCCCACATTTGTTTGTTTTTTGTACGAGCATCCCGGTTTTGGGAACATTAAAAGGTTCCGACTGGTTTTGGGAACCTTCCAAAAGTTCCGAATCGGCTTTCCTTTATGGTTTTTTGTTTTTTTCTTCTTCCTTTTCTTTTTTTCTCTTTCTTTTTTACTTTTCTCCAATTTTTGGTAGTTTTTCTTCACTGTTTTTCTGGTTTTCATCTCAGTTTTTATTTTCATTTTTCATTTTTCCTTTTCCTTTCTAATAGCCAAAAACTGTCTTTGTTTTTTAAAATTGTCAGAAATTTGAAAAATGTTCCTATTTTTATAAACTGAATCCTAGTAAGATGGTCGCCAAAAGCTGCTGCCAAGGTCGATGGTGTTGTTCGCGCACAAGGTAAGTGCGATTCTTCTATCAAGTTGAACATGCAAAAAGGCTCTCCTACGGTTCTTCACCCCATGTTACTTTCAGCTACACCTACAATGTCAGAGTAGCAGGACCAAAAAGACGATGTACCTGCTGTGAATAATACACCTCGTCTCGGTCTCGCTGACATGAGGAAGAGAGTTGAAAACTTGATCTAGTAAGTGAAAACTGGAACCAAGCCCATCCGGAAGAACCTTCTAGGCAAGTTGCATGCATTTTAGATGAAGCTTGACAAGGACCAAGCAAATGGTGGATCTTCTGTGGAGACAACAGTGAGTGTTGGAGGCTTTTTATTTGAGCAACCCGCAAGAAAAAATGGCGTATATATGCATTATGGAGCAACAAAGTTGCAATCTTATACGAATGCGACAAGTGCCATCCAGAACAAACAAGGCTTGAAATTTGGTACATCAACAATATTAGGTATGAATGTGTAAAGTTTTGTCGTAGCTATGTCTGTCATAAGTGTCTAGATGGAAATATCTTCTCGGCTATTAGACGGAAACAATAAGTGCAAGTGCGGAAGTGCACACTTTCCCAAGAACCTAATGCTTCCCTGGGGGCGATGGTGTTGGAGGGCATTGCTGGAAAAAATGCCATATAAACACTATGGTCACTGCTAGAAAAAATGGCATATACACTGCTAGCACCATACTATCAAATAAGGTGGAAGCAGTTTACCAATCTCACAAAAATTATCAATTCGAATTAAGTATATCACTCCCCGTCTTCCATTTTTTTTTTACTGGTAGCACCATACTCTCAATAATTTTGACCTATTTTCCTTTGTAAACTGGGCCAGTCTTCTTAACGGTGGTGGAGGCCCTCCCTGCTGTCTCGAAGATGCTTTTGTGAGGGAGAAAAAAAACAAGTAGGTTACTTTCAGATTCAGGGATTCATGTCCCTTTATCTAGGTGTACATATGTGGCCATGCCTCTTTTTTTCTATGGATAAGTAGCTCTATTATTTCTGCCTATACAAATGTGGTTTCCATATGCCTGTTGTGGCTGACTTGTGTCTATGGACAGATGGCTTCTACGGCCACCACCTGTGACATCTTCAGAAATAGAGTTCAGTAATGAGCTGTCTTATGTGCCTAGTATGGCCCCCTAAATCAAAACAGGTGGAAGTTGGTATGCTGTTGGTGCTTAAGAATACACTCTTTTAATTTCAAGGTTCTTTCATGACAAGATAAAGACACCATCGAACCTTGCCAAAACATGCTAAAAATATGAGGATGCCCTCTACTTATTGTGGTTTTCGATTCCCGCGAGGGATATGTTCTTGGATCCGTTATGCTTCTATCATTTTTGGCAAATTTTAACATGCTCCCCCTTACCCCCTCTTTTTACATGTGAGGTAAGAAGGTAAGAGTTAATTAGACCACTAATTAATGAGATCAATAGTTCAGATATATTATATACTCTTAACTCTCATGTGAAAATAAGGGGTAAGAGAGAGCATGTTAAACCTGCTCTTCATTTTTATGTTTTCTTGTAAAGAAGAAGTAAACTAACACAACTTATCTTTCTATCTTGACTATGCAGGTTGATGCAGATATTAAGGATATGACATTCTTTACAAAATACACTGGTGACCTTGATTATTTGGAGCAAGGAGAATGATGGTTGTGATAGTATAGTGACCCTTCTATCACCAGCAGATCCTTCCAAGAAGCTTGATATTTTCCTTCACAAATGGGGAGACACCGCCCGCTTTATTAATGGCATCAACAACCACACTCCGTAAGTAGTCACTTCCGTCCTTATGAATGTAAAATGTGTGAGGCATCACTAATATAGTTATACTAATCTAATCTCATCGAACTCCTTCATGGATGGCAAGAAGAAGCAGAACATCAAGTGTGTGAGATACGACATCGATGGTGAGAGACATGTCTTGTTGATCTACCAAGAAGAAGCTATACTATGACTACAATGGGCATGAGTATGCATACCCAACACATCATTTTGTCTAACTCCTAATAGTTGTGAGCTGCCCATCATCAAGGAGTTTGTGTGAGAATAGAGAATGATGGTGGCATTTTCTGCATTGCCACTGAAATCCATTAACTTATATATTCGTCTGCCAGAAGAAATTCCTGGATGGAGACAATGATACATGTTGATGTTGTTGGTAGTGAAAATAGTCTTCATTCAGTAGTGGAGAGAGACAAGGGGGGTCTTCATTTTACTTTTCTCCTGACCTACCAAGATGTCATCATCTCAGTTCTCACTCATATTAAGTACTATTGCAGAGTTCCTGCCCGACTTGAGAGGTGATAATCTTCAATCCGTTTTGGATGTATATAGTCCCCATTCTCCCTAGAGTGACCATAGGTTATCGACTACACAAGAAGTCATGCCTTGGGAAGGTGGTTTCTGTAGGACTTTGTCATAAAATAGCATTAAGAAATAATAATAAAGAAATATGCCAGGGATGTTTCACCTGCAACCATATACACATGCTCGAGATATACGGGACATTTCAATTGAATGCTTCCACTTAAAGCTATTTGTCGTACTCTAACCACCAAAGTGAAACCATGGTTACGTTTATGGTTTATCCTGCAGGTACCATGGAGCGACGGAGCTACAATCTTATATGAATGCATAAGTGCCCAAGCAGATGAATCAAGGCCTGAAATTGCGACATCAACAATATCATGTACAAATGTGCAAAGTGTGTTGTAGATGTACCTGTCACAAGTGTTCTCATGGAAATATCTTCTAAGTCACTAGATGGAAACTAACAATGCAATTGCGGAAGGGAACACTGTGCAAGAACCTAATGCTTCTCTACAGCTGATAGTGCTGGAGTGCATTGCTTGAAAAATGTCATCTACACACACTGAAGTCATCGCTAGAACAAATGGTAAATACACTGGGAGGACCATACTATAGGACCAGGTCGAAGCATAAGAACTTTGTAACTCTAATTTTTTTTATAATTTTTTTTGCTTAGTCGTATAATTTTAGGGACTCCCTTCCCTTTGGAAGACTCTTTCGTGAAAAAGATAAAGTAGGTAACTTTCGTCTTCACGGATTCATGTCCCTTTATATAGGAATATGCAGAGTGGAAGTGGGAAAGAAAAAACAAAATTACACAGTACCCTATTAGCACATATCAGATGGCTGACATTTTATTTTTCTAGCGAGATATCTGATTCTGATAACAGATTTAGTTTGTTTTCAGAAACAACATGGGACCTTTTGGGTGTATGATGTACTTCTAGGGTGTGTTTGGTAGCTATTCCCACCCTAGCAGAGCTGATCCCCTTTGAGACATGCTTAGTCTAGACATGTTGAGTACATGCAACTGCAGCTGTTTGGTAGCAATGTATGTACTGGTGCATGCTGAGCTGAGACTGTGTTTGGTAGCCTGCATCAGAGATAACATGGTGTGCTGAGACAGTGTTTGGTAGACTGCATGAGGTATGTTGCATGAACGAATATTTTGCCATATGTTCGATGAGATAATTAAAACAATTGTAGCAATAAAACATTACTATGCCAACATAATCTGAATGATGATAATGTGAAGAAAAAAAACAAACACAATAAGGCATTTTGCCTTATGTTCTGTGAGATAAAGTGTCTAGATGTGTTTATTAGGTATGAATGTGCAAAATTCAAACACAAACAAGGCCTGAAATTGGTACATCAACAATATTAGGTATGAATGTGCAAAGTTTTGTTGTGGATATGTTTATCATAAGTGTCTAGATGGAACTATCTTTTCAGCTAGCAGATCGAAACCAAAATTGCAAGTGAGGAAGTGTGCACTTTCCAAGAACCTAATGCTTCTCTGCGGGCGATGGTGCTGGAGGGCATTGCTAGAAAAAATGTCATATACACAAATTGAGGTCACTACTAGAACAAATGGCATATTAACTGGTAGCTCCATACTATCAAAAGAGGCGGAAGCAGTTGACCAGTCTCACAAAAATTATCAATTAGAATTAAGTAGATTACTCCTGGTCTTCCAACTTTTGCTACTGGTAGCATTGTACTCGGTAATTTTTGGCCTACTTTCCCTTGTAAACTGGACCGATCTTCTTAATGGTAGTGGAGGGACACCCTGCCCTCTCAAAGCTTTTTTTGAATAAAAAATCAAGTAGCTAGGTTACTTTCGGCTTCACGGATTCATGTTCCTTTATGTAGGAGTACCTGAAAGAAGCCACCAGGGAGGACAAGGTCGAGGAAGTTGTGGGGGATCAGGCTTAAGAAGGGGGGCAAGCCATGCTCATGGGAGAGGTTGAGAAAGAGGAAGACATCCTTCAAGCTTGCTATAATCATCTCAACCCCATTGAAATCGAGGTCTTAAGGGCCTTTGAGATGGTACGCGTTCAAAATACATATCTCACTCGTGAAGTTATTTTGTTGGAAGAGCAAAACATCACCCTTCGGAGAGTCAACCGTAGATTGGAGTATCTGCTGAAGCTGAAGCGCGAAGCCACTACTACCTCATCACCACCACCATCACCATCATCACCAAAGAAGGAGACTTGAGTACATGGGTATGAGTGTTCCCCTTAGCTTGTGCAAAGCTCCAGGAAGATGCACTGGTATCTTATCACCATCACTTCCATTATCTTCACCGGTTTTTAGTTTGATCTTTAGTTATTTCGTGATTTAGTTGAATAAAAGTTTAGTATGATCTATTTTCGAGTGCTAGTTTCATGATCTATCTATCTATGTAAACGAGTGAGAGTTATATAATAAAGATTAGTTTGAGTTTTTACTTCTTTACTTTTATGTTTCAATCAAAATAAAGGAAATAACGAAAAATATCATATGATAATCTTATGGTAAGTAATGACATCACATAAGGAAAAGTATAAGTGGTAAAAGTTATTGAAAGTTGACAAACATAGCATTGGTCAATGATGCAATTCATGAAAGAATTAATAAGGGACGAGAAGATTCACATGCAAATATACTATCTTAGACATCTTTTATAATTGTGAGCCCCCATTAAATATCTTATGCCAAATTGTTGATGTTGGACAAGGAAGACAACGTAATGATTTATGTTTGTTCATATTCACACAGAAGTTATATTGTCATAGATCCTCCAACATGTGGTGCTTGCCCAATCTGCACCTACATGAATTTGGTTTTAAGGGTTTTGGATGCACAAGTAGGTGTCAACTGCTACGGCGCCAGATTAGTAGCAATCAACGTGGACCTGCACACAGATACAAATAACTTTGCTCCCAACGAGTACAGAGAGGTTGTCAATCCCTCCGGCCTTGTAGTTCACAAAGGATTAAAAGCAATGATAGTAGTGATAGATAGTGTTTTGCAATAGTAAGTAATAACGAAAAGTAAATAGCGGATGTGATCAATGATGGTAATATGGACCGGAGTCTCATGATGTTCACTAGTGATGTCTCTCTCCCAAAAGACGATAAAACAGCTATGTGAGGTAAACAAATTACAGCTGGGCAATTGACAGGACCACGAACGCAAACCAATGCTGACTACATTGCAAGAAAGGTTGAGGTTCAAAGCATGGGCGGTACGCCAAAGTAAGTAGACCAAAATCCATCAATATCTACTACTAATCATCCACCTTGAGATATCTATCCAGAACATCTCGCTGGTATTAAGGTGTGAGTCCCACCCATAGTGTAAACTCAATGCAACAGACAACTGCATTAAAAGAACTTTGCGTAAAGTAAACAATCCTTGCACCCGCGGGCACAAGCACCGTTGTTTTCCCCCTTGTGGCAACAGCACATCCCCTAGACTCATGTTTCTGTCACTCAAGCTAGTCATCGAGGGGCATGAACCCACAATCGAGCATAACGTTCCCTCTTGGAGTCACTACCTATTACTCGGCCAAAGCAATAAATAACAACGGAGAACATGCAAGAATTACTTATGAACAAAAATATAAAAGAGGTAGATCAAATATATTACTCAAGATCAATCTAAACATAATCTCATAATCCATCGGATCCCAGCAAACTCAACATAGCAACAGCATAAGGATTACATAGGTGCCTCGATCATGTAGGGCAGCTCACGAGGACTAATTAGTGAAGCACAAGAACGGGAGGAGAACATCACATAGCTACGGGTCATGGACTCATGGTCCAAGGGAGACTACTCACGAGTCATTCGGGAGGCGTCCATGGTGGTGGAGAAGCTCCCGGTGGTGATCCTCCCCTCCGGCAAGGTGCCGGGAAGAGTTCTCCTGGTGCTCCCGATCTTGGAAGCGGCGGCGGCGGCGGAACAGAGATGGGATCGCGAAAAGGTTCCTCTTCTGAGGGTTTCAGAGGACCCTTTAAATATATGCCAAAGGAGGGCATCGGGGGAGCTTCGGGGCGCCCAGGCGCCCCCCCGGCGCGGCCCAGGGGGGGCGCGCCGCCAGGGCGCCTAGGGCCCTGGTGCCCCCCCCCCCCCAGGCTGCCCTTCGGACGCAGTGTTGTTTCCGGAACGCTGATTTTTTCTATAATTTTTCTGGATTTTTCTGGGCAGTTCTCGAAACGTGAAAACCTGAAATACAAAAACAGCCGAAAACAGAAACTGCCACTGGGGTGCACTGGATTAGTAAGTTAGTCCAAATATGATCAAAAGTGTATGGAAGTGTATGAATATCATAGCAATATCACCCAAAAGTGGCATGGAGCAAGCAGAAATTATAGATACGTTTTGGACGTATCAACATCCCCAAGCTTAATTCCCGCTCGTCCTCGAGTAGGTAAATGATAACAAGAATAATTTCTGTGGTGACATGCTATTAACCATATAGGACTTTTTCATAGTCATATGACAAAAGCTTACTGAGACAATGATTCTATAGTAGTTAAGTTGCCTCATGAGAAAATCACAAATGACTGAAAGTTTTACAATATGAAACTGAAACATCAAATAGATTTGCAATGAACATGATATGCAAATATGACAAAGTGATATCTAGCTTGCCCCCTTTAGTGATGCAAAACATAAATGCAGGGGCACCTTCAAGGTTTAAGTGATGACTAGATGCAATCATTTCAGAATAAACGATATCACAATCATGCAAAAGACAATGCTACTTTGGGACAATGCACATTACACTCAGAATGACAATCATGCTCTCAGTAGTCGGTGCTTGAAGTGCTAGAGTTTTTTATTTTGAAAACATAAAAGCAATTTTGTCAACGGTAGTAGTACTTCATATGTGTCATGCATAAGACATCCTATAAGTTGCAAGCCTCATGCATCGAATACTAATAGTGCTCGCACCTTGTCCTAATTAGCTCGGATTTCCATGGGTTATCATTGCATTGCATATGTTTCAACCAAGTGTCACAAAGGGGTACCTCTATGCCACCTGTACAAAGGCCCAAGGAGATAAATCGCATTTGATTTCTCGTTTTTGATAGATCTCAACTTGAGGACATCCATACCGGGACAACATAGAAAATAGATGATGGACTCCTCTTTAATGCATAAGCATATTCTCATAAGAGATTAAGGATTAAGGTCCAAGCTAAAACTTCCACCATGATACATGGCTTTGGTTGGCGGCCCAATGTTCTTCTCTAACAATATGCATAGTTATTCAACCCACGGTAAATCACCCTTACTTCAGACAAGACGAACATGCATAGCAACTCACATGATATTCAACAAAAGTGTGACAGTTGATGGCGTCCCCGGAAACATGGTTACCGCTCAGCAAGCAACTCATAAGAAATAAGATACATAGGCAACATATTCTTCACCACAATAGTTTTTAAGCTACTTTCCCATGAGCTATGTATTGCAAATTAGTGCGCTTAGTACAGGTGTAGGTTAGCAAAAGACTGGGAGCGACCAACTAAGAGAGCAATGACGGTCATAATCATGCAGAGCGACAAAGCAATATTGAATCAGGCATGGAAGTTATATCGCTACTCAGAAATAAAAGATCATCAAGGCTTGACAGACTTTCTTTACAGTCTTAAATATGCGTGAGCATACGCCAAGTCAATCAAAATAAATTCTCGAAGGAAGATATTACTAAACCATACCATATCATAGGCAAACAAATCAAGTTGGTACTCCAATAACACATTGGGAACCCCCCAGCTATTTGAGATTAACCATAAGAAAACCTGAACTACTAAGCACCATTATGCAAGTAGCATCTTTATCATAGACATATTAACCAATGCAACGGAAGCAAACTCTCTTAATAAGGTGAGCATGATAATTAAAGAGAGTTCAAGCAACCAACTAAACAAAAGCTCTTTGAAAAGATAAGCATGAATACTAAGAGCAGAGCATGATAGTAGCTATTAAAAGACAAAGAACACACACAGCAAAGATAGACATGAAAATTCTATGTTATGTTCTAGGTAGAAGTGGAGCGTGTTTCTCTCCCACATAAAGAATGCTGAGTTCCGACTCGTTATGAAAAACTAAAAAGGAAACTAAAAGCAAGACGCTCCAAGCATAGCACATAACACATGAAGTGATAAAAATATAGCGGAACGAAAGACGAACTGATAATGTTGATGGAGAAGGGGATGCACGGGGGCATCCCCAAGCTTAGACGCTTGAGTCTCCTTGAATATTTCTTGGGGGTGCACGGGGGCATCCCCAAGCTTGAGCGCTTGACACTCCTGAATCTTTTTTATCATCTTCCCTCGCACACTTAAAAACTCCCTTCATACATAACTCATCATAATCTGGTTAGCGAGGTTAGTACCCTTAATAAAATAATTATACCTTGCTGGAAATAAAGATATTCTTGAAGTTCGACTGTTTCTCAAGATTGCCAAAAGGTTTTTGCAAAGAAAAAGCAAGCTCTTGATTTGCAAAGTGAAGGAAAGGCAAAACAGGACAGAATCTGTGAAAAACAGAACATCAGGTAGTAATTGATCTGTTCGGGATACTTCTGCAACTCAAATCAAAAAATTCAGAACAGACGCACGAAAGACAATTATATAGAGAACGCTGTCGAAAAAATTCAGACCAAAAAGATAATCTGGCGATTTTATACGAATTTTTCTATCCAAGGACAGAATCTGTTTCCTGGACAGCACCTCACAACTTTTGAACTTTCTAGCAATCAGAGGCTATACTTGGCACAAATATGAAAAGCAAAGATACAATGATGATGCTACAGCAGTAAACAACATCAAGACACAACAAAAGCAAAAAAATTATTCATGTGGGCTGCCTCCCAAAAGCGCTTTCTTTTATGCCTTTAAGCTAGGCATAAGACTTTAATGATGCTCTTGTAGGAATAAGAATTGAAGAACAAAAGAGAGCATCAAGAAGCAAATACCAAACACATTTAAGCCTAACATGCTTCCTATGCATAGGAATATTGCAATACAATAACTCATTGAAGCACAAAGCAATAAGCATAGGAAGACAAAACAAGTGCAGCTTCAAAACCTTCAACATAAAGAGAGGGAACTTAATATTATTGAAATATCTATAAGCATATGTTTCCTTCTCATAATAATTTTCAGTGGGATCACGAGTAAACTCAACAATATAAGCATCACATAAAGCATTGTTACCATGATCCACATGCAAAAAGGTACTCTTGCTCTCCACATAAGCATCATGAAGAGGATAAAACTTAGTATAAAAGAGAGACATAAGCTCTTGCCAATCAAGCAAGTGTGAGTTATCGAGAAGCTTATACCAATCTGAAGCTTTATCTATAAGTGATACGACGAACAATTTCCTCATGACAAACTCCCTTGATACACCTGCAAGCTTAAATAATGAACATAGTTGTGACAGATATAGCAAGTGTTCACCGGGATGTCTGTCTCCTGCATAACGATTAGCCAAAACATAATCGATAATACCAGCTGGTATTTTATAGGGCACAATTTCAGTAGGGGAGGATCAACCACCACAGGTGTGGGGCGTCTTCCCACAAGCAACGATCCAATAACAGGGTTGTCCATAAGCATAACTGGTGAAAGACATAAAGAAGACTGAAAGGTAAACTAACAAGACTAAAAGCAAAGGTAAAAGATAGCGTGCAACTCCCCTATCCTGAAGAGTGGAGTCCCCGGCAACGGCGCCAGAAAATACTCCTTGATGGGCCTCGAACCCCTCGTTGGTTACCCCAAGTGGAAGGTGTAAGATGCAGTATTGTAGAAGTGTTTTCCCTTAGCAAAGATACCAAGGATCGAATCCCCAGAGACTCCTAGGTTCAACAAGTAGGTGTCAACTGCTACGGCGCCAGATTAGTAGCAATCAACGTGGACCTGCACACAGATACAAATAACTTTGCTCCCAACGAGTACAGAGAGGTTGTCAATCCCTCCGGCCTTGTAGTTCACAAAGGATTAAAAGCAATGATAGTAGTGATAGATAGTGTTTTGCAATAGTAAGTAATAACGAAAAGTAAATAGCGGATGTGATCAATGATGGTAAAATGGACCGGAGTCTCATGATGTTCACTAGTGATGTCTCTCCCAAAAGACGATAAAACAGCTATGTGAGGTAAACAAATTACAGTTGGGCAATTGACAGGACCACGAACGCAAACCAATGCTGACTACATTGCAAGAAAGGTTGAGGTTCAAAGCATGGGCGGTACGCCAAAGTAACTAGACCGAAATCCATCAATATCTACTACTAATCATCCACCTTGAGATATCTATCCAGAACATCTCGCTGGTATTAAGTTGCGAGTCCCACCCATAGTGTAAACTCAATGCAACAGACAACTGCATTAAAAGAACTTTGCGTAAAGTAAACAATCCTTGCACCCGCGGGCACAAGCACCGTTGTTTTCCCCCTTGTGGCAACAGCACATCCCCTAGACTCATGTTTCTGTCACTCAAGCTAGTCATCGAGGGGCATGAACCCACAATCGAGCATAACGTTCCCTCTTGGAGTCACTACCTATTACTCGGCCAAAGCAATAAATAACAACGGAGAACATGCAAGAA
>LR738714.1:777701157-777735611 GCA_902687465.1 Secale cereale
ATATATATATATATATATATATATATATATATATATATATATTGTATATAGTGTATATATATATCTGGTTGGGTCAATTGCCTACCCTCCCACCTTATCCCTGGCGGCTCCCCTCCTACATTATCCTTGGCGGCGAACATTGCCTCCTCTTTTGCCACCCCTCCTTGATCCGTCTTCTTCCCAACCAGACCCTACGTCTGGCAATGGATTGCGCGTGCGGCTGCCTGGCAAGGATGGAGCCCATGCTGGAGACCTGCGTTTTTTCTGAAGGGTTGGTTCTGAACCAGAGGCAGCGGCACAGCGCGCTCTGTTCCCTGCTTTATTCTTCAGGTATTGGATTTTGGGCTCCATTCGTCCATCAGATGACTGACGATGATGTCAATGATTCATGAGTATGTATTTCTCACATAGTCTTTTCATGTGTTGTGTGTAGTTAACACTATCTCAATATTTGTAGTAGTATTAGTTTCTGAAGAAACATTTTTCACTAAGTATAAGTGAACTGCTTTCACATAGAGTTTTATTATGAATATTGTAGGAGCAGCAGCAATTTGGTCTAGTCAATATTATTATCTAATGACATCAATATTTATTATGAAGATTGTAGCAGCAATTTAGTTTCTGAAGATTGTACATTATTCTTATTTGTTCTTATTTTTTGTTCTTGTTCATTTCATTGCAGAAATTCCCTTCTGGTCTAGTCAGGGTAACAGAAAGTTATGTTAATTTGGTCTTGGTTAGCAAGAATGGATATCATGATGTTGATGTTATGTATTCTGTTGGCTCTGATGATTGTTTGGTTCTCAAAGATGGCTGGAAGGAATTGGTGGAGGAAGCTATTCTTCAGGCTAGGGATGTTGTCATGGCTATGTTTTATAAGCATGCAAAGTGTTTGGAAATCAAGTTAAATTTGCTTTAGAGCAGTCTTGCTTGAGCAGCAGCAGCAGCATGAAACAATTTGTTGTAATAATTTGACATTTTTGTGTGGCTTCTAGTTTATTTTCTAGAAGAAATCTGAGTATAAGTGAACTGCTTTTCACAGATAGTTTTTTATGTGCATCCTATTAGCAGCAGCAGTTGAAGCAATATACAAAGTGGAAACACCCACTGAGCTTTCTTTTTTTCTGTAACCCACATATGGAACTACAGTGCTTAATAAAAGAGGACTGCATCAACCATTATAGTAGTAGCAGTTTTGTGAAGAAAACTCTCTGTGAACTGCTTTCATAGAGAGTTTTTTATGTGTATCCTAGTAGCAGCAGCAGTTGAAGCAATATATAGACTGAAAACACCCACTGAGAACTGAAAATTGTTGATAGATACAAACCAAGGTTCTGTGCTCATAATAAGCAAAGTACATCATCAAGCAAACTAAAGCAACATAATCAAACATTGTGCCAAAGCAAATTACAACGAAAGAAAACTAATCGACATAAGCAGAAGGAAACAAGTTGAGCAATTGTGACAGGAACCCTTGGCTATCAGCATCTGGCCTGCTTCATCAGTTCCACTTGGGGCAGGTGGAGGTGGAAGGTGATCCCCCCTGCTCCCCACCCTCCAGGATGACCTCGGGCGCTTCCTTGTCTTCTCTTTTATAGAGCGGGTGAGGCCATTCTGCACTGTGGTGATGCGGTTCCATATCTCGAATGCAGTGTAGGCGTCCTTGGCAGCATACTCAATGTGCCTCCTGCTGAGAATCCAAGTCCACTGGCGGTGCTCTTGGTCTGTCATCTTTCTCTTCATGTCTGCGTAGTAGTCGTCGATGATGATGGCAGATACATCGCCAACTGGGTCCAGTGTCTTCGTTGCTTCAGGCACCCTCCAGTTCGCCTAAATGTCGGCGAAGTTGGGGATGTACAGGTTGCAGCGTGAAAGCTTCTCCTTGTCTTGGTCGATGCAGAAACCAGCGAACTCGTACCTAAGTGAAGTGAACCACAAGTTATTCTTTTGCGAACTGCATACAGACGACAAATAGAACTGCATACAAATGACAAGGAGAGACCCATCGGCCTGCAACTATATTTTACTCAGTAGAAAGAACGGCTTACTTTGGGTCGCTGAGGAACTTGTCGAAGGTGATGCATCTCTTGCCCATTGTAGCGCATACTTGGAAAAGCAGCACTGGGTGATATTTGCCGATGGACAGTTGAATCACGGCGACGTCCCTCTTGTCAGGGGTGTACTTGAGGTCGATGCCGACGATCTTCTAGCGGCGCCCCCGGAGAACTTCCTTGTACTCGTCGATGTACCTCGCCATGGCGTCCACGTCGTTGGTGTAGACCACCGTGAGCACGGTCTTTCCGTGCGCCTCGACATCCTTGTAGACCTTGGTGAACGGCATGGCTGGAAAGAGGAGGAACAAGAGGAGGAAGCACAGTGTTGTGTGTTTTGTGAATGATCAGGGTGATGGAGCGCGGAATTTAAAGGGGAGCGGCAGCAACATCTGCCGAGCGCATGATCTCGTCCTCCAACCGGCATGGCGATCGAGTTTGTGTTCGTGGGGATCGTGGGCTTCGCGCGTTTTCCAACCGGCCGGATAGAGGAGCGGTCACGCGGCGCTTCGCTTGTGTCGGGCGATCGTGGGCGCGTATATTTCGGGCAGTTTTAACAAGCACTCTGAAGTGAGGTTTGTTTGTTCGCACGCGAACCGCTTCGTTGTTTGTAACCGAACGGCATCGTGTTAACCGAGCCGTTTTTTTCTTTTTGTCTATGACCTGTGGGTCGTGCTCATAGAGGAGGTTATTTTAATTTGTGCCGCTGACTTGTGGGCCCAGTCTTTTAGTCATTAAGCTTCTCTTCTTCTATGTTTCTCGCCGTCCCCTTCATT
This sequence comes from Secale cereale, assembly GCA_902687465.1. NCBI lineage: Eukaryota > Viridiplantae > Streptophyta > Magnoliopsida > Poales > Poaceae > Secale > Secale cereale. The sequence continues at coordinate 777,703,985 of LR738714.1, forward strand.
CCTCTCTCCCGCACGAAAATCCCTTCGTCTCGTGGCGGAGAGCGACGACGCCCGCAGCCGTCGCCGTCCGCAGCCTCCTCTTCCGGCCGTCACAGCATCTCACGGTGAGCCCCATATCTTCCCGTCTGCTCCGTCGATTTCGGCGCCGGAAATCGCCATGGGCGTTCCCGATCGGGTACTAGGGTTTTTTTTTTTTGGAGCCAGCATCCTTTTCTTAAATTCATTTTGTATGCTCGAATCGTAATGCCCTATGGATTGAAACTTTTGGTTGTGGTTTTTTGGCCTTCAAAATTTTAGCAATGTGCATCTAGGGTTTTTTTCTCTGTCTGTTTTTAGGTTGCTTTCTAGGGTTTAATTGTTATCCCTTTCTGTTTGCAGATACAACATGTCTTCTCCTACTAGAAGAAGTCCAAGATTTGGAGGGAAATGTAAGCGAACTGCTTTTGTAGTTCTATTATAATGTCGCTCCAGCCTGATACTTTTTTTCTATTTGTATCTCCGTTAGATAATACAGCTTCTTCCTCCCCAATTGATGCCTCACCAGTCAGCATGGCTCCCCCATCTGGTAGTACATCAAAGTGCACTGCATTTTTTATACACGGTCAATTGCTTGTTGAACGAAATAGTGCACTGCATCATAGATTCCCTTACCAAGGCCCATTTTCAGACATGTGGCAAACTGATATGAACTGCCTCAAGTTAGTTTTTTTTATTTTTTTGGCATGACATTAAGTTTCTTGTTATGTTTAATTGTTAAACATAAATTGCTAAGAGAGCACTGCATTTGTGCATTTCTTTGTATTTTTATTGTCTATCCACATGTGGTTGCCAAATTGATATGAGCTGCATTACTTTTAGTTTTTCCCTCTCACAGAACTACATGAATTTGTTTTGTTTTGTATATCAAAGCGCACTTCATTTTATATGTGGTCAATTGCTTACTGAACGAATAAGTGCACTACATCATATATCCCTTTACCAAGGTCCATTTCAGACACGCGGCAAATTGATATTCAAGTGACATGAACTGCATTAAGTTTTCTGTTATGTTTTAATTGTTAAACATAAACTGTTGAAGAGAGCACTGCATTTGTACATTGTGTGGCCAAATTGATATGAGATGCATTAAGTTTAGGTCTCCCTCTCACACACATATTTTCTTATATTTTTCTTACCTACAGTTTTATGTCCTGGTGTGTCCGGGGGTGATGGTGTTAACTATTTGATTACACGTTATTTCACAGCCGATGTTGTCGGTGGCGGGACATCTGATCAGGGCAGCATTCTACCTGAATTGAGTGAAACCCAGTCGCAATCTGTTGATGGCACATAACTAGTTACACAGGATTGGATGGTCCCTGATCAGATTGCAGCTGATGTTGAGAGGAAAAGGCAGAAAGCGATTGCGCTCGGTAAGACTTTCGAGAAGGCTCATAAGGCGAAGCAAGTAAAGTTTGATGAGGGTAAGGAGATAAGAAGGAGGATTGAAAATTCAAAGAAGTCTGCTAAATTTGCCTTCGCAAAGAATCCTGTGAAGAGAAAACTCAACACTGTTGCAGAGGAATGTTTAAGTTCTCCACGACGGAGCCCGCGTGTTGATTACTCAAACAGGTCTAATTATGCTGAGGTTGATGTGGATGGGATTCAAGGAAAGCGGACACGCGCGGACGATTACTCGGGTGTTGATTTTGAGCGTCCATCTAAGCTGGCACGGGAAAATGCAGCTAGAGAAGCGCTGGACAATGATTCTGTTGAGGAGGATGTTGATGTTAGGAAGGTATACGCTATTTATTTATTTTTACTGTTTTTTAAGTTGTTTCGCATGAGTTGCTGATGTGAACTGCATTTTTTATTCTTTTTTGTAGATTGCTAAGAGTACCAAGAGGAAGAGGTCTGAAGATGATGTTGCGCATGAATGGCGTTTTAACAAGACTGTTCGGCTGTCCATTCCAAACATATGCAAAGCTGTTGCCTTGTTGGATGAGCCGCACAGAACTTTGGTGCGGCAAGCAGGTTTTGGCATTGTTTTCGACCTGAAAGTAAAGAAGAATGTTTCTCGTGTTCTCATGTGCAAGCTGATGGGAAAGATCGACCCTGATACGATGAGATTGGACTACGGGTCAAACAAGGTTCTGGAAATCAATCGTGAGGTTGTCCATCACATTTTTGATTTCCCTATGGGTTCTCACACTGCTCCCAGGCCTGCTGTCAGCGGCCATGATGATTCGCTGGCTAATCTGAAGGATAAACTTGGTTTCAACCGTTCTCATAGCATAGATGTGAAGGGCCTGCTTATTTTACTTCGCACGCTAGCTGCGGACCCTGCGAAGGTTAATAAGACTGTGAAGGGTTTTTTCTCATTGTTTTCCAGAGCTTGCTTTGCCCCAGCCCTGCAACTCGGTTGTCCAGGGTAGCTGCTATGGTTGAAAACTTGGAATTTGCATCTATGGCTAGCATGGACTTTTCTCAGCTTGTTGTCGACGAGCTGCATGCCGCTATGTACAAGTGGAATTCTGAAGGGAGCAAGCAGAACTGCGCTGAGGGTTGCACCATCGTGCCCCTGTTCATGTACGTCGATTCATTGAATCTTCGCACTGTATCGGTTATGCATACACGCACGCCACGTGCTGCAATACTGTCCCATGAGCAGTTGAAGAAGATTCACAACACTCACATTATTGTCAAGGGAAAGATACACCTGGATACTTACAAGTTTGGCAAGCTGTCGGTCAGTGCATAGCCAGCCTTTGTGTTTGTTTTATTCCTTTTTTTGCCATGCTAAATGTGAACCTCTTATGAACTTATTTGTGAACTGCATCTTTTTTTGTTAATTTGTTCAGTGGAAGGCGGAAGGGGACATTGTGTACAAGCGGACTCCAGTTGCCGAACTGCATGAAATGTTTTGTGAGCCTCTTGCTAGGGGTTCTCCAATTCGACGGGTTCATGGTTTTGCTAGGGCGGCTGCTGGAGGTTTTTCTGGCGAGGCTTCTGCTAACGGCAATAAATTTGTTCAGGTCGATGAGCTTCTCGACAGGGTCATCAATTTAACTTCTGATTTCCCAACATCCGGTTCCAGGATGAGGAATATTACTGGATTGTTTCCTGAAGGCAAAGGCCCTTCTGAAGCAGAAATCGAGGCCGCTCATAACTTTGACCGTGGGCAGCTTGAATTCCTTAAGCAGACAGTTACGAATATCAGGTCTTCATTCGTTCAGTTTAAGCAGTCTCGGGATGACAAGTGTGCTAGGTATGAGCAGGAAGCTGAGGCAATTGTGAAGGAAATGAACAGGCGGGAACATGTTGTCCGGCCTTCTTTGCCTGACCGCGCAGCTGTGGATGTACGTCTTTTTTTCATATGTGAACAGTTTTTTTACCCATTTTGTTATTGATTTTTTCTGTGTGGTGTGGCATTGACTCTTTGTTTTCGCATCCTTTTGTTCTTTTCGCAGTGTGGAGGAGAATCTTCTAATGCTAACGCTTGCCGTGATGATGACCACCACGACCACTACGGTGTTGATTCTGATTTTTTGTTTGATAGGCCATTGTCCCCTGTTGACGAAGCTGCCAAAGACAATCCTCTTGACGAAGGTGTCATCGACAAGGTTTGATTTCTTCCTATTTTTATACAGTGGACTTCATTGTTTAATTTTTTGTAGTGTCCAAAACAAAGAATCATAGTTGCACCAGCAGTGGCAGCGAACTACAGTTTTAACTTTTTTGTAGTGTGCACCAGTAGTGGTAGTGCACTGCAGTTGTTGTTTAGAGAAGAAGCAGCATTTTAGCAGTGAACTCCATGATCTGGTGTTGGCTTTGTTATAGAACTGCATTTTGTATAATAGTTTTATTTATGTTTTTGTTTTTAGGACGGCGAATCAAACGTCGAAATACATGGGAAGGAGGCAGAGGGTGACGCTGACAAGGACGACGAGGCTGACAAGTCTAAAGAGATGGAAGGCGATGCTTCTCTGGTGAGCATAGAGAATTTGCATTTTGTGTTTTATTTTTATTTTTCATGCGAGCTTCATGGTCCGTTTTCTTAGTGAACTGCATTCTCTCTTTGTGTAATGTGTTTTATTTTTAACTCATCAGAACTGCAGATTAAATGTTGAAATCCAAGCGGAGCGCACCATGGAGGATGATAATGTAGAAGGGAGAGAAGGAGAGGAGCCTAATGCGGAGGTTGATAAGGCAGAAGGTAGAGAAGGAGGGGAGTGTTCTGTTGAGGCTGATAAGGCACAAGAGAGAGAGGGAAGGGAGGATATTGTGGATGGTGATAAGCATGAAGAGAGAGAAGGAGCTCCTCGTGTTACAGTTGAAATGGCAGAAGAGAGAGAAGGATCTCCTAGAGTTGGATTTGATGCTACGGGGACATCCGCTGGCATTGATGGTGTTGTTGGGCCTGCTATTTTGTTGCTTGGCGATGAGGTGCCTGAGAAATTTTGTGTCGCCCCTCGCGCCCCCGAGAAATCTGACGGCAATCTGGCTTTCCCAACCGAGACAACCAAAGTCCCAGCTGAGACAGTTTCGATTGGTTCTGAAGAGGAACAGCCAAGACTCTCTCAGGACATGAGCAATCAAGCGTCGCTTGACGATGATATTACCGGGCTGGATCACTTGACGCTCAGTGAAGATGGATCTGAGCAGCCGCAGGAAGTGTATTCTGAAACCGAAGGTAAGCGAACTGCATTATTTTTGTTCTTTCCCGGGCGAATGGACCGTGTTGTTTTATTCTTTGATATCGTTCCCACTCTGTATGCAGATGAGGAATTACCTGTTGTTACTCCTTCGAGCATTGATCCAGCTCTTCTGTGAAGATACAATGAGTTATATGACGCTGTTACGAGGGCTAGGAGGGATAATAAGAAGAAGTATGACATTTTTTGTCTTACACCCCGGTTATTTAATATGTTATTTTTTCAGGGACACACATCTTATCACTTTTTGCTGGGTTTTTTTCTTCTTGTCTGAAGGCATCTAGTTGCATTCAAGCACGAGTTTGGTGATATTACTATCGGTCAGGTTGGCGAGTCTTTTTGGTCGTATGGAACGCTGAGCACGCGCCTCGCAAATATTGGCGTCTCTATGTTAGCTGGGAGGTTCAAAGGATCTCAAATGATGATTGTCCCGTACAACCTATGTGTAAGCATTTTCATTAATTTATATTTTATCCCTCATCCAAGTTTATTATGCTATAAGCATTTTCATTAACTCTCTGGTTTTGTCTTTTTGGCAGAATTCCATTTGGAACGGCGGTGCCACAAATAGGGCTTTGAAAAAGATGTTTTCTTCAAGCGCAGAGGAACGTGTGAACAAGAAAAACTTGGTAACGCATTTTGACCATTTTCGTCATCTTGAAATAAGTTTTCTGTTTTTCTATTTTCTCATCTTGTTTGTTCTATTCTTTTTTAATTCAGATTAAGTTTGCAACATTTGATCCTCCTCCCGCAACAATGAAGGACGCGATAGGCCACTACTGCTTGGTTACTTTGAACCTGCGAGAGAGTGTTTTGAGTTTCTCGACTCATACAACGGCGCCGACAGCACTTCTGCAAATCTTGTCTTCAGGAAAATGGTCAGGAACATCAAAAAAGTTTGGAAAGATGGCAGCGCAAGCTGCGATGAGCCGTTGAACCCTCCCACCCTTGACGGCTTCGTACTGACTCATGTTAATGTCCCGCAACAGGGAAACGGGTTTGTACTTGTTCTCCTTTCTTTTTCCTCCTTCAGTTTTTTTGTGTAAGTGAGCTGCATTGTTTTTACTAAATTAGAGGCACCTTTCCCTTGAGCGAACTGCATTACTAATGTGTTATTAGTTGTTCTCCGTCGGTTTTTGTGTGTAGGGAGCTGCATTATTTTTACTAACATCAGTAGCACTTCATTATTGAGTGAACTGCATTAGTAATGTGTTTATCTTGGTTTTCTTGCAGGCATGATTGTGGATTTTACATGTTCCAATTCATGCAGACCTGGGATGATGAAACGATTGCCATGTTTGGGAAGGAGCACATTGGCTACATGAGGAAGGCGATGCTCTATAGTTGGCTGACCTCGTCGCATTGCTGTCTGGACCTGACATCACTTTTAATTTTAAAGAAGGTTATTACATTTTTTTTCAGTCACACACCCTTTTATTAAGTGAACTTCATTGATACAGAAAGGGGAGGTTCACTACTTTTGTTAAGCTTTTAGTAGAACTCCATTTGCATGTTAAAATGACTTTCATTAGTGAACTTGATGATTCTTTTCATTTTGCTCATTATCCATTTTTTGTGCGGGCTTTGACGAAGGCGCACACCAAGGTGGTATTTCCTTGTTTGAAACTCAGGTTCACACTCCAACGATTCAGAATTTTGTCCTTGATGACCCTCCCGTTAAGCTTGGAAAAGAACCGGTGTGTAAGAGGTTGAGGAGTGGTGCCGACCCTTCGAACGAAAAAGCTCTTGATAAATCTCCTATCAAGGTCAAGCGTGGGAAGAAAGCAGTCAGCACTCCAAATGCTGAAGATACTGATGATGATTTTGAGAGGCCACCACCGGTGCGTAGGAGGACCAGGAGCGCAGCTGTGGAACGCTGATGGCTTCTCGCCCCTCGTTGGTTACCCCAAGTGGAAGGTTTGAGATGCAGTGTAGCGGTAGTTTTCCCTTGGCAAAGATACCAAGGATCGATTTTCCCTGAGACTCCTAGTTTCAACAAGAAGGTGTCAACTGCTAACGGCGCCAGATATTAGCAATCAACCGGACCTGCACACAGATACAAATAACTTTGCTCCCAACGAGTACAGAGAGGTTGTCAATCCCTCCGGCCTTGTCGTTTACAAAGGGTCAAACGCAAGAGATAATAGTGATAGGTAAAACTATAACTAGTATGTAAAAGCAGAAAGTAAATAGCAGATGTGATCAGTGATGGTAATATGGACCGGGGTCCCATGATGTTCACTAGTGATGTCTCTCTCCCAAAAGACAATAAAACAGCTATGTGAGGTGAACGAATTACAGCTGGGCAATTGACAGAATTATGTGCGCAAACCAATGCTAACTATGTTGCAAGAAAGTTAGAGGTTCAAAGCATGGGCGGTACGCCAAGGCAAGTAGACCGAAATCCATCTGCATCTACTACTAATCATCCACCTTGAGATATCTATCCAGAACATTTCGCTGGTATTAAGTTGCGAGTCCCACCCATAGTGTAAACTCAAAGCAACAGACAACTGCATTAAAAGAACTTTGCGTAAAGTAAACAATCCTTGCACCCGCGAGTACAAGCACCGTTGTTTTCCCCCTTGTGGCAACAGCACATCCCCTAGACTCATGTTTCTGTCACTCAAACTAGTCATCGAGGGGCATGAACCCACAATCGAGCATAACGTTCCCTCTTGGAGTCACTACCTACTACTTGGCCAAAGCAATAAATAGCAACGGAGAACATGCAAGAATTACTTACGAACATAAATATAAAAGAGGTAAATCAAATATATTACTCAAACACAATCTGAACATAATCTCACAATCCATCGGATCCCAGCAAACTCAACATAGCAACAGCATAAGGATTACATATGTGCCTCGATCATGTAGGGCAGCTCACGAGGTCTAATTAGTGAAGCACAAGAAGGGGAGGAGAACATCACATAGCTACTAGTCATGGACCCATGGTCCAAGGGAGACTACTCACAACTCATCCGAGAGGCGTCCATGGTGGTGGAGAGGCTCCCGGTGGTGATCCCCCCCTCCGGTAGGGTGCCGGGAAGAGTTCTCATGGTGCTCCCGATCTTGGAAGCGCGGCGGCGGCGGAACAGAGATGAGATCGCGAAAATGGGTTCCGTCCTCGAGGGTTTCGGGACGCGTGTTAAATATATGCCAAAGGGGGGCATCAGTGGAGGCCTGGGGGGCCCAGGCGCCCCCCCGGTGCGGCCAGGAGGGGGGCCGCGCCACCAGGGTGCCTGGAGCCCTGGTGGCCCCCCTCCGGCCCTACTCCGGCCGTGTGGAAGCTTCCGGAACGCTGATTTTTTATATAATTTTTCCGGGATTTTTCTGGCAGTTTACGTGATGGGAAAACCTGAAATACAAAAACAGCAGAAAACAGAAACTGGCACTGGGGTGCACTCAGTTAATAGGTTAGTCCAAATATGATCAAAAGTGTATGGAAGTGTATAAATAACATAGCAATATCACACAAAAGAGGCATGGAGCAAGCAGAAATTATAGATACGTTTTGGACGTATCAAACGCCCAACCGATAGTGAGGCACTAGTTCTATCAAATAGGAGGCCTGTGCAGAAGCCATCAAAGTTTAGATCTCCGGTACAGAAGTTGAAGCCTGCGAGTTTCAGCTATCTTGCGGAGATGAGGAAAGTCTTGCAATTCATCACGAGCACACCATTCAGGCAGAAATACAGCGAGTCAGTTCTTTTTTCTTTAGTTTTTTCGCTTTGATTTTTTAATGTGTGTAATGTTTGTGTGTTTTTCCTTTGTGTTCCTAATCCCCCCACCCTCGCCGTTTGTTTTGTGCAGGTCCGCGCTTTTCATGCACAGGAATCCTGTCGAAGTCTACACTGTGAATGTGGACTACATGTTCTTAACTTTCACCAGAGCTGGTTTTCATGGACTCGGAATTGATGGATCATATCATCAGGTACTGGAAGAATGACGAGCATATGAATGTGGTTTATCAATCTGGCGAACGCGTTCTTCTGTCCCCTTTGTTTATCACGGTATTCCTCTTTTTCCCTTTTTTTCTTTTTTCTGCTGGAGTGAACTGCAGTTAATAGTGTCTAATAATTTATTTTAGCAATGTACTGAACTGCATACATTATTGTGTTAACCCATGTATCTTAAATGAAACAAATTGGAGAAGTGTGAACTGCATACTGTTAGAGAAGTGTGATCCGTTTTTCATTAAGCGCCAGAGTGAACTTTGAGGGGGAACTGCATTAACGTTCTTTTGTGAATTACCCACTCGCAGTATATGCTTCAAATGAATAATCACACGGATAGAGATAAAGCTGGAAGCGTTGTGTTGCCTTTTGTCCACAGCAAGTTTAATTTTGACGATGCAATAAGCAGTTCAAAGTTTTTGTTCGTGATGATGAGAACCTTCTTGATTGCAAATTAGTAAGTTATCAGATTTGCTGGTTCAGCCTTATGTACTTATTTTCTCTCCCATTTTTTCCAGTAATCCCTTTTCACTCATCAAACCCATAACAATTTTGATGAAACAAAATTAGATTCTGTTACCACGGATGAAAGACCAGCATTACTCGCTATACACGATGAATAGGCACCGCGAGACCCTTGATATTCATGACACTAGGAGGTACAGCGGACCGTTTGATCAAACAACGAGGTGGCATAAGTCTGTATACCACAGCGACCGCACTGAAATGGTAAAAATTTTCCTTTTTCACCTTCTTCTTCTTTTCATCTGTGCGCGTGTTAAACAACAGTTTTGTGATGTGTATTTTTGGTTTTTTTTTATTTTCACCAGATGATCAGGATGACTGCATTGTTGAAGAAGGTTTACGGAGAAAATGAGTACAAGAGAAAGGACTCGGTAGACTGGGTCGATGTTTCAAAGAAAGCTAGCTTTTTGGGCGCCCCTGAACAGGGCCCCAACGAGTGCGGCTTCTTTGTTCTGAAGATGGCTCAGTTTTACAACGGCAAAAGCTTTGTTGTGAAATTCGCAAAGCATAATGTAAGTATCTTGTTTTAACCCAATAATAATCCCTCATTCCTTGATTTTTTTGTTAGTTCTTTTTTGTAGATGATCTTGTATTTTGTTTATTTTTTTGCTTCATCGCGGGAAGCTGCTGTTGAGGAATGGAAGGCTGTGTTCTTGTTCCAGATCCTGTTCCACCCTGATAACATGGTCGTAGTCACCGAGTTCCCGGAGGATCTAAGAAATCTCTGCATTTCTCTTGGCCTTCCTCCAAAACTGGATTCGCAGGAGCAGGATGAGGCATAGAATGATAACAGATCTTTTATGTGTGTTGATGTCTTTTCGTGTGTGCTCCAAAACTTTCTGTAAACAGTATGTATGTCACTGTGTGTAGTTCTCGATCTGCAAAACTTTTCACACCATGTTGTGTGCTTTGGTATATTCCGGTCTAGTTAGTTTTGTGTTTTTCTTTTGTGCCATACAGTGACAATGTCAAATATGTACATAATGGAGCTTTCAGCCAATTCCTCCTTGTGAATTGTAACATGTTCGTAGCGCACTGCATTCACTCATATGAGTAGCAGCCAAGTTTTTTTAAATATACGCATCCGCACTGCATCTCACCTTATCACATGGGACAGCAAAGAGGAATTCAACGTGTTTGTCGTCGAGGTTCAAAATTTTGGAAGAATTGTATTAGAAAACAGAAAATCAACTGTGTCTGCTAAGTGAGAGCTTAATTTTTACATTTTTTGCACTAAGCGCACTGCACTGTATACTCGAAGCGGACTGCACTGTAAGCTTTAAACGCACCACACTACACTGTACTGTACGTGAAGCCTAGTCTCACTCTATAGATTTTTCTTCTAACTGCATTCTATATTGTTTTTGTCATCTCAGATTCTATATGACGAAGAGAACTCCATTCTCAAAATGACATTCTGATCTCAGGGTTTTCATATAGAAGAGAAGTGCATTCTGAGAATGACATTCTCATCTTATTTCTTTCATATAGAAGAGAACTGCATTTTATCAAGCAAACCCCCGCAGCACATTGATCACAAAGTATATTTGTTTTATGTTATATCTATTCATTTTGAACTTCAATATTACATGTTGAATTCTTTTTTTGCAGTCCACTGAACACAAGCTATATCTCATATACGATACGATATATAAAAGATGAAGTTATATATTTAAAAGGTAAAAGTGTATATGTGTTGAGCTATGTCTTCTTCCTGCTGCTTCTTCTCAAATTCTGCACTGCATTTGTTTCAATGGTTGTTGCTGCTTCAGTTTTGTTCTTGCTGTTCGCATTACCCCTCATAATGCGACCGTGTGACTGTGATGCTTGCCTACACGCAGGATTCTGCATTCTGTCTCTCCCCCTCAATTTTGATGATGGTTCGTCGATGTCTTCATCTTCTTCTTCTTCTTCTTCTTCTTCTTCTTCTTCTTCTTCCTCATCTTCCTCTTCTGCTTCCTCATCTTCCTCTTCAGTTACATCAGCTTCGCTCTCTTCCTCGTTCTCTTCTTTGTTAGCATCTTCTTCGTCATCTTCTTCATCTTTTTCTTCTGTTCTATTTGGACAAGTTCTCGCGTTATGCTTCTCTCTCTTGTTGCAGACGCTACATAGTCTTCTCTTTGTCATATCATCTTGTTGGTAAGCTTGGTGATCTGTGGCGGCATTTTCAGCCTGGATTTTTTTCAGCCTGTCCTTACATGTTCTTGAGTTGTGTCCCGCAATCTTATTGCATGATTTGCACATCCTTACCCCCAGTGGTCTTCCTTCGCTGTCCAGTTCTGGCTCAGGCCTGCTATTTTTTCAGTACCTTTTTCATTTGTTGCAGCTTTTTTATTGGCTGATTTGCTCTCTTTCTTTCTCCCTTTTGTGTTTGAAACAGGTGGGGGAAGAATTGTGTCATCCATATTATGAGCTGCACCATCAGCGGCATGTTCGCGCTCCTCTCCTTGTCCTTCACTCCGCGCATCCCTGATGTTCTCTGCTTCTTCTTCTTCGTTTAGTACGTCGACTTATTGTATGAGTGCTCTCATCCTAGCTAAAGCTTTGTTGTACCCTCTATCCAATTTGACACCCCTGTTTGCCAGGTCCATCGCTGTTTCTGCAAGTAGTCTCCTACGGCAGAACATCGAACTCCCATCTGGAGCAGTTTGCTCATAGTCTGTGCGGTCAAAAGTTGCATTTTGGCGCGCGTTCCGTGTGTATCTCTTCAATATGTACTCTTCAGGTATCTTGTCCACCCACAGCTGATCTAACATGCAAATGATGTGCACGCATAACAGGCCTGCAGCAAAGAATTTTTTCGGTTGTTCGTGTCAGCAAACTTCACATAAATATGCAACATTTCAATTTTGGTTTGTGAACTGCATTATAAATACGTCCTGGTTTTTCTCTTCTAGTGAACTTCACTAAGGTTTTTTTGTTTTCATCTCTTGCTACTAGCAATAAGTGAACTTCATTATGTTTTTTGTGTGCTTATTTTTTGTTTCTTGTCTCACTGACCTGTGTGTGTCCACAGCTTGCATTCGCATTCGTAGATACCGTTCGTCACATCAGCAACTACCTGGAACTCGTGTCTTGCCCAATCAAAATCATCAGACTGGTTGTAGTGGCGCACCAAATATTTCGTCGGTTTGTCAGCGGACTGCTCTGATCTGAATGCAGTGCCGCGGTAGTGCGTTTGCTTGAAGTCAGCAAAGACCGCCCTGGTGTAAATCTTGGAGAGCTGAACCTCGAAACCAAACTGAGTAGTAGTCTTTATTTCCGTCTATGAAACAAAGAAAACCAGTTAAGTAGTTGTTTTTACAGCAAAAATCAAGAAAGTGAGTAGTGTTTATTAATTGCTCATCTAGCTTAATAACTTTGCTCTGGTTATATACCTCGTTAGCTATGGTCTCCGCGTGCTCGACGCCCTTCCTTGTCTGGATGCACCTGTCCACCTGCGATGCAAAGATGTGTAGGTCGTGTCTTTCCTTGACAAAGTTCCACTTCAAGATCCGGTTCATGCTTTCACTTCTCTGTGTCGACGTCATCCGTGCACAGAACACCTCCTTGTAGTAAGCTGATATCCATTCTTTTTGGTCTGTCCAGAGCGCCTTCATAATTTCATCATTTTGCAGGTTATACTTCTCCATGAGCTCATGCCAAGTGCGTTCAAACTCTGATGGCATTAGCGGGTGGTTGAGAACTGAGGTCAGCTCATCTTTGAATGTCTCATACGCTTTGTACATCAAGGACAGGTGATCCTTGTATTTTTTTTCAATATATGCCAATGGCATAACTTGTGCAGCGTGCCTATTAGAGTACTTTTTATCGCGGCATCCATGGAGGGGCATTGATCTGCATGTTTTTGAAAAACCAAGCAGTGAGTTATTGAGAGAACTGCATATCTTTTTCTGCTTTTGCTGATTTTTCGTTGGATGGAAGAAATGGACTACAAAACTTGCCAGTGAACTGCAGTGTTATTTAAACTCATTCTTTTAGCATACCTGTAAGTATGTAGATTGGCCGCTTGTTGTTCATGCAACGCAAGAACGTCCGGAACACCCACTCGAAAGTCGGTATTGTTCCGTCTCTGATGAGAGCCACAGCAAATATTGTACTTTGGAGGTGGTGGTTGACTCCAACGAAGACGGCCAGAGGCATGTGGAACTTGTTGGTCTTGTAGGTCGTGTCAAATGTGACACAATCTCCAAAATCTTCGTAGGATCCCCGGTAGCTCGCGTTCGCCCAGAAGATGTTTCGCACACGGTTATCGACATCTTTGTCGTAATCATAGAAGAACTCCGAGTTTATTTGCTGCATTTTCTCAAAGAAAGCCAGGAGTTTCTTCACATCGTCTTCTGTTTCCTCCCTTGCGAATTGGTGCTTCCTGCAGTTCGAAATAATAATATACTTGCAGCATTAAAGACATACAGAAATGCACAAGCGAACTGCATGAAATAGACGAGATATCGTTTTTGTTTAGTGAACGTACTTGTTAACCCAGTCACGGCTAGTGCGCCCCATAAAGTGCAGCCCTCTTGACATTCTTGACAGGGTTGACATCATCTGCGTGTGCGTCAGGTTGTCGCTCTGCATGTCCTTCACTAGTTTATCAAGTAACAGATCATCCGTCTTATATGAGTGCATGTGCAGAAGCATAGCCGGGCTCTCAATCATCCTGTGGTTGTGATTGAGCTCAATCTCTACTATCACAAACACATCCTTGATTTTTTTCAATCTCATTCTCGCCTTGCAGCCAGTCCTCTTTGATGTTTTCTCTCGCTTTCTGTCATAATCTGTGACAGTTTCCTTGCTTCTGCCTTCCTTTGAGCACACTATGTATCTGTTTGTTTTGTATCCACCGTTTTTGCGTCTGCCGAAGCCTGCATGCCTCGCATACGTGTTGTAGAAGTCTTGCGCCGCATCGTATGATGTGAATTGCATACCTTTCATAGGCACAAGTTCTTGGAGCATGTTCTCATTCTGCACCACAATATGAAATGTTTTTTTGTTAATGAGAATGCACAAGTTGAAAGAATGCGTAAGTGAACTACAGTAGTTAAGCAAGGAAGCTTACATGCGTGTACTGTTTTTTCTCTAACGGTGTTTGCAGCTCATCGATGTTTATTGGGCATGGAGGAGTGACAACAGATATGTGTACTTTAGGATCGCGAGGAGGCGGAAGTGTTGAGAACTTTACTTTTTTGGTTGCTTGTGGCTCTCCTTGATTCTGCTTCCGATTCTTTTGTTTCGCAGTAGGCGGCCTGGGTGGAATTCCACTGTCTCTTCGTCGGCGAATCGTTTGCTCCTGAACTTGCCGAACTTGCTGGGTTTCAACATTGGCTTGTGGAGGTGCTATATCATCTGTTCTGATCTGCTGGCCAAATGTTTCAAAGACACTCGTGTACCTTGGCTACATAATTGTTATGATTTGCTCTTCATCATCATCCTCCTCATCATCTTTCTGCGCATGCTCCCCCATGAAGACCAGATCATCGTCGTCCTCCTCATCTTGCGCTTTTTGCTTCACTGCCTTCTCCATCTCGAGTGATCTTTGGTTCACTGTTTTCATCTTTATCCTCTACATCTTCCTCCACCGAGTACGCAGTTCTGTTTGTTGTGTTAAAGAAACCCCTAGGTATTTCAGGTGTTATCCATCCAGCCATCTCCAACTCTTCTCTTCCAACGCAGTTCAGGGGCTTTGTGTTGTGAATCAATCGAGGTATCTTCTGGTTTGGAGGCATAGTAATTTCCTGCACAGTATTAAGCCAAAGCGTTATGCATGCTAACAGTGAAATGAACTGCATTTTCGTACTATATATCATTATATATGCAACTGGAGAAATTGCACTTCAATTTTTCATTCTATAGCAGGGGCCCTGGGAGTTAACATGAAGAAACAATGCACTTCAGTTTTAAGCCACAGCGCTCTACATATGTAAGCCATGGTGGACTGCTTTGTTCAGCCATAGCGCATTTTCATTTTCGAAGTATCTTTCTGTTTTTTACTGAGAGATACATGGCACTGCAGTTGACGCAAGAGGGCACTGCATGGGTAATAAAAAGGGCACTGCAATTTGAATTTATCATCAAACACTAGAAAGCAACTGCACTATACTAAACTGGAGGTGGGGGGTTGGGTATGTGAATTTCTTACATTATCTGCAAGCATGACTTTCCTCCTGAGAGCAGTTCTCTCCTTCTGCAGATGCAGCTCGGCCTGCTGTTGGCGTGCATTCCACCTCCGCTGCAGGAACTCATGGGCTTTTTCAACTTTCGCCATTGTCGCGGGAGAAGGCTGGATGGGCACCATTGCAGTTCGCATCCACGACGACTGCGAGGTTGCCGGAGAAGGCATCCTTGCAGTTATCTTCCCCCTGCCATGCATCACCGAGGTTGGATGCTTCAGCTGGGTTAACGGCGGCGGATCTCCCAGGGCATAGCCTCGGATCTGTGGCAGGGGTGCAGCTAACGGCGCGCTCAATCGAGGCGGCAGCGCACCTAGATCGATTCGGGGGTGTTGGGGTGAAGGTGAGGGCGGCGTCGCTTCCTAACCGCCGCCGCAGTGAAGGAAATATGCCCTAGAGGCAATAATAAAGATGTTATTTGTATTTCCTTATATCATGATAAATGTCTTTTATTCATGCTAGAATTGTATTAACCGGAAACTTAGTACATGTGTGGATACATAGACAAAACAGTATGTCCCTAGTATGCCTCTACTAGACTAGCTCATTGATCAAAGATGGTTATGTTTCCTAGCCATAGACATGAGTTGTCATTTGATCAACGGGATCACATCATTAGGAGAATGATGTGATGGACAAGACCCATCCGTTAGCATAGCACTATAATCGTTTAGTTTTTCTGCTATTGCTTTCTTCATGACTTATACATGTTCCTATGACTATGAGATTATGCAACTCCCGAATACCGTAGGAACACCTTGTGTGCTATCAAACGTCACAACGTAACTGGGTGATCATAAAGATGCTCTACAGGTGTCTCCGAAAGTATTCGTGGTGTTGGCATAGATCAAGATTAGGATTTGTCACTCCGAGTGTCGGAGAGGTATCTCTGGGCCCTCTCGGTAACACACATCATAATAAGCCTTGCAAGCAAAAGACTAATGAGTTAGTCACGAGATGATGTGTTACGGAACGAGTAAAGAGACTTGCCGGTAACGAGATTGAACTAGGTATAAAGATACCGACGATCGAATCTCGGGCAAGTAACATACCGTTTGACAAAAGGAACAACGTATGTTGTTATGCGGTTCTGACCGATAAAAGATCTTCGTAGAATGTGTAGGAGCCAATATGAACATCCAGGTTCCGCTATTGGTTATTGACCGAAGATGAGTCTCGGTCATGTCTACATAGTTCTCGAACCCGTAGGGTCCGCACGCTTAACGTTTGATGACGATCGGTATTATGAGTTTATGAGTATTGATGTACCGAAGGTAGTTCGGAGTCCCGGATGAGATCACAGACATGACGAGGAGTCTCGGAATGTCCGAGACATAAAGATTGATATATTGGACGGCTATATTTGGACACCGGAAGTATACCGGAAAAGTTTCGGATTTATCGGGAATGCCGCAGGGGGTTACCAGAACCCCCTACGAGAGGGGATGGTCCATAGCGGGCCTAAAGGGAAAGAGAGGGGCAGCCCATAGGGCTGGCCGGCGCCCCCACCTAGGGTTCCTAGTTGGACTAGGATTGGGGGGGGGGCGCCACCTCTCCTATTCCTTTCCCCCTTCTTCCTTTCGGTGAATCCTACTAGGAATAGGATTGCAATCCTATTCCTAGTAGGACTCCTTCCCTAGCCGCACCAGGAAGGGCCGTCCGGCCTCCCTCCCCTGCTCCTTTATATACGGGGGCAGGGGGGCACCCAAAGACACACAAGTTGAATTGTTTTAGCCGTGTGCGGTGCCCCCTCCACAGAATCACACCTTGGTCATACCGACGCGGAGCTTAGGCGAAGCCCTGCGCCGGTGAACACATCATATCCGTCACCACGCCGTCGTGCTGACGAAACTCTCCTGTGAAGCTCAACTGGATCAAGAGCTCGTGGGACGTCATCAAGCTGAACGTGTGCTGAACGCGGAGGTGCCGTACGTTCGGTGCTTGATCGGTTGGATCGTGAAGAAGTTCGACAACATCAACCGCGTCACTTGACGCTTCCGCTCCCCGTCTACGAGGGTACGTAGACACACTCTCCCCTCTCGTTGCTATGCATCTGGTAGATAGATCTTGCGTGATCGTAGGAAAATTTTAAAATACTACGTTCCCCAACAGTGGCATCATGAGCCAGGTCTATGCATAGATGATATGCACGAGTAGAACACAATGAGATTGTGGACGATACTAGTCATACTGCTTACCAGCATGTCATACTTTGCTTCGGCGGTATTGTGAGATGAAGCGGCCCGGACCGACATTACGCGTACGCTTACGCGAGACTGGTTTCACCGTTACGAGCACTCGTTGCTTAAAGGTGACTGGCGGGTGTCTGTCTCTCTCACTTTAGCTGAATCAAGTGTGGCTACGCCCGGTCCTTGTGAAGGTTAAAACAGCACATACTTGACGAAACATCGTTGTGGTTTTTTATGCGTAGGTAAGAACGGTTCTTGCTAAGCCCGTAGCAGCCACGTAAAACTTGCAACAACAAAGTAGAGGACGTCTAACTTGTTTTTGCAGGGCATGTTGTGATGTGATATGGTCAAGACATGATGAGTTATACGGTTTTGTATGAGATGATCATGTTTTGTAATGTTATCGGCAACTGGCAGGAGCCATATGGTTGTCGCTTTATTGTATGAAATGCAATCGCAATGTAATTGCTTTACTTTATCACTAAGCGGTAGCGATAGTCGTAGAAGCAATAGTTGGCGAGACGACAACGATGCTACGATGGAGATCAAGGTGTCACGCCGGTGACGAAGGTGATCATGGAGGTGCTTTGGAGATGGAGATCAAAAGCACAAGATGATGATGGCCATATCATGTCACATATTTTGATTGCATGTGATGTTTATCTTATTATGCTTCTTATTTTGCTTAGAACGACGGTAGCATTATAAGATGATCCCTTACTAAATTTCAAGGTATAAGTGTTCTCCCTGAGTATGCACCGTTGCGAAAGTTCGTCGTGCCGAGACACCACGTGATGATCGGGTGTGATAAGCTCTACGTTCAAATACAACGGGTGTAAGCCAGTTTTGCACACGCAGAATACTCGGGTTAAACTTGACGAGCCTAGCATATACAGATATGGCCTCAGAACACTGGAGACCGAAAGGTCGAGCGTGAATCATATAGTAGATATGATCAACATAAGATGTTCACCATTGAAAACTACTCCATCTCACGTGATGATCAGACATGGTTTAGTTGATTTGGATCACGTGATCATTTAGATGACCAGAGGGATGTCTATCTAAGTGGGAGTTCTTTAGATTAATATGATTAAATTGAACTTTAATTTATCATGAACTTAGTCCTGATAGTTTTGCATATCTATGTCGTTGTAGATCAATGGCCCGTGCTACCGTTCCTTTGAATTTTAATGCATTCCTAGAGAAAGCTAAGTTGAAAGATGATGGTAGCAATTACACGGACTGGGTCCGTAACCTGAGGATTATCCTCATTGCTGCACAGAAGAATTATGTCCTTGAAGCACCGCTAGGTGACAAGCCCCCTTCCGCTAATGCAGACGCTTTGAACGTCTGGCAGTCGCGGTCTGATGACTACACGATAGTTCAGTGTGCCATGCTTTACGGCTTAGAACCGGGACTTCAACGACGTTTTGAACGTCATGGAGCATATGAGATGTTTCAGGAGTTGAAGTTAATATTTCAAGCAAATGCCCGAATTGAGAAATATGAGATTTCCAATAAGTTCTACAGCTGCAAAATGGAGGAGAATAGTTCTATCAGTGAACACTTGCTCAGAATGTCTGGGTACTACAATCATATGACTCAACTTGGTTGCAAAGTTGACGAGGATAGTGTTATTGATAGAGTTCTTCAATCACTGCCACCAAGCTATAAAGGCTTCGTGATGAACTATAACATGCAAGGGATGCAAAAGACAATTCCCGAGCTCTTCGCTATGCTCAAAGCTGTGGAGGTAGAAATCAAAAAGGAGCATCAAGTGTTGATGGTTAACAAGACCACTAGTTTCAAGAAAAGGGGCAAGGGAAAGAAAGGGAACTTCAAAAAGAATAGCAAGTCAGTTGCTACTTCCACGAAGAAACCCAAATCTGGAGCCAAGCCTGAAACTGAGTGCTTCTACTGCAAGGGGACTGGACACTGGAAGCAGAACTGCCCCAAGTATTTGGCGGATAAGAAGGATGGCAAGATGAACAAAGGTATATGTGATATACATGTTATTGATGTGTACCTTACTAATACTCGTAGTAGTACCTGGGTATTTGATACCGGTTCGGTTGCTAATATTTGTAACTCGAAATAGGGACTACGGATTAAACGAAGATTAGCTAAGGACGAGGTGACGATGCGCGTGGGAAACGGTTCCAAAGTCGATGTGATCGCCGTCGGCACGCTACCTCTACATCTACCTTCGGGATTAGTTTTAGACCTAAATAATTGTTATTTGGTGCCAGCGTTGAGCATGAACATTATATCTGGATCTTGTTTATTGCGAGACGGTTATTCATTTAAATCAGAGAATAATGGTTGTTCCATTTTAATGAATAATATCTTTTATGGTCATGCACCCTTGAAGAGTGGTCTATTCTTATTGGATCTCGATTGTAGTGATACACATATTCATAATATTGAAACCAAAAGATGCAAGGTTAATAATGATAGTGCAACTTATTTGTGGCACTGCCGTTTAGGTCATATTGGTGTAAAACGCATGAAGAAACTCCATAATGATGGACTTTTGGAATCACTTGATTATGAATCACTTGGTGCTTGCGAACCATGCCTCATGGGCAAGATGACTAAAACTCCGTTCTCCGGAACTATGGAGCGAGCAACAGATTTGTTGGAAATCATACATACTGATGTATGTGGACCAATGAGTGTTGATGCTCGCGGCGGATATCGTTATTTTCTGACCTTCACTGATGATTTGAGCAGATATGGGTATATCTACTTAATGAAGCACAAGTCTGAAACATTTGAAAAGTTCAAAGAATTTCAGAGTGAAGTAGAGAATCATCGTAACAAGAAAATAAAGTTCCTACGATCTGATCGTGGAGGAGAATATTTGAGTTACGAGTTTGGTTTTCATTTGAAACAATGTGGAATACTTTCACAACTCACGCCACCTGGAACACCACAGCGTAATGGTGTGTCCGAACGTCGTAACCGTACTTTATTAGATATGGTGCGATCTATGATATCTCTTACCGATTTACCACTATCGTTTTGGGGTTATGCTTTAGAGACAGCTGCATTCACGTTAAATAGGGCACCATCTAAATCCGTTGATACGACACCTTATGAACTATGGTTTGGCAAGAAACCAAAGTTGTCGTTTCTTAAAATTTGGGGCTGCGATGCTTATGTGAAAACACTTCAACCTGATAAGCTCGATCCCAAGTCGGAAAAATGTGTCTTCATAGGATACCCAAAAGAGACTGTTGGGTACACCTTCTATCACAGATCCGAAGGCAAAATATTCGTTGCTAAGAACGGATTCTTTCTAGAAAAAGAGTTTCTCTCGAAAGAAGTGAGTGGGAGGAAAGTAGAACTTGATGAGGTAATTGTACCTTCTCCCGGATTGGAAAATAGTACATCACAGGAAATTGTTCCAGTGATTCCTATACCAATTAGTGAGGAAGTTAATGATAATAATCATGAAACTTCGGATCAAGTTTCTACTGAACGTCGTAGATCAACCAGAGTATGTTCCGCACCAGAGTGGTACGGCAACCCAGTTCTGGAAATCATGTTACTAGACCATGATGAACCTACGAACTATGAGGAAGCGATGATGAGCCCAGATTCCGCAAAATGGCTTGAAGCCATGATATCTGAGATGGGATCCATGTATGAGAACAAAGTATGGACTTTGGTTGACTTGCTCGATGATCGGCAGGCCATCGAAAATAAATGGATCTTCAAGAGGAAGACCGACGCAGACGGTAATATTACTGTTTACAAAGCTCGACTTGTTGCGAAAGGTTTTCGACAAGTTCAAGGAGTTGACTACGATGAGACTTTCTCACCTGTAGCGATGCTTAAGTCTGTTCGAATCATGTTAGCAATTGCCGCATTTTATGATTATGAAATCTGGCAAATGGATGTTAAAACTGCATTCCTAAATGGATATCTCAAAGAGTTGTATATGATGCAACAAGAAGGTTTTGTCGATCCAAAAGGTGCTAACAAAGTATGCAAGCTCCAGCGATCCATCTATGGACTGGTGCAAGCATCTCGGAGTTGGAATATACGCTTTGATGAGGTGATCAAAGCATATGGTTTTATACAGACTTTTGGAGAAGCCTGTATTTACAAGAAAGTGAGTGGGAGCTCTGTAGCATTTCTAATATTATATGTAGATGACATATTGTTGATTGGAAATGATATAGAATTTCTGGATAGCATAAAAGGATACTTGAATAAAAGTTTTTCAATGAAAGACCTCGGTGAAGCTGCTTATATATTAGGTATCAAGATCTATAGAGATAGATCAAGACGCTTAATTGGACTTTCACAAAGCACATACCTTGATAAGATTTTGAAAAAGTTCAAAATGGATCAGTCAAAGAAAGGGTTCTTGCCTGTTTTACAAGGTATAAAATTGAGTAAGACTCAATGCCCGACCACTGCAGAAGATAGAGAGAAAATGAAAGTCATTCCCTATGCCTCAGCCATAGGATCTATCATGTATGCAATGCTGTGTACCAGACCTGATGTGTGCCTTGCTATAAGTCTAGCAGGGAGGTACCAAAGTAATCCAGGAGTGGATCATAGGACAGCGGTCAAAAACATCCTAAAGTATCTGAAAAGAACTAAGGATATGTTTCTCGTATATGGAGGTGACAAAGAGCTCGTCGTAAATGGTTAAGTCGATTCTAGCTTTGACACTGATCCGGATGACTCTAAGTCACAAACCGGATATGTATTTGTATTGAACGGTGGAGCTGTCAGTTGGTGCAGTTCCAAGCAGAGCGTCGTGGCGGGATCTACGTGTGAAGCGGAATACATAGTTGCTTCAGAAGCAGCAAATGAAGGAGTCTGGATGAAGGAGTTCATATCCGATCTAGGAGTAGTACCTAGTGCATCGGGTCCAATGAAAATCTTTTGTGACAACACTGGAGCCATAGCCTTGGCGAAGGAATCCAGGTTTCACAAGAGAACAAAGCACATCAAAAGACGCTTCAATTCCATCCGCGATCTAGTCAAGGAGGGAGACATAGAGATTTGCAAAATACATACGGATCTGAATGTTGCAGACCCGTTGACTAAGCCTCTTCCACGGGCAAAACATGATCAGCACCAAGACTCCATGGGTGTGAGGATCATCACTTTGTAATCTAGATTATTGACTCTAGTTCAAGTGGGAGACTGAAGGAAATATGCCCTAGAGGCAATAATAAAGATGTTATTTGTATTTCCTTATATCATGATAAATGTCTTTTATTCATGCTAGAATTGTATTAACCGGAAACTTAGTACATGTGTGGATACATAGACAAAACAGTATGTCCCTAGTATGCCTCTACTAGACTAGCTCATTGATCAAAGATGGTTATGTTTCCTAGCCATAGACATGAGTTGTCATTGGATCAACGGGATCACATCATTAGGAGAATGATGTGATGGACAAGACCCATCCGTTAGCATAGCACTATGATCGTTTAGTTTTTCTGCTATTGCTTTCTTCATGACTTATACATGTTCCTATGACTATGAGATTATGCAACTCCCGAATACCGTAGGAACACCTTGTGTGCTATCAAACGTCACAACGTAACTGGGTGATCATAAAGATGCTCTACAGGTGTCTCCGAAAGTATTCGTGGTGTTGGCATAGATCAAGATTAGGATTTGTCACTCCGAGTGTCGGAGAGGTATCTCTGGGCCCTCTCGGTAACACACATCATAATAAGCCTTGCAAGCAAAAGACTAATGAGTTAGTCACGAGATGATGTGTTATGGAACGAGTAAAGAGACTTGCCGGTAACGAGATTGAACTAGGTATAAAGATACCGACGATCGAATCTCGGGCAAGTAACATACCGTTTGACAAAAGGAACAACGTATGTTGTTATGCGGTTCTGACCGATAAAAGATCTTCGTAGAATGTGTAGGAGCCAATATGAACATCCAGGTTACGCTATTGGTTATTGACCGAAGATGAGTCTCGGTCATGTCTACATAGTTCTCGAACTCGTAGGGTCCGCACGCTTAACGTTTGATGACGATCGGTATTATGAGTTTATGAGTATTGATGTACCGAAGGTAGTTCGGAGTCCCGGATGAGATCACGGACATGACGAGGAGTCTCGGAATGTCCGAGACATAAAGATTGATATATTGGACGGCTATATTTGGACACCGGAAGTATACCGGAAAAGTTTCGGATTTATCGGGAATGCCGGAGGGGGTTACCGGAACCCCCTACGAGAGGGGATGGTCCATAGCGGGCCTAAAGGGAAAGAGAGGGGCAGCCCATAGGGCTGGCCGGCGCCCCCACCTAGGGTTCCTAGTTGGACTAGGATTGGGGGGGGGCGCCACCTCTCCTATTCCTTTCCCCCTTCTTCCTTTCGGTGAATCCTACTAGGAATAGGATTGCAATCCTATTCCTAGTAGGACTCCTTCCCTAGCCGCACCAGGAAGGGCCGGCCGGCCTCCCTCCCCTGCTGCTTTATATACGGGGGCAGGGGGGCACCCTGTCAGGGATATGGTTAGTAGGTATAAACCGGATATTGTAAACCGGCTTAGTTACATTGTACTTGGTTTTAATATTTTAGTAGAGACTAAGGCCCATGAGATTTCAAGGCCCATGTATAGAAATACGGTTTGTAAACCGCCAAGAGATGTAACTTGAGAGATAGGAAAGAAAAGACAGAGACCGAGGCGGACACGATTATGAGCCGGCCTCGGGACTCTATAAACCGGACCAGGCGTCACCTCTATATAAAGGGACGACCCGGCGACGGTTCAAGGACAGGCAACAATCAATCCGTCGAGACGCAGGCAAAGCGAATCCGCTCCCTGTAAACCGACACCCAAGCAATATCAACCAACTAGACGTAGGCTTTTACCTTCTCCGAAGGGGCCGAACTAGTATAAATCCTTTGTGTCCTTTGTGTGCCATGAATCCTTTCAAGCTAACCCGTGCGATGGTTCCATCATCAAGTCCGCTAAACCGGACATCTGTCGTGTTATTTCCACGACAGTTGGCGCCCACCGTGGGGCCTGCGCACGATGGTTTCGAGTTCTTGAAAGGCGGCTTCGAAGGGTTAAAGGGTTACGCAGTCGGCCGGATGACCAAGAGTCGTCGTGGCCGGATCTACATCGACGACGCGGGTTGGGGACCGGAGGCCGATTCAATCGAATACGGGTATCGGGTCCCCTTCGGCAGCATCCAAGTCTTCATTGGCAAAATTGGTGAACCGGGACCTGAGCCGGACACCCTCCCCAACATCGTCGAGCCGGCTCAGCGTGCGAGATCGGCCCGGATTCAGCCTGCCATGAAGCATGTGTTTGTTGGAGCAATTCACGGAGGCCAAGCCGAGGACGGATCGGAATCTGATGGTGCAACCGTCGTCTACTCAGATGACGAGTCTTCATCCGGGGAAACTGAATCTCTGTATCAGTTGCGGGACGGCCGGTCTGAGGGCGAGTCCGATGGAAACAGTATTCCGGACCCCTTTGGCCCGCCAAACCGGGTGGCGGTCTTCATGGCCGGTTCACAACCCCCGACGAACGGAACAACAGCAGAGGCTGGTGCAGGGGGAAGCGGTTCAAATCCCTCCCTTACTGAAGTTCTATCCACCTTGATCGAGGAGTTCACAGCTAAGGCAGTGGAGGTCGTAGCTCCAGCAGACAAGGCGCAACATGCTGCAGCGCTTCTTCAGTTGAAAGCCCGGATCGATCAGTTAAAGGAGGATTTAAAGGCAGAAGGAGAGATGTTAGCCATAAGACCAGCAGAGTTGGATGATCAAGCCTTTCATTTGAGGATGGAGCAGGCTTCTGTGGAAGGAGTAAGGGGGCGAAAGTATCGATCCCGCCTACCGCCGGGTTACGAATCTGCGAATTTGTTCAAAACACCTGGGGCTGGGGCCAGTAATAATCCGGCCTTAAACCGGAGAAGCCCACCGGCTCGGGATGAGCCGGTTCAGCAGCCCGCCGCAGAACGGGAGCGTCGGGTTACATCGGCGCCTTATGTTCCTGTCCCTCCAGGACACTATTCAAACCCTTTGGATAATATTGCTGCAGCGGCAGCACGGTTGGCCGCTTTACCCGTGGAAGAGACGTCCCCGGTGGCGATAGAGGCGCGCAGGGCCCAAAAGCTGCTTAATACGGCGATAATACAGCAGCAAGCGTACTCTCATAGCAGGGAAAGGATACATTCAACACCACGTCCCAACCGAAGTTACTCTAGACATTGGGAGGAGCCAGAAGTGTCTAGCAGTGAACGCAGGAGACATCAGCACAGGCAGGATAATCCGGCAAGGGCGGAGATGCCAGCCCCGGACCTAAACCGGCCTAGATCGGAGGCCAGGGAGGAAATTCGTCAGTCGACGCCGGTTCACACAGCCACTACAGGGACAGGAGCTACAGCGAGCGGTTTTGGAATACAATGTCTCGTCCCCGCCCTGCGGAGCGTTAAGTTGCCCAAGGATTTCAAAGGACCTCGCAAGGTGCCTAATTATACAGCCGATTTACCGCCCGAAGCCTGGGTGGAGAGTTACGAGATGGCCATGGAGATGCTGGACGTGGATGAATCAGCTTGTGCCAAATATTTCACTATGATGCTTGAGGGCACGGCCCGGACTTGGCTAAAGGCGCTACCTCCGAATTCTATCGGGTCATGGGGGGAGCTGCGCAGTCAGTTCATCAAAAACTTCAAGGATACATGCAAGCAGCCAATGTCGGTGATAGATTTAGCAGCATGTGTGCAAGGAGAGCAGGAGTCTACAGCAGCTTGGGTACGCAGAGTGGCAGAGATCTTGCACTCCACAAATGGCATCAACCCTAGCACAGCAATTGTAACATTGGAGAACAATTGCCGGTTTGAATCTTTAAAATTAAAACTCGGACGGCTCAAACGGGAATGCAATGACATGGGGACTTTAATGAGCGCCCTGGTGAAGTACGGAGACTCAGATAATACCAAGTATCCGGAGTCAGAAGGAGATAAAACGGGGAAGGCCAGCAAGTCTGGTAAACCGGCGCCGGTCAATCCGGTTACTTCAAGCTTTTTGGGCAAACGGAAGGCAGAAAATAGCTCCGATTTTTTTGCTAATACGCAGGCTCAAGGCGGTCTTCAGGTTAATCAGCAGGGTTCCACTCTCCAAACCGGCGGAGGAAACCCGGGTTGGGAGCAGGATTTGGATCAACCCTGTCTAAAGCATAGCGGAAGAGGGAGGATTGCAAGGCATACTATAAGAGAATGCATGTCCTTTATGAAAGCAGGGAACGGCCGTTTTAATCCTCCTAGCCGGCCCCCGAACGGCGGTTCAGGGCCCGGGTTTTATGGTCCGGGTTATCAAGGGAACAACTCCGGATCAGGATATAGGGGCAACGGCGGTTATCAAGGGAACAACAGCGGTTATCAATCCCGGCCAGGCGGCCAAAATAGTCAAGGAAACTACAATGGTCAGGGAAATCAATCGCATCATCAAGGTGGTTACAATGGTCAGGGAAGTCAATCACATCATCAAGGTGGTTATCATGGTCAGGGAAATCAATCGCATCATCAAGGTGGTTACAACAATCAGAATAATCAGCAGCAGGGCCAAGGGAGTTACAATAACCAAGGAAACCAGCAGCAACAGCGTCCGCAGCAACAGCAGCAATCCGGATACCAGAGTAATCCGAAGGAGTTGAGCAGCGGTCAATATCATGTTTTCACCACAAGTTTATGCAAGAGAGACCAGAAGGTTTTAAAGCGGGCTGTTAATGCAGTAGAACCGGCGATGCCACAATTTCTACGATGGTCAGAGCAGCCCATTGTATGGAGCAGAGAGGACCACCCGTTACGGGTAGATAATCCGGGACATTTAGCCTTGGTGGTAGCACCTCAGGTGGGAGGATACAAGTTTACTAAAGTCCTCATGGATGGAGGTAGCAGTATCAATATATTATATTACGAGACCTTTCGTCGTATGGGTTTGACAGATAAAAAGTTAAGGACATCAAACACAGTGTTTCACGGGGTGGTCCCAGGTAAGTCAGCTTATCCAGTTGGTAAGATTGACTTAGAAGTTACCTTTGGAGATGAGCATGATTCCAGATCGGAGATGATCACTTTTGAAGTTGTCAAAATTAAAAGTCCATATCATGCTTTGTTTGGAAGGACGGTTTATGCTAAATTTATGGCTAGGCCATGTTATGTTTATTTGCAGCTTAAGATGCCGGGTCATAAAGGCACGATTACGGTGCACGGCAGTCGTAAGATAGCAGTGGAGTGTGAGGAAGGTGATGCAGCTTATGCAGAAGCGGTATGTGCCACGGAAGAGTTAAAATTTTATAAAGATAATGTTGATCCGGCAGATATGACCCCGCTGAAGAAACCAACTACCGAGCATGATCCGGCTTTGAAGTTCAAATCAGCGGAAGAGACTAAGCAGGTTGATTTTGTGCCTGGAGATTCGTCTAAGCAATTCACCATCAGTGCTAACCTGGATCCTAAATAGGAAAGCGCGCTCATCGAGTTCATCCGTGAGAACCGGGATATCTTTGCATGGAAACCTTCTGACATGCCACGTATACCGAGGGAACTCGCTGAGCACAAGTTGAATATTGATCCGAAGTTTAAACCGGTAAAACAGTATCTACGCCGTTTTAATGAAGAGAGGCGCAAGGCTATAGGAGAAGAAGTGGCCAGACTTTTGGCGGCAGGGTTCATAGTGGAAGTTTTTCATCCGGAATGGTTGGCTAATCCGGTGCTGGTTCTAAAGAAGAATGGGAAGTGGAGGATGTGTGTGGACTACACAGACCTCAATAAAGCTTGCCCGACTGATCCTTTTGCTCTACCTCGCATTGATCAGATTATTGATGCCACAGCAGGGTGTGAGCGGCTGAGTTTTCTGGATGCGTATTCAGGTTATCACCAGATCAAGATGGCAGTTGAAGATCAAGAGAAGACAGCTTTTATAACCCCTTTTGGTGCTTTTTGCTATGTATCTATGCCCTTTGGGCTCAAGTGTGCACAGGCAACTTATCAGCGTTGCGTTTAGAATTGTTTGAAAGGGCAGATAGGAAGGAACGTGCATGCTTATGTGGATGACATCGTGGTCAAATCAAAGGAAGAAAGGACAATGATAGAAGACCTCAGAGAAACCTTTGATAATCTTCGGGCTTACAGGATGATGCTTAATCCGGAGAAATGCGCCTTTGGTGTCCCGGCTGGTAAGCTTCTGGGATTCCTGGTCTCGAACAGGGGAATAGAAGCCAACCCGGAGAAGATCAAGGCCATCACATCTTTGACAAAACCGGTTTGCATCAATGATGTTCAGCGCATAGCTGGCCGGATCATGGCGCTGAGCCGGTTTATCAGTCGCTTAGGAGAAAAGGCGATCCCGCTTTATCAAATGTTGAAGAAAACGGACAGGTTCATTTGGAGTGATGAGGCAAATACAGCATTTGAGAATCTGAAACAGCAACTAGCAAAACCACCGGTTTTAGCTGCTCCCATTGATAAGGAGCCTTTGCTGTTATATGTTGCTGCAAACACACGGGCAGTCAGCGTTGCGATTGTGGTTGAGCGCAAGGAAGCAGGGAAGGAACATCCGGTTCAGCGCCCGGTTTATTATGTGAGTGAAGTACTCATCGAATCTAAGCAAAGGTACCCTCATTGGCAGAAGTTGGTATATGGGGTGTTCATGGCAAACCGGAAACTGAAGCATTATTTCCAAGGGCATCCAATAACTGTGGTTAGTTCAGCTCCGTTGGGGGACATAATCCAGAATAGGGAAGCTACAGGCAGGGTAGCCAAGTGGGCCATTGAGCTCAGTCCGCATGAGTTGAAGTATGTACCGCGTACTGCTATAAAATCTCAGGCATTGGTCGATTTCATCAATGACTGGACGGAGTTGCAGACTCCTGAGGAGAAGCCGGATCTTACTTATTGGACGATTCACTTCGACGGTTCAAAGCAGTTGGAGGGCTCGGGGGCTGGAGTTGTCTTAACTTCCCCCAGAGGTGATAAATTTTGTTATGTCCTCCGGTTATTATTTCCTTGTACTAATAATGCAGCAGAATATGAAGCGCTTCTTCATGGTTTGCGATTGGCAAAAGAGATGAATTTGAGCCGGGTTAAGTGCCTGGGCGATTCAGACCTAGTGGCACAGCAAGTTTCGGGCAAGTGGGATTCAAGGGATCCCCTCATGGCGGCTTATCGACGAGAGGTTGAAGCGGTCGCAGGATATTTCAAGGGATATCAGGTGGAGCATATAGACCGGCGGAGGAATGAAGCAGCCGACGCTTTAAGCCGGCTAGGATCGCAACGTAAACCGGTACCACCAAACACCTTTTTGGATGAATTGCACAGTCCTTCGGTTCAAGTACCTTCAGAGAACGACCTAGTTGTTCCGGATCCAGAGGCACAGTTGGTGGCAGCAACCCATGTTATTCCAGATTGGACGTTACCCTATTTGGCATACTTAAGCCGAGGAGAGTTACCAGAGGACGAAGATGAAGCACGGCAGATAATACGGCGTTCCAAATCTATGACAATTGCCAACGGGGAGCTGCACCATTGTAGCACTTCTGGAGTATTTCAACGGTGTGTTTCAGCTGAAGAAGGTTGTGAGATTCTAAGGGAGATTCATGAAGGGGATTGTGGTCATCATGCCGGATCAAAATCTTTAGTGGCTAAAGCTTTCCGACACGGCTTTTATTGGTTAACCGCGCATGCAGATGCGGCGGACCTGGTCCGCAAGTGTGACGCTTGTCAGAAGTTCTCAAGACGTGCCCTTGTTCCGGCACAGGAACTCCGGATGATACCAATAACTTGGCCTTTTGCAACTTGGGGGCTTGACATGGTTGGTCCTTTCAAGAGATCCCAAGATCAGAAAACTCATCTACTAGTAGCAGTAGACAAGTTTACGAAGTGGGTTGAAGCGGAGCCCATAAGCAAATGTGATGCGGCAACAGCGGTTAAATTCATCAAAAAAGTAATATTCCGTTTTGGTTTTCCACACAGCATCATCACAGATAATGGCACCAATTTATCTCAGGGTGAGATGGAAGAATTCTGTCAACGGGAGCATATTCGTTTGGACGTATCTTCTGTGGCTCACCCACAATCCAATGGTCAGGCAGAAAGGGCAAATCAGGAGATTTTGCGAGGAATCAAACCCCGGCTTATGACACCTTTGCAGAGAACCCCAGGGTGTTGGGTTGAAGAATTACCATCTGTCCTTTGGAGCATTAACACTACACCAAACCGGTCTACAGGTTATACACCTTTCTTCATGGTTTACGGCGCAGAAGCAGTTCTTCCAAGTGACATACGCCATGATTCACCAAGGGTAGCGGCCTATGTGGAAGCTGTTAATGAGGAGTCAAGACAAGACGGTTTGGATCGGTTGGATGAAGAGCGTGATATAGCTGCAGCACGGTCGGCGATTTATCAGCAAGATCTGCGCAGGTATCACAGCCGCCGGATTAGAACCAGGACATTCCAGGAGGGTGACTTGGTACTTTGGCTTATCCAAGATCAAACAGATATGCACAAGCTATCCCCGCCATGGGAAGGGCCCTTTGTGGTCAGCAAGAATTTACACAATGGTTCGTATTATTTGGTGGACATTCGAGAACACAAGGATTCACGGACATCAGAAGAGGAGACGAAGAGGCCGTGGAACATCGCTCATTTACGGCCATACTACACTTGAGCCATGTGCTCCAATGTATCCTATGTATATATTATGAATAATGAATAAACCGGCACCCTCGGTAAACTGGGGGCTCAGCCCTTTCTCCATATACACAAATTTTGCGGCAAATAACCATATCAGTTTGTTATCAAATAGCATATTTCAATGTTGGCCGGTTTTAGAAACTAATCTTTGCAGGGTATGTGAAGGAGCGGTAGAACTCTCGGGAACAAGAGATTATATCCGGTTCAAGAAGAGAAAAACCCCATAAAAAGAAAAACCTGCAGAGTCAGGAGGAACTTTAGAGGCCCCTTGGGACAGTCCGGTTTGCCCACGTCCCATTGATTGGCTATGTTTATGATTCTTTGGGCCCCCTGAACAGTCGATACGCTCACGTTCAGGGATGGCTCGGCCCCTTGGGACAGTCCG
>LR738714.1:777735885-777761859 GCA_902687465.1 Secale cereale
GTCCCCATGATTGGCTATGTTTACGATAATATCGGCCCTCTGAACAGTCGATACGCTCACGTTCAGTGATTGGCTAGGCCCCTTGGGACAGTCCGGTTCGCCCACGTCCCAATGATTGGCTCGGTTTTTATTTGCGGTTCTATCGGCCCTCTGAACAGTCGATACGCTCACGTTCAGTGATTGGCTAGGCTCCTTGGGACAGTAGGTTTGCCCACGTCCCATTGATTAGCTGAACCTTGTTTTGAGCCTGGCAGCTCTTTGAAAAAGCCTCGACTACATGGTCTGATTTACAAGAATTGAGTGTTTCTTGATGTTTTTTGTGTTCCATCACCTTTTAAACCGAGTGGAACAGCTCCAGGAGTTGACCACCTATCTATAATGTTATAAGTCTGGGTCATGAACACCAGCAAGAATTAAACCGGCGTTCATCATAACCCGGATCGGCTTCATGATGAGCCAACAGGTTGGCAGTACACCATCAGGTATAATGACCGGTGTTTTTTAAACCGGCCTGGTTTTGACTATAAGTCACCAGTATGAGACAAAACAATGACCGGAGTTTATTAACCCGGCCCAGTTGTGACCAAGCCTGGTGTTCATTCAAACCTGGATGGAGTATCAGGTGCAAGTTACAAGTTTCTGAACCAAGATGAGGAAGATTTATCGACAAAATGAACCGAAGAGTTTCAGGTGTTTATTAGAATTGATGAAGACCGATTAAGGTGATTTTAAACATCCTGACCGGTTTAAGGTATATTGGCTACATACAACTCAGGTATCACAGTTATTTATTAAGATATGCTTATTAGATGTGTCAAGAGAACAGGATAATCCGTCCAGTGGTAAGCCACTAGGACATGTTTTTCGATATTTTTTATGAACAGAACAAGGCATCCGCATCAATCAACAAGTCAACGAACGAATACTTCATGAAGACCAAATGTCGGATCACAGCGCATTAAGTTTCAGCTAAACCTATTACAAGGCATAAAAAGCCAAACAGTTGGAAGCATTGTTTGACGGAATAACAATCATGATTACAACAATAGCATTCAAGATTGTGTTTCTCCTTGCTGAGATGGTTGGCCACCGTCTTGCTCCGGAACGTCTTCATCCTCGTGAAGCGGTGGGAAATCCGGTGCACGCCAATCAATCTTTGCCAAGGCACGAAAATACACTTCATCGTTGATAAGCTCAGCAGGATCAATATCAGGAGCAAAGGTGTGAGGACGAACCGGCGGAGTTAAGTTTACAATATCGTAAACCGGTCGATCCACCCGCTCGTTCTGCAGGTTATATGATGGATGATATCGAGACAAGTCAGACTCCACCGCAATCTTGCTGGCGAGGGGACGCATTTCCTTTGTCAGAGCATAAAGATCTTTTTCATTAAACGTTGAACCGTCCTCCTTGGTATCAGGAAATCCGGTTAACACCTCCTCCGGATCAATGTCCGGGACCCAAGCTTTAGCCCTCGTAAGGGCCAGAAGAGCACCTCCTCGAGCAGCCGATTTCTTAACCTCTTCAAGACGAGCCGGCAGAATGGACAAACTATTCAAAGTATCTTTAATAGTTGAAGGAGCCGGTTTACCAAAGGAAGTGGCACTGATAATCCTTTGCGTTCCAGAGTACAACTGTTCGACCAAGGTATAGCAGGCCTTGAGTTTCTTCCGTAAGTCATCCCCAAGATGGGAGACACGGCGTCCTACATACAACAATGAAAGTTAAACCGGTGCAGGTCACAGGTTATAAAGATAAAGACAGGAGTTCAGATTATGCTTACCAAAAATACAGAAGTCATCAAGTCAATTTGGCGCTTTAACCCGGTCAATTCTTCAGTAACCGGGTTAAGTGCTCCTTCGGCATCCTGAACACGTTTCTCAAGATCTTTTTTCTGGACTTCAAAAGTAGTCCGCTCCTCGTCAAAGAACCTCTTCAAGTCTTCAGTAGTCTTTAAACTCACTTGAAGTTCTTTCTTAGCCTTTGAAGCGGCTGACTCAGTCTCTGTAAGCCGGCTTCGAAGTTCACTGATTTCCAGAGCATTCCGGTTCAGCTCAGCCTGTAGACAAAAGTTCAAAAGCAAGATTAGAAATTACAAGTCTCAAGCACACAACCAAGTTGTCTACTTGACACTTGGGGGCTAATGGCAGTTGAAGTAATACAGCAAAGACAATTTGAAAGTACAAGTCTCAAGCACACAACCAAGTTGTCTACTTGACACTTGGGGGCTAATGGCAGTTGAAGCAATGCACCACAGACAATTTGAAATTACAAGTATCAACTACATAACCAAGTTATCTACTTGATACTTGGGGGCTAATGGCAGTTGAAGCAATGCACCACAGACAATTTGAAATTACAAGTATCAACTACATAACCAAGTTATCTACTTGATACTTGGGGGCTAATGTATGAATCAGCAGTTCAAACTACAAAGTTCCGGATTACCTTCAGTAAAGCAGATAAACCGGAACTTGGGGGCTGCTAGGAGATAAAGATGCGTCAAAAAAGCAAAGTCAGAAGAGGAAAACTTACTTCATATTTTTCTCTCATCAGGTTCACCAGGCTGGCTTCATAATCCCGGCTGCTGTGGAGCCGGTTCAAATATCCGGAATAAGGCCCTGTTTGGAATCTCTCTGCGTCGCTCCACTCCACGGAGCTGCGGAGTTCGGTTTGAGCAGCTCCATAAAAAACTGCAGTAGCCTGCTCCGCTCCAGGAGTTGAGTCACAGGAGCGGAGAGAAACCGAACAGGCTCTAAATATCTTGAGCGCTCATACTGGAAAGACTGGATATATCAGTATTCCATTTCCCTTTGTCTTGAGCTATTTTTTCCGTTTTAGCTGTATGCTTTGCCAAAACGGTGGGTTCGGCTGGAGCAACATAAGCAGCACCAGTAACCACAACGTCAGGAGAAGTGGGTTCATTGGGAGGAATAACTTCAACTTGAGCCGGATCAGGAGACGCCGGGTTAACTTGAGGAGAATTAACCCGGGCTGGACTTGGTGGGTCTTGGACATTTTCTGCGACAGGAGTTTCAAGAGCAGGTTCTTCAACCGAAGCTGCAGGGGTACCTTCTGGAGGAACAGCTGTAGACGGATCAATCACCGGTTCATCGGTAGAAGGATCAGCAACAGGCTTATTCGCCTTGGACTTTTTGCTGGGTTTCGGTTTGCTGGAAAACAGGTAAAATAAGTTAGCATTATAAAAGGAAAGGGGTGTCATAAACCGGAAGATGTGAAGAGAGTTACCCCGGAACAGTCTTCAAAGGAGGAAGCTGTGTAGCGGTCGATTCGCCGGAAGAAGACAGCGGAGTTTCCTGATAGTCAGGATCAGACGGTTTAAGGGGTTTTCGGATAAGTCCGGCCTTGGGATGAAGAGGAGTCGGAGAGAGTATCACCTCAGCACGGCGCTTTCGAACCGGAGTCAAGGAGATCCCAGATGATTCCACCGCCAAGCCACTGTGGCGAGTGGTCCGGCGAAAGGCTTCGTGTTGTTGCTTCTTCAAAGTAAAATTAGGATCTAACTTAGCATAGGGATGAGAAAATTGATATTTCCTGACGGTCCGACGGATTTTTTGAGGAAGAGGTTCTGAATCGGAAGAAATAAGAGTTACCTCAATCTCAGTCGGGTTATCACCTTCTGGCAGTTCCTGTGAAAAGGTATCATTAGATATGATTACAAGTATATGAATGCGAGAATTTAAACCGGAGTAAAGCATACCTCGGAATCCGGATCATCATCCTCAGAAGGAGAACCGGCATCGACGGCTGCTTTCCTCTTCTTGTTCGCAGGGGTCTTCCGGCGAGCCTGCTTTACAGTTTTTTCCTGAGGTTTTCTTCTCCAGAAGGGGTCATCAGCCTAATTGAAAACACAAAGAGTAATTGAAAACGGTTCAAAGAGGACGGTTTATAAAGTACAAGCCAAAGACAAACTTACTTCAGGCAGCTTATTCTTCTTAAAGTACGGGGCCAAGCCAATTTTAGAGCAATCTGTTAAGGCAGGATTGACAATCTTCTTGGCTGACTCCACTACCTCCGATTCAGAAAGCTTATCCTTAGTAAACCTCTGAGGATCATCCGGTTTACCAGAGTATTTGCACATCAGCTTAGGGCACCGGCTTAAGGGAAGGATGCTCCAGGATAGCCAGCAGCGAAGGAAATCAGTGCCAATCAGACCATTTGCCATAAAAGCTCTCAGCTTGGAGAGCTGTGGTGAAAACCGGGTCCGTTCAGCAGCGCTAAGCCGTTGTGGCAAGGGGTGATTCGCCGGGATACGAGTTTCGCGATAACCCGGCAAAGGATTTTCACCTTCAGGAGAAGTGTCTACACAATAAAACCAGGATTTGTTCCAATCTTTAGGGTGAGTATGTAAAGAGGCGTGAGGAAAGACTGCATCCCTCCTTTTCTGAATACTAATCCCACCGAGTTCTTGGTGAGGTCCGCTGGTGAATTCAGTACGCCGGTTTGCATGGAAAAAATCCCGGAATAAATCAACTGAAGGCTCCTCTTGCAGATACACTTCAGAAAATACTTGGAAATCGCAAATGTTGGAGACAGAATTTGGTCCGATATCCTGTGGGTGCAGCTGGAAAGTGGCAAGAACATCCCGGAAAAATTTTGAACCGGGGGGAGAGAAGCCTCTGGAGATGTGGTCCAGAAATACGATGACCTCCCCGGATCTAGGAGTAGGAGGGCATTCATTACCCGGAGCACGCCATTTTAGCTCAGCCTGAGGGCCTAATGTGCCGATTCTCGACAGCTTGATTAAGTCATCCTCAGTCACGACAGAACGGACCCAATCGCACGAAACATACTGCTTAGCCATTGAACAAAGTGCTGAAGAAGATAAAGTACAGAAATGGATTATGAACGTACAATGATCCGGGATATATTTATATTATACAATGGTTGAAACTGAGAACTAGTTGGCAAGATTAAACCGGCAATCATAAAACAAGTTATATCATTTCCGGTTTAAATGGCAGTTGAAGAGGAACAGTTTAAATCATTGCATCAGTTTATATCATTTCCGGTTTATGGCATATCAATTTAAACCGGACATACTTAGCGAATCTACCGAGGAGAAAAACAGGTTTCCAAATGATTGCTAAGGGGGAAAGATCTGAGTATGCTGAGGAAAAGAAATTAATCTAAGAGACTCAAAGAAAAGCTACACAGACTTATTTCTAAAAAGATGGGTTTACATGTCAGATAGGAGCAATAAAGTTTGGACGCATCTACAGCGGAGTAAAAATGGAGAAGATCGAAAAGTAAAGCTACTACGAGTCACAGGCTCAAAGAACGAACAAAACGAAGCTTGCTGAGAGCTCTAATGGCGGAACGGATAAATCTACAGCATTTTGACGGTGAGATCTAATCTAATACTAAGCAGAAGATCTGCTGACTAGGGCCTAAAGGTCACAAATCTTCTATGAGAAACGTATCTACGAAGAGGCGAAGCTTCATTGGAAGCCCTAATGGCGGAAGAACAAGGTGAAGCAATGGCGGACGCAGATCAACAGCCAGAAGGATGAACATACCTAGGACCGCGAGAATCGGCGGCGGAGATTGATCTGGTCGAGGCTCAGGTTGATGCGGCGGCCGGGCGAGGACTGAAGATCCGGCGGTCGTCGGCGGCGGTTTGAGCTCGGGCAGCAATGGAGGAAGAAGACGCAAGAAGAGGATGAAGGGAGAAGAAGATAATGAATGGAGGGTGGCAGTATTTATAGCCAGGAGTCAGATCTGAAACGACAGGTGCGAGAATCGAGGAGACAGAAATCGAATAAAGATCACGTGATGCCTCGATCTTCGGGATAACCCTTAAAATACGCTACAATACAGCTCATGGCGTTAAATGCGGAGATGATGTCATTGTCAGACTTTAATGATTTCGGAGGATGACGTTAGAGCCGGTTTACAAAAAGATGAAGACAGAAGAAAATTATATGAGACGAAGAAGACTGATATGAACAAGTTCAAATCATTCTGGGGCCTAATGTCAGGGATATGGTTAGTAGGTATAAACCGGATATTGTAAACCGGCTTAGTTACATTGTACTTGGTTTTAATATTTTAGTAGAGACTACGGCCCATGAGATTTCAAGGCCCATGTATAGAAATACGGTTTGTAAACCGCCAAGAGATGTAACTTGAGAGATAGGAAAGAAAAGACAGAGACCGAGGCGGACACGATTATGAGCCGGCCTCGGGACTCTATAAACCGGACCAGGCGTCACCTCTATATAAAAGGACGACCCGGCGACGGTTCAAGGATAGGCAACAATCAATCCGTCGAGACGCAGGCAAAGCGAATCCGCTCCCTGTAAACCGACACCCAAGCAATATCAACCAACTAGACGTAGGCTTTTACCTTCTCCGAAGGGGCCGAACTAGTATAAATCCTTTGTGTCCTTTGTGTGCCATGAATCCTTTCAAGCTAACCCGTGCGATGGTTCCATCATCAAGTCCGCTAAACCGGACATCTGCCGTGTTATTTCCACGACACACCCAAAGACACACAAGTTGAATTGTTTTAGCCGTGTGCGGTGCCCCCCTCCACAGAATCACACCTCGGTCATACCGACGCGGAGCTTAGGCGAAGCCCTGCGCCGGTGAACACATCATATCCGTCACCACGCCGTCGTGCTGACGAAACTCTCCCGTGAAGCTCAACTGGATCAAGAGCTCGTGGGACGTCATCAAGCTGAACGTGTGCTGAACGCGGAGGTGCCGTACGTTCGGTGCTTGATCGGTTGGATCGTGAAGAAGTTCGACAACAACAACCGCGTCACTTGACGCTTCCGCTCCCCGTCTACGAGGGTACGTAGACACACTCTCCCCTCTCGTTGCTATGCATCTGGTAGATAGATCTTGCGTGATCGTAGGAAAATTTTAAAATACTACGTTCCCCAACACGCAGAAGAAGCCTCGCCAAGGGACTGCATCGGCGGTGCTCCGTGCAAGAAGATCGGGAGAAGGGGGGCGCCGCCGTTCGCTCCACGCGCGCTCTGCGCAAGAAGGCGGGAAGGGGAGTGGCGCGCTGCTGTCCACGCGCGCTCCGCGCAAGAAGGCGGGGAGGGGAGGGGGGCGCCGCGCAAGAAGGCGGGGAGGGGAGGGGAGGGGTGCGCCGTGCAAGAAGGCGAGGAGGGAAGGGGGACGCCGCCGTCCACGCGCGCTCCTGATACGTCCAAAACGTATCTATAATTTCTGCTTGCTCCATGCCTCTTTTGGGTGATATTGCTATGTTATTTTTACACTTCCATACACTTTTGATCATATTTGGACTAACCTATTAACTCAGTGCACCCCAGTGCCAGTTTCTGTTTTCGGCTGTTTTTGTATTTCAGGTTTTCACATTACGAGAACTGCCAGGAAAAATCCAGAAAAATTATATAAAAAATCAGCGTTCCAGAAACTACCGTGCGCCCGAAGGACAACCGGGGGGGCACCAGGGCTCCAGGCGCCCTGGCGGCGCGCCCCCCTCCTGGGCCGCGTCGGGGGGGCGCCTGGGCCCCCCGAGGCTCCTCCGATGCCCCCCTTTGGCATATATTTAAAGCGTCTCCCGAAACCCTGGAGGGAGGAACCCTTTTGGCGATCTCATCTCTGTTCCGCCGCCGCCGCCGCTTCCAAGATCGGGAGCACCAGGAGAACTCTTCCCGGCACCCTGCCGGAGGGGAGGATCACCACCGGGAGCCTCTCCACCACCATGGACGCCTCCCGGATGAGTTGTGAGTAGTCTCCCTTGGACCATTAGTCCATGACCAGTAGCTATGTGATGTTCTCCTCCCGTTCTTGTGCTTCACTAATTAGTCCTCGTGAGCTGCCCTACATGATCGAGGCACATATGTAATCCTTATACTGTTGCTATGATGAGTTTGCTGGGATCCGATGGATTATGAGATTATGTTCAGATTGTGCTTGAGTAATATATTTGATCTACCTCTTTTATATTTATGTTCGTAAGTAATTCTTGCATGTTCTCCGTTGTTATTTATTGCTTTGGCCAAGTAGTAGGTAGTGACTCCAAGAGGGAACGTTATGCTTGATTGTGGGTTCATGCCCCTCGATGACTAGTTTGAGTGACAGAAACATGAGTCTAGGGGATGTGCTGTTGCCACAAGGGGGAAAACAACGGTGCTTGTGCCCGCGGGTGCAAGGATTGTTTACTTTACGCAAAGTTCTTTTAATGCAGTTGTCTGTTGCATTGAGTTAACACTATGGGTGGGACTCGCAACTTAATACCAGCGAGATGTTCTGGATAGATATCTCAAGGTGGATGATTAGTAGTAGATATTGATGGATTTCGGTCTACTTACTTTGGCGTACCGCCCATGCTTTGAACCTCAACCTTTCTTGCAATGTAGTCAGCATTGGTTTGCGCACATGGTCCTGTCAATTGCCCAGCTGTAATTCATTTACCTCACATAGCTGTTTTATCGTCTTTTGGGAGAGAGACATCACTAGTGAACATCATGAGACTCCGGTCCATATTACTATCATTGATTACATCCGCTATTTACTTTTCGCTATTATTTACTATTGCAATTATATCTATCACTACTATCACTTGCGTTTGATCCTTTGTAAACGACAAGGCCGGAGGGATTGACAACCTCTCTGTACTCGTTGGGAGCAAAGTTATTTGTATCTGTGTGCAGGTCCACGTTGATTGCTAATATCTGGCGCCGTAGCAGTTGACACCTTCCTATT
This sequence comes from Secale cereale, assembly GCA_902687465.1. Classification (NCBI taxonomy): domain Eukaryota; kingdom Viridiplantae; phylum Streptophyta; class Magnoliopsida; order Poales; family Poaceae; genus Secale; species Secale cereale. The sequence goes on from LR738714.1 coordinate 777,744,595, forward strand.
GAACCTAGGAGTCTCTGGGGATTCGATCCTTGGTATGTTTGCCAAGGGAAAAACTTCCGCAACACTACATCTCACACCTTCCACTTGGGGTAACCAACGAGGGGCGAGAAGCCTAGCAAGAGTTTTTCTGGCGTCGTTGCCGGGGACTCCACTCTTCAGGATAGGGGAGTTGCACGCTATCTTTTACCTTTGCTTTTTAGTCTTGTTAGTTTACCTTTCAGTTTTCTTTATGTCTTTTCACTAGTTATGCTTATGGACAACCTTGCTATTGGATCGTTGCTTGCGGGAAGACGCCCCACACCTGTGGTGGTTGCTCCTCCCCCTGCTGAAATTGTGCCCTATAAAATACCAGCTAGTATTATCGATTATGTTTTGGCTAATCGTTACGCTGGAGAGAGACATCCCGGTGAACACTTGCTATATGTGTCACAATTATGTTCATTATTTAAGCTCTCAGATGTATCAAGGGAGTTTGTCATGAGGAAATTGTTTGTCGTATCACTTATAGATAAAGCTTCAGATTGGTATAAGCTTCTCGATAACTCGCACTTGCTTGATTGGCAAGAGCTTATGTCTCTCTTTTATACTAAGTTTTATCCTCTTCATGATGCTTATGTGGAGAGTAAGAGTACCTTTTTGCATGTGGATCATGGTAACAATGCTTTATGTGATGCTTATATTGTTGAGTTTATTCGTGATCCCACTGAAAATTATTATGAGAAGGGAACATATGCTTATAGATATTTCAATAATATTAAGTTCCCTCTCTTTATGTTGAAGGTTTTGAAGCTGCACTTGTTTTGTCTTCCTATGCTTATTGCTTTGTGCTTCAATGAATTATTCTATTGCAATATTCCTATGCATAGGAAGCATGTTAGGCCTAAATGTGTTTGGTATTTGCTTCTTGATGCTCTCTTTTGTTCTTCAACTCTTATTCCTACGAGAGCATCATTAAAGTCTTAAGCCTATCTTTATGGCTATAAAGAAAGAGCTCTAGGGAGACAACCCTTGTTATCTTTGCTTTCAGTTTGTTCTTTCAGTTTTTAGTGGTCTTGATGTTTGTTACTACAGTAGCATCATCATTGTATCTTTGCTTTTCAATTTTGTGCCAAGTATAGCCTCTGATTGCAAGAAAGTTCAAAAGTTGTGACGTGTTGTCCAGGAAACAGATTCTGTCCTTGGATAGAAAAATTCGTATAAAATCACCAGATCATCTTTTTGGTCTGAATTTTTTTCGAGAGCGTGCTCTATATAATTTTATTTCGTGCGTCTGTTCTGAGTTTTTTGATTAGAGTTGCAGAAGTGCCCCGAACAAATCATTTACTACCTGCTGTTCTGTTTTTCACAGATTCTGTCCTATTTTGCCTTTCCTTCATTTTGCAAATCTAGAGCTTGCTTTTTCTTTGCAAAAACCTTTTGGCATTCTTGAGAAACAGTAGATCTTCAAGAATATCTTTATTTCCAGCAAGGTACAATTATTTTATTATGGGTACTAACCTCGCTAATCAGATTATGATGAGTTATGTATGAAGGGAGTTTTCAAGTGTGCGAGGGAAGATGATAAAAAGATTCAGGAGTGTCAAGCGCTCAAGCTTGGGGATGCCCCCGTGCACCCCCAAGAAATATTCAAGGAGACTCAAGCGTCTAAGCTTGGGGATGCCCCCGTGCATCCCCTTCTCCATCAACATTATCAGTTCGTCTTTCGTTCCACTATATTTTAATCACTTCTTGTGTTATGTGCTATGCTTGGAGCGTCTTGTTTTTAGTTTTCTTTAGCTTTTCATAACGAGTCGGAACTCAGCTTTCTTTATGTGGGAGAGAAACACGCTCCACTTCTACCTAGAACATAACATAGAATTTTCATGTCTATCTTTGTTGTGTGTGTTCTTTGTCTTTTAATAGCTACTATCATGTTCAGCTCTTAGCTTTCATGCTTATCTTTTCAAAGAGCTTTTGTTTAGTTGGTTGCTTGAACTCTCTTTAATTACCATGCTCACCTTATTAAGAGAGTTTGCTTCCGTTGCATTGGTTGATATGTCTATGATAAAGATGCTACGTGCATAATGGCGCTTAGTAGTTCAGGTTTTCTTATGGTTAATCTCAAATAGCTGGGAGGTTCCCAATGTGTTATTGGAGTACCAACATGATTTGTTTGCCTATGATGTGGTATGGTTTAGTAATATCTTCCTTCGAGAATTTATTTTGATTGACTTGGCGTATGCTCACGCATATTTAAGACTGTAAAGAAAGTCTGTCAAGCCTTGATGATCTTTTGTTTCTGAGTAGCGATATAACTTCCATGCCCGATTCAATGTTGCTTTGTCGCTCTGCATGATTATGACCGTCATTGCTCTCTTAGTTGGTCGCTCCCAGTCTTTTGCTAACCTTCGCCTGTGCTAAGCGGACTGACTGCTTGTGAATCCACATCCCTTTAATCCAGTTATGCCATATGAGTCCACCATATCTTCCTACATGGTATTTACCTGCCATTCCTAACGGAGACTTGCATGTGCCATCTCGAAATTATTCAAAGAAAAGCATTCCTATTTTGTGCCTCTGTTGTAAGTTCATGAGGAAGTAGTGGTTAATTCATGATCTTTTTAAGTTGGACAAGCTTCACCCCGGGATTGCATGTATAATGTGCAAACCCATAACACGAGAAGGAACTGGCATTGAGTGCGCCCGGCTCAAAAAGATAATATAACAAACAAACCCTCCTTCACGCTTTGTTCATGAGAAATCAGAAAACTTTGGCAGTGATAAACAAAGGAGATTAAGAGGATGTGATCGTCCTCATTCGGGAGCCGTTCCTCGAAACTTGTCCATCTCGAAAAGTGATTGAGTTCTCTGCTAGCATTCGTTGACGAAACATGCATAATCAAAAAAATAATTATTACCTCTATTTTAAAGCCAAGAGCTCTGGTACATGTTTTGTCTTTGTTTCCGACTACGGGTTTTCAACCTTGCCAACAAAAGCCACGGTTCGAGAGTCTCCACCTTCTTTTAAAAGCACCAACTACTGAGAGCATGATTGTCATTCTGAGTGTAATGTGCATTGTCCCAAAGTAGCATTGTCTTTTGCATGATTGTGATATCGTTTATTTTGAAATCATTGTATCTAGTCATCACTTAAACCTTGAAGGTGCCCCTGCATTTATGTTTTGCTTCACTAAAGGGGGCAAGCGAGATATCACTTTATCATATTTGCACATCATGTTCATTACAAATCTATTTGATGTTTCAATGTCATATTGTAAAACTTTCAGTTCTTTGTGATTTTCTCATGAGGCAACTTAATTACTATAGATTCATTATCTCAGTAAGCTTTTGTCATACGACTATGAATAAGTCCTATATGGTTAATAGCATGTCACCACAGAAATTATTCTTGTTATCATTTACCTACTCGAGGACGAGCAGGAATTAAGCTTGGGGATGTTGATACGTCCAAAATGTATCTATAATTTCTGCTTGCTCCATGCCTCTTTTGGGTGATAATGCCATGTTATTTATGCACTTACATACACTTTTGATCATATTTGGACTAACCTATTAACTCAGTGCACCCCAGTGCCAGTTTCTGTTTTCGACTGTTTTTGTATTTCAGGTTTTCACATTACGAGAACTGCCAGGAAAAATCCAGAAAAATTATATAAAAAATCAGTGTTCCAGAAACTACCGTGCGCCCGAAGGACAACCGGGGGGGGGGGGGCACCAGGGCTCCAGGCGCCCTGGCGGCGCGCCCCCCTCCTGGGCCGCGTCGGGGGGGCGCCTGGGCCCCCCGAGGCTCCTCCGATGCCCCCCTTTGGCATATATTTAAAGCGTTTCCCGAAACCCTGGAGGGAGGAACCCTTTTGGCGATCTCATCTCTGTTCCGCCGCCGCCGCCGCTTCCAAGATCGGGAGCACCAGGAGAACTCTTCCCGGCACCCTGCCGGAGGGGAGGATCACCACCGGGAGCCTCTCCACCACCATGGACGCCTCCCGGATGAGTTGTGAGTAGTCTCCCTTGGACCATTAGTCCATGACCAGTAGCTATGTGATGTTCTCCTCCCGTTCTTGTGCTTCACTAATTAGTCCTCGTGAGCTGCCCTACATGATCGAGGCACATATGTAATCCTTATGCTGTTGCTATGATGAGTTTGCTGGGATCCGATGGATTATGAGATTATGTTCAGATTGTGCTTGAGTAATATATTTGATCTACCTCTTTTATATTTATGTTCGTAAGTAATTCTTGCATGTTCTCCGTTGTTATTTATTGCTTTGGCCAAGTAGTAGGTAGTGACTCCAAGAGGGAACGTTATGCTTGATTGTGGGTTCATGCCCCTCGATGACTAGTTTGAGTGACAGAAACATGAGTCTAGGGGATGTGCTGTTGCCACAAGGGGGAAAACAACGGTGCTTGTGCCCGCGGGTGCAAAGATTGTTTACTTTACGCAAAGTTCTTTTAATGCAGTTGTCTGTTGCATTGAGTTAACACTATGGGTGGGACTCGCAACTTAATACCAGCGAGATGTTCTGGATAGATATCTCAAGGTGGATGATTAGTAGTAGATATTGATGGATTTCGGTCTACTTACTTTGGCGTACCGCCCATGCTTTGAACCTCAACCTTTCTTGCAATGTAGTCAGCATTGGTTTGCGCACATGGTCCTGTCAATTGCCCAGCTGTAATTCGTTTACCTCACATAGCTGTTTTATCGTCTTTTGGGAGAGAGACATCACTAGTGAACATCATGAGACTCCGGTCCATATTACTATCATTGATTACATCCGCTATTTACTTTTCGCTATTATTTACTATTGCAATTATATCTATCACTACTATCACTTGCGTTTGATCCTTTGTAAACGACAAGGCCGGAGGGATTGACAACCTCTCTGTACTCGTTGGGAGCAAAGTTATTTGTATCTGTGTGCAGGTCCACGTTGATTGCTAATATCTGGCGCCGTAGCAGTTGACACCTTCCTATTGAACCTAGGAGTCTCTGGGGATTCGATCCTTGGTATGTTTGCCAAGGGAAAAACTTCCGCAACACTACATCTCACACCTTCCACTTGGGGTAACCAACGAGGGGCGAGAAGCCTAGCAGCTCCGCGCAAGGAGGCGAGGAGGGGAGGGGGACGCTGTCGGGCGCTCCGTGCTAGAAACCTGTTTAAGTGGGGGCGTTATGAGAATAAGGTTTTTGTTATGAGAATAAGGTCTTAAGGGGTGTTATGAGAATAAGGTTTTGGTTATGAGAATAAGGTCTTAAGGGGTGTTCTGGATATATATGCAAAATTGTGTCTATCATAGCTTGCTAGGGAAATAGCTATCGTAGCCACGCAAGCACGCGTTGTGATACGTGCTGACCATGTGGTGGTTAAACTAAAAAGGTGTTTGTGTGGGGTGTTCGGTCCATGTGCCAGGGAAAGGTTGTGATATGAGGCAGCATAGCAGTGGTCCATTGTGTTGTATGTAAGGAGGAGGAGAGGGGGACAGTACCACATGTGCACGAGGATAGCAGCCATTTGGAACCTGTAGCATAAACGTGAAAGCATTTTTTTCGAAAAGGGGAATACCCCGGCCTCTGCATCAGAGTGATGCATACGGCCTCCTTTATTAAAGCAAGAGACAATCAAACAAGGTCTTGTAGTCTGTAGTAGAAAGGCTCCCTAGGAGCAAGGAAAAATAAAAAACAGCCAACAGCCACAACCGGCAGGCATAAGATAGGAAAACTAATTGCCTATCCTATTACATGACCGCCATCCAAACCGGTTGAAAATAGCCCGTGCTACCGTCTCCCACCGGATAGACCCAGTAACCAAACGCTCCCTGGCCTCCGTCGGAGTGAGTAGCGACCACATACGGATCAAAGCAGTGGCTCTGAAGATAACCTGCAAAAAATGAATATTTGTTGTTCTATTAAAAACCAAATCATTTTTGCAGTTCCACACTGCCCATAGCAAAGCACATACTCCCACCCGGATTTGTCTCGCTAATGCGGAATCTATCCCGTGTAGCCACTGCCCAAATAAGTTGCTAATGGAACTCGGCGGTGAAATGTTAAAGGCAATCTGTATTGTCCGCCATAATATCTTTGCCATCGGGCATTCGAGAAAGAGGTGTTTAATGGATTCGTTCCGGTCACAAAACGAACATCGTGCGGAACCAGTCCAGTTACGTTTTGTCAGATTGTCTTTAGTCAGAGTCACTTGTTTATGCACAAACCACATAAATTCTTTGATTCGCAAAGGCACTTTGACCTTCCAAACATACTTCGAACTAGAAATAACACTAGAGTTGATTACATGTAGATACATCGATTTGACCGAAAACTCTCCATTCCTATTCAGCTTCCAACACAACCGGTCTGGGTTTTGAGACAGCTGCACATCCATCAGACGTCTGACCAGATGTAGCCAAGCTTCCCAACGGTTGCCAACTAGCGCTCTCCTAAAGTGAATATTGAGAGGGGAAGACTGAAGAATTGTCGCAACAGAAGCATCTCTTCGTTGAACAATTCTATACAAAGCAGGATATTGCAATGCGAGAGGTGTATCCCCAAGCCAAGTATCTTCCCAGAATCTCGCATCGTTACCATCTCCAACAATAAACTTTGTCTTATTGAAAAAGACTGATTTAACTCTCATCAGTCCTTTCCAGAATGGCGAGTCATTCGGCCTCACGTTGACCTGGGACAAAGTTTTGGACTGGAGGTACTTATTACGCAGAATCTGAGCCCAAGTGGCTTCCGTCTCTGCAGACAGTTTAAACAGCCACTTGCTGAGAAGACATCTGTTCTTCACCTCAAGGTTTTCTATACCCAGACCCCCTTGTTCTTTCGGTCTACAGATAATATCCCACTTTGCAAGCCTATACTTTCTCTTCAATTCATCACTCTGCCAAAAGAAGCGCGGTCTATAAAAGTCAAGTCTTTTCCGAACTCCAACAGGTACCTCGAAGAAAGACAAGAGAAACATAGGCATACTCGTGAGCACCGAATTAATGAGAATTAATCGGCCTCCGTATGACATCAACTTGCCCTTCCAGCAGCTGAGTTTCTTTTCAAAACGGTCTTCAATACTCTTCCACTCCTTGTTAGTTAGCTTACGGTGATGAATTGGTATACCCAAATACGTTAACGGAAGCTCCCCCAACTCACACCCGAACAATTGTTTATAAGTTTCTTGTTCCTCATTAGCTCTTCCAAAGCAGAACAATTCACTTTTGTTGAAATTAATCTTAAGCCCACTCAATTGTTCGAATAAGCATAACAACAACTTCATATTTTGTGCTTTTACCAAGTCATGCTCCATGAAGATAATAGTGTTGTCGGCATACTGCAAGATAGAGACCCCTCCTTCTACTAGATGAGGTACCAGGCCTCCTACCTGACCAACTTCCTTAGCCCTTCCAACGAGGATCGTCAACATGTCAGCTACAATGTTGAACAAAATCGGTGACATCGGATCACCTTGACGAAGGCCCTTATGCGTTTGGAAGTAGTGGCCAATATCATCATTCACTTTAACTCCAACACTGCCCTTTTGCGTGAATGATTCCACCTGGTGTCTCCGGGATTGATCAAATCCTTTCATACGCAATGCCTGTTGAAGGAATGGCCATTTGACTTTATCATATGCCTTTTCGAAATCCACTTTGAAAACGACCCCATCTAGTTTTTTCGTGTGGATCTCATGGAGTGTTTCATGCCGAACCACAACCCCTTCTAGGATGTTTCTGTCCGGCATGAAAGCAGTTTGAGACGGCTGCACCACAGAGTGCGCAATCTGTGTGAGCCTATTAGTCCCGACCTTGGTAAAAATCTTGAAACTAACATTGAGAAGACAAATAGGCCTGAACTGCTCAATCTTCACAGCCTCTATCTTCTTCGGAAGCAGGGTAATCGTTCCAAAATTCAGCTGAAACAGTTGAAGCTGTCCAGCGAAGAGATCATGAAACATCGCTAATAAATCCCCTTTGATAATATTCTAGCATTTTTTGTAAAACTCCGCCGGTAAACCATCCGGCCCCGGAGCTTTGTTACACTTCATTTGTGAAATCGCTTCAAACACCTCTTTCTCAGTAAATGGGGCAGTTAACACCTCGTTCTCTTCTACAGCCAGTTGAGGTACGTCCTCATTCCGAGACTCATCCAGGGACACAAAGTTGTCTTCTGGAGGCCCAAAAAGCTGCTTGTAATAATTGGTTATGTACACTTTTAGGTTGTCGTGACCAACAATCGTCCCCTCGTCTTGCTCGAGTTGAAAGATCCTTTTCTTTCTATGCTTGCCATTAGCAATCATATGGAAGAATTGAGTGTTAGCATCCCCTTGGATGACCTTGCGAACCTTAGCTCGCAATGCCCACTTCAACTCCTCCTCCCGCAAAAGTTCTTTCAATCTCATCTCTGCATCCACCTTTGCTTGAAGCTCCGAAGAATCTAAAATTTTAGATTCTGCCTTCAAATCTAGTGAATTAATAAGCGTAAGGATCTGTTCCTTTTCAACCTTATAAATTCCACTAAGATGCTTTGCCCAACCTCGTAAATAACTCCTCAAGTGTCTAATCTTATTCTGCCACCTCTCTATCGATGTCCTTCCTCCAACATCTTTCGACCATTCCCTGGCAACCAAATCAAAAAAACCTTCTCTTTCAAACCATGCTAACTCGAAAGAAAAGGTATTTTTATTGCCCACAAACGTTGCCTCACCCGAGTCGACCAATAAAGGTGTGTGGTCTGAGACTCCGCGCGATAGGGCTTGTACCGTTACGAGAGGGTACTTGAGCTCCCACTCAACGCTAGCCAGGACTCTATCCAGTTTTTCAGACGTCGGATTTGGCAGGGAATTGGCCCAAGTGAATTTTCTACCCGAAAGCTCTATCTCTCTGAGATCCAAGCTTTCAATAATGGCGTTAAACATGAATGACCATCTGCCATCATAGTTATCATTATTCTTTTCCTCTCTCCTTCGAATAATGTTGAAATCACCCCCGACTAAGATCGGAATTTGCTCGGACCCACAAATGCGAACGAGATCCGCTAAAAAGTCAGGTTTGAGTTCTGGCTGTGCGGCTCCGTAAACCGCCACTAGAGCCCAGTTGAACCCATCAACCTTAGAACGAACCCGAAATTTGACAGCGAAATCCCCCATCACCACACTACGGACTTCCAGAGTTTCACACCTAACCCCGAGCAAAATTCCCCCTGATCTTCCTCTTGGGGGCAAGCAATGCCAATCAAATTCAGCACCACCTGCCAAATTGCTTAAGAACTGAGGCGAAAAATTATCCCGTCCAGTTTTAGAAAGCGCGATAAAATCCAAACGATAATCATTAGAGGCATCCGCCAGAAACCTTCTTTTAGCCAAGTTCTTCAGACCTCTGCTGTTCCAAAAGATGCCTCTCATAGTTCATCATGGAATTTTTTAGTAGTTCGGATTCTAGCACTTCTACGCACCGCAGAGGCAGGATAAATCTTTCGCGACCACTTACGCTTCGGCTTTTCCTGAACCCCCACCCGATCCTCACAACCGGGCTCCGTGGTCCTAGCCGCGAGCTCCATAATCTGCACCCCCTCCCCTGGGTTATTTACACCACCTTCCTCCTCTGCCTCAGAGAGGGATGGGACAAGATCATCACAAAATTTATTAAGCACCGAAACCCCCAGAGTACCTATGTCTTGGTCACTCATTGGTCTTACTGCTGCTATGTTTCGAATCAATTCTAAGGCACGTTCCGCTTCAAGGTCCAGCATATCATTAACGGATTTTGAAATTTCACAATCATTACTACCAAGTGAGATTCCTAGCTGGTTGGCATTATGAATAATCTCATTATTAGAAAAGTGCAGAATCGAATTAGAGGTGTTGACTGACATACCCGTAGTGACCTCAATGCCATGAAGCTTAGCCGCCCGCATGGCGCACCTCAGCTGCATATCATCAACGTCCGGCCTATCCTGGAAGCGACTGCTCATCCGTCGCCCCTCAGACATAGGGTCCGGAATGCCTCCAAAAGCGATGACCTCCTCCCTAGTGGCTCCGTGTGTGGCAGATCCTCCAGCCCCACCCCCACCGGCTCGCACTCCCGGCACTCCAGCCGAAGGCCCCCCCAGGAGAGGCGCAGGAAGTGTCCTCCCTCGCCGGTGCCGCCTGGACCGGTGAGGCAGGAAGGACTGTCGCAGCCTCGGCCGCCCCATCCAGCACAAGACAGGGGAGGATCTGGGCCACCTGCCCCGGTCCCTCTCCCGCGTCAGCAACATCCCCTATCAACGGCGCCGTCGTCCCTGGCCCCGTCCCCGCCGGAGTCCTCAAGCTCGTCAAGATAGCGGATGAGGCTGGAGTGCAAGGTTCCTCCTGCCCAAGCACCTCCCCCCCATCAAAGTCCAACGGAGGCAGCGTGCACTCAAGCACGTCGTCAGACTCAACCCGATCGCTCCACAACCTGGCGGGGCTGAAACTGGCTGAAAAGAGCCAAACCTCAACACGTTAGTGGGCACCAATGACGAAGAGACAGTCCCACTAGCAGATTTATTAGGAGCGGCTCCCGAGCCATTAGGCAACTCATGCCCATCCGCATCCCGCCTCCCTTCTGAATTCCCGGCACCATCATCTCTTTCATGCATATCCACATCAGCACCTGCGAGAGCCTCAGAGAACAACTCTCCATCCTCAAACTCAATCTCCAGTACATAGACCTGGCCTCTGTAGGTCCACTTGACCTCGTCAGGCACAACCTCAATATCCAGAACACTCACCAGCAGTTGAGCCACACCATTAGCTCTGGTAAAAGCCATATCCACTTTCTCAGTCTTCCCAACCAGAATACCCAAACTGGCTGCGACTCTGGCATCGTGTAACGGCTTCGAAGGAGCCCCCGAGAATCGTAACCAGACCTGAGAAAGAGGCTTGCCTTTCGACTCTACCCTCTTCCACTCGTGAAACTCAAGAATACACTCCGTGCCAGGCAGTCGACATAAACCGAAACTGAGAAGACGCTCCAGATCCTCTGCAGTGGGAAAGTCAACCTTATACGAATTAGCCTCTAGCCGAATCAGCTCCCAACGAAAGTTGCCTGGAGCTAGCTCGCTAAGCCGCTGAATAATCTGAGCCTCAGACACAATGCCTTTTGACACTTTGACGACTCCCGTAGTAGCGTTAAACGTGAAAGCATGGAAACGGATGGACGTCGCGTGCGCATGTAGAAGGTCACGTCACGTGACAACTACCTGGCAGTGGAGCACATATGGTCTTGTCTATTTTCTATAGTTTTTGTTGCCTATCCCTAAAGAGAAGTATGCGTACGAAGCATGACTGCACACTTGGGTGGCGGCATACACAACACAGATCATATGTGTGGAGCTCGTGCCATCCATTGCTTATGTTTCACAATGTTTCTGCTGAAGTCACCCCAATTTTGAACTACGTCCACTCTTCTTCAGAGTAAGTTCCGGGTGTTTCAGTGAGGATTCTCATTGTAAATCCAAATGCTCTATAGTACAATTGTTTGCTAGGTAACCAGTCTAGTAAAAATATCAAACTCTCTATTTCCAAGTTCTGCTTTTTTATTGGATCTCCGAAGTGGCGATGAAAGTAATGGTAACCATGAAAAGTTTACCAAGCTAGACACAAGTACATGGACGAGGTGAAAAAGTATGCCTCAAATGAAGTTTAATTTTCCCTTGCACTCACGGCATCCAAACTGGACACAGGTGCCTACCTACACTATACCCTTCATACAAGATTAGATAATTTTATTCTGGGCGTCACAATACAAATATGATTTAGGCATTAAAAGCCATCCAACTAAAAAACTATCATAATTTAGACACAAATTTGAATCAGCCATTAAAATCCACACATCTATATTATGTGGAACCGTCAAGTCCAGCGATGGAGCCGACGGATATAGATTCAAGGTGGTCTGGAACCGCCGAAAATCAAAGGTGGATCTGTTAAAGTTAGCTTCGAAGCACCAGCAATCCACGTTTATGCAACATAGGTAAACGATGGAGCCGACCCAAGGGACCGGTAATCGTCGTTCAGGAACCGCAAACAATCAAAGACAGATCTGTTAAGTTACCTCCGAAGCATCGGCAACCCAAGTTATGGAACCGATCTATGGTGTTGCACGAAGGCGCGGGGGTCTAGCACCGAATAATAACTACCATACTTGGAACCGTCGACATATGTGGACATGATTTTCGATATCGGCTTTCTCTTGAGGACAAGCGAGATCTAAGCTTGGGGGAGTTGATACGTCCATTTTGCATCATGTTTTACTAATATTATTTATAGTGTTTTGTTCATTATAACACTTTGTATAGTAATTCTAATGCCTTTCCTCTCATAATTTGCAAGGTTTACACAAAGAGGGAGAATGCTGGCAGCTGGAATTCTGGACCTGAAAAAGCTGTGCCAGATATAGCTATTATGCTTATCTCCAAATGAGATGAAATTTCACAGAGAATTATTTTGAAATATATAAAAAATATTGGAATAAAGAAATACCAGAGGGGCCCACCCAGGTGCCCACTAGGCACCAGGGCGCGCCATCCCCTCCATGCCTTGGTGGGTAGTGGGCTCCCTGGCCCACCTCTGGTGCTTATCTTCTAGTACATAAGGTCTTTTGACCTAGAAAAAAAATAAGGGAAGGACTTTCGGGACGGAGCGCCGTCGTCTCGAGGCAGAACTTGGGTAGGAGCACTTTTGTTCTTCGGCGGAGCAATTCTGTCGGGGGAATTTCCCCCCGGAAGGGGGAAATCGAAGCCATCGTCATCACCAACAACCCTCTCATCTTTGGGAGGCCAATCTTCATCAACATCTTCAACACCATCTCATCTCAAATCCTAGTTCATCTCTTGTGTTCAATCTTTGTATCGAAACCTCAGATTGGTAACTGCAGGTGACTAGTAGTGTTGATTACATCTTGTAGTTGATGTTAGATGGTTTATTTAGTGGATGGTTATTTTTTCAGATCCATTATGCTATTTAATATCCCTCTGATCTTGAGCATGAATATTATTTGTGAGTAGTTGCCTTTGTTCTTGAGGCCACGGGAGAAGTCATGTTGCAAGTAATCATGTGAATTTGATATTCGTTCGATATTCTGATGATATGTATGTTGTGATTCCCTTAGTGGTGTTATGTGAACGTCGACTACATGGCACTTCATCAGCTTTGGGCCTAAGGGAATGCATTGTGGAGTAGTTATTAGATGATGGGTTGCTAGAGTGACAGAAGCTTAAACCCTAGTTTATGCGCCATACCATAAGGGGCTTATTTGGATCCATATGTTTAATGCTATGGTTAGATTGTTATCTTAATTCTTCTTTCGTAGTTGCGGATGCTTGCGAGTGGCTTAATCATAAGTAGGAGGCTTGTTCAAGTAAGAACATCACGCAAGCACTGGTCCACCCACATATCAAATTATCAAAGTAGCGAACGAGAATCAAACCAACATGATGAAAATAACTAGATGAAATTCCCGTGTTCCCTCAAGAACGCTTTGCTTATTATAAGAGACCATTCCAGCCTATCCTTTGGTACAAAAAGGATTGAGCTACCTTGCTACATTTTTTGTTATTGTTACTGTAATAGCTAGTTACAAATTATCTTGCTATCAAACTACCTCTGACTGACAATTTCAGTGCTTGCAGAAATTATCTTGCTGAAAACCGCTTGTCATTTCCTTCTGCTCCTCGTTAGGTTCGACACTCTTACTTATCGAAAGGACTACGATTGATCCCCTATACTTGTGGGTCATCACTTCTCTTTCCATCTCGCGACCTTATTTGGAAGAGTTTACCTATGACGGGTATTAGCTAATGCCCGCCACTGGAGTGTATCTAGCTGTGGCGGGTGTGTTTTGTTACCTGGCATTACTATTTTGGAAAAGCAGTAGTGGCTGGTACCTGGCTCTGCCCACCAATCATTTTCTCATAGCTAGGGCTTGAGAACTATTGTTGAACTGTATATTTTGATGAGATGTGGTATATATTAAACCTTCACGCTGATGATGAACTTGCAGCGGTAGGAATAACACCATAGTAGTGGTAGGATGAACGTGCTATGCCGTATCACCATGCATGCTTTCTTATATTACATGTCTAGTGTGCTCCATTGCTTGCTGCTTGAATTGTTGCTCTCCTGCCATGTTAGGAAAAATGTCATGTGGTGTTTCGAGGGAGGGTTCTAAGGCTTTACAGTTCATGAGAAGCATGCGATGAACAAATGACGGGTTACAAAAATAGCTGCTACAGAGGGTTTGAGAGTGGGCACACAACAGAGCATGCTTACTCCAAGGTCATGCTCAAGTAGGCATGCATTGTTGAAGTTGGCAAGTTGGATCAACAATTTGGGCTGAAGAACTTCATCATCGTCGTCCAGGTCATCGCAATTGCAGTGCTGTTTCATTGGTGTTGGTCTGGCCGTGTCGTGTGTAGGGTGTAGCTGGTAAAACGTCTCCGTGTGTATGCAACCATACAGTTGTCCTAGTTGCATCAGCTCACCCAATGCAGGGCACCAAACGCCATGCTAAAACAGCTCCCCTAATGTAGGCAACCTATATGGGGCCAACCAAACAATGTGCGGATGTTATTTTTTATTAGACCCAACTTTTTTTAAGCATCCTCTTTTTTTTTTGAGAACTTGTTCTAAGCATCCTCTATAGATCCTAACAGTTAGGCTTCTTTTGCTCATGGAACTACTCTACAAAGGCGATCCTTCCTCAACACCGACGACGATGGGGGTCCTCGTCCTCTCCGTCTGCCGCTCCAGCGACAGCGAACGGGGACCCAACAGTTTCTCTCCGGTTGAGCATTAGGATAGGCTCAGTTAGTTTATAGAGGTGCTGCATCAATGGCGGGGACATCGCCGCGTCGAAATAATCGACTTCTGCTCATCCCCCATCTCGATGTCGTTCTAATGGGTGGCGCTGGGGAGCAGGTGGCCCCGTCTTCTTGCTGGTCTTTAGATCCGGTGAGTTGTAGTGGGGTGCGTGGATTGAAGCATGCAACATCATTCCTCTTCTTCGATCGTGTCAGCTGAAGTTGACGACGTTGGGATCTAGCAGATACGGGGAGGAACCCCGGCCGACGTGCCACAAGGCTCGGTCTTGTCACTTGCGACGGTCCGGTTCATCGGCTCGAAAACCATCCTTGTATGCGAAGGTGCTCCTCCAGATCCGGGTACGATGGGAGTTCCCCTCTTTCTCAACGTTGCTTCGGCGGTGGAGCAGGACGATGGTGGGCGACGTTTCAGCGTGGCACAAGATTCTGGCAGAGTGAAATTGCAGTTTTACTTCCCGCAGAGTCTTTGGTGTAATGAATATTGCAAG
This sequence comes from Secale cereale, assembly GCA_902687465.1. NCBI lineage: Eukaryota > Viridiplantae > Streptophyta > Magnoliopsida > Poales > Poaceae > Secale > Secale cereale. The sequence goes on from LR738714.1 coordinate 777,759,919, forward strand.
GTATCTATGTATGTCTCTTATGACGACCACACGTATACTCTTTGTAATCGGGTTTTCTTAATGAATGAAATATATGTGGTTTATTTCAAAAAGAAAAAGAAAAAAAAAACTGGCTGCGGGCAACCACAAATCAGGCCCTGTGCGTGGGCCTCGCTGCCTCCGCCGGTCGGTGCATTGCGCATCGCATCTCATCTCATCCCAGTGCGGTCTAGGTCTCCGGCGCCGCCACCAGACCCGGCGCCTCCGCACCCCCTCCACCTTTCTCCGCCGCCCCCCGCCGGAGCTCCACCTTCCGCGCCGCAAGCCGAGGCGGGGGCCATTTCTGCCGCCCACCCCACGCGATCCACTCAGCGGCGGCGGCGGCGGCGGCCAGCCCACTCGCCGACCGATCGAGCAATCCCGCGGCGCCGACGAGCTACGGCCTCCGCGATCGATGGGGTCTCTGGAGCCCTTCAACAGGTGACTCCCAGATCCCCTCCCCTCCCCTCCCTTGAAACCCTAGCCGTCGCGGCGGCTTTTCTTCCTCGTCGTCTCTGACTGATCTAGCTTGGATCTGTTCGGCGGCCGGCCCGGGACAGGCTGGTGAGGCTGACGGCGCGCGCCTTCTACGACGACATCTCCATCAAGGGCGACACCCAGGCCAAGACCTCCCGCGGCGACAACCGGGGCATGGCCGTCGTCGTCCTCGACGGCCTCACCAGGTACAGGAAATCCCTGCTAGGAATTGGCCAGCAATTTTACATGCCACTGAATTCTTACGCTTGGGCTCGCGCTGAGGTTGTTGACTCATGGGCGGTCAATTTGAGCTTGCATAATACACTTCAGCTGGGGCTTATGACATCCGTGCTGTCGTATATCGTTGGTCAAAATGGTTTCAGACTTAAGGAGCATCCCTCCTAATTGCATCCATTGAATGGAGCTAATAAACTGCCCAGTTCGGTCTGTCTTGCGGAACAAACAAAAAAAACTACCAGGAAAATATTAGTGTCCACGCCCCCCTGAGTACTAGCAACCGGTAACACAGAATAAAAGCCCGGTGGCTTAAAATCCGAATAGCTTGTAAGTCTTGACAAGTTCATCAGAGTCCTTGTTGGGAGCTACCAAAATGTAGCAAGTGCACTTGGGGATTGTGATTGGTTATTTTGCTTGATTCTTCAATCTAGGATATTGGGACCACCCTGTTTGTGCAGGATCGATGGTTCTTATGTAGTTCTTTGTATCAAGTATGAACACAGAATCGCTCTTTTGGACACAATGATAGTTATTTTGCAAACCGGTGCTCCCCCTTGATGTTTTCCATGGAGGTTTTATTCCATATGAATCCAAAGTAATTTTCAGAGGTTACTGATATGCAAGAAAATAAATTAACCATAAGGCGTCAGGCCTGCGTTTTGCCTCTGTCTTGCGCCTAGCCTCAGGTGCTTCAGAGCACACACGCTCTAAACTGCGTGCAACATTGGTCCAATAAGGCCCCTTAGCTTGCCAACCCATTCTCAACCATCTATATACTCTAATCCGAACCACCCATCTACTCCCAGCTGTCTCTTTCTCTTGCCTGCTCCCTTCCAGGCATGCATCAGTAGCAGCAATACTGGTGCTGCAGCTTCTCGAGCCACATCTCCTTCCCCGCCTCCACCTCTTTTTCCCCACCGCCGCTTCTCCTTCCCCACAGCCGTCACCGTCGGAGTACCTCGCTGGCCGCCTAATCCACCGCCCAGGGCCAACGAAAGGTATTTTGCCTCCGCCCAACCCCAACCGCCAGGCGCGCTTAAGCGAGCGTCTATGAGCGTGGTTATTTTGTTTGATTCTTCAATCCAGGATATTGGGATCACCCCTGTTGTTCAGGCTGGATGGTTCTTATGTAGGTCTTGGACTTGGCATGAAATATGGACCCAGAACCTCTCTTATGGAGACCATGATAGTTGTTTTACAAACTGCCCC
>LR738714.1:777762001-777834801 GCA_902687465.1 Secale cereale
CCCCCCTGTTGGTCTGTGAAAGTCTGAGTTCATATGAATCCAAAAGTAATTTAATATGTCATAGCCGTTTTATCAGAATCTGAGGCTCTGATATTTATAAAATCTTTTGCTTTTGCTATTCTCATATTGTGTGATTCAGTGATTAAAGGCCACCAGAGTTTATGACGGTAGTTGTTACTCAATAACTGGAGATTTGCCACTCACTTAGGGACTGAAAATTTCGGAGGCCTTCTTTGCCCATTGTTTGTTAGACATACAATTCAACCATCAATAAACACAAAAGTGCAATTTTGCATTATCAATAGGATATATTATGTACCCCATCTGCCATACCACATTTGTCCTTTCAAATATTCATTTTCTTTGGTGTACAACTGTTAGCTTGTTGGCTAAGTTGCACTATATTTCTGTTTGTACCTTCACCTTTAGACGCCAGTGGGTCCGTGAGGAAGACTTGGCTAAATCATTAAAGCTCCATTCAAAACAACTTCGCCGTGTCCTCCGATTCTTTGAAGAAGAGAAGCTAGTGACAAGAGATCACAGAAAGGAGGTTGGTATTGTATTGCTCTTGTTATTGTAATATACTTTCTTGTCATTTTGTTTTTTTTGTAAGGTAGCCTCATTCACTTCATATCTCTGCCACCTGATCACAACATATTCTTGTTCGTTTAGTTGTTTACTCAAATGTTTTTAAGCTGTAAATGGAACCATTCATCAGTGGCCAGAAAATGAGTCGCTTTAGCTCTCAGTTTAACAATTAGTGAGGTGTCAGAATTTTTCTCAACTTCTCTGCAGTGATGTTGATGTGCATGAAACGTGCCAAATATGTTTAAACATCTAGACTAATTTAAGTAGCATCTGTTTTGCACCTTATGTTTCCTTACCGTGGTGTTGCTTTATTGTATCTGATGTATTCTGTAAGAAGTTAGTATTGAATACTGAATTTTGAAAGGTACAAGTCTGGGAGCATCAACTTGTTTGAAGCTACACTATTTTTATACACTTACATTTTGTGTTTCTTGCTGAAAATTGACCTCTACCATATTTGGTTACACTGGAGGGAGGTGCATCAGAGTCATACAGTTCATTCATGTAGTACTTTATATTTGGAAGAACTCCATATGTTTAAAATAAAATAAAATAAGTAGTGCAGGGAAAATTACACTTGAGACATTGCATATGAAATAATGATCATGCAAGTATTCCATGCAAAATATAATAATTTGTAGTACTTGTCTATGTTTTTCTAGAGACTTGCTGTTTTAGTCATGTGCTTTTGGTTCCTGGAAATATGTGGAGCTCATGATCATATGATTTTAGCATCTGGTGTGTGTTGCGTTATCAAAGGAATTGATTTATTGAATCTAAATGCTTCTTTGCGTTCTAACTTTGTCTTTTCCCTTTTGGTACAGTCAGCAAAAGGTGCAAAAATTTATAGTGCTGCAGCAGCAGCTGCAGGTGATAGTCAACCCACAAAGGAGGGAGAAGAGAAAGTAAAGTTGCACACACATTCTTACTGTTGCTTGGACTATGCACAGGTTAGTTATCGTAAACTCGTGGTAGTTTTATATTCTTGTGTGTTTAAATGATAGGCTGTCTTGTATTCCATAAAAAAATACTTCTATATTGGCTTTATTTTCATTTAGAAAGTATAATTTTGAAATCATCTGTGATTGCACCACTTCAATGAATGTTACGTGTGGATTGTTGAACAAACAAAAGTGACACTTCATTTTTGTTTGTCTTTTTCAAATGACAATTATGATTACCCTCGACTTGCAAAGAAGCAGAATTCTAGTATTTCTATTCCAGATTCAAAATGTCTGGCCTAATTGTATACTTGGGGTAGACGCCATTAGCCGATGTTCAAGTGGGCATTCCATCCAGTGTGTGTGGAACCAGGAGTTGGTGAACTTTCCAATTTGAGATGAGTTTAATTGATACAAATATGCACCAGGCACCAGCGAGTTAGATGGGCCATTGGCATATTGGATTTGTGAGGTTTATTTATGTTTTGTGTTCGGTTACTCACCCCAGACAGGGTTTATGTTTACTCACCCCAAGTCAGGGTTCAATCAATGCAATTTGGGTGTTATTTTATTTTTAGTTCCCTTAGCCGACTCCAGCTGAGAACTATACAATAATAAATACATTTTCCTCCCATTTAGTTTTTGTTCTACTATCTTATGTAAACTATGGTTGACAAGATGCACTTCTCAAAAACAGATCTGTGATGTTGTACGGTACCGGATACACCGCATGAAAAAAACGTTGAAGGATGAATTGGACAGCAGAAATACAGTTCAACACTATATATGTCCTAACTGTAAAAAGAGGTATTAGCTTGACTTGTAATTTATTTTGTTTTGGAAAGAATGTTGGAATGTTTGTGCTCAACTGTTTTCTCAGGTACTCGGCCTTCGATGCATTGCAACTTATAAGCTACACGGACGAGTATTTCCATTGTGAAAATTGCAACGGCGAACTACTTGCAGAGAGTGACAAGCTTTCTTCTGAGGAAATGGGAGATGGTGATGATAACGCACGGAAGCGTCGGCGTGAGAAACTGAATGATATGCAGCAAAGAATTGATGTGAGCACAAACTTCTTATAATTTTGGTCGCTTAAAATTTAATTTAGGTACTATAGTGGAAAGAGTAAATTGTATCACTGGTTCATAAACTTACTAGGTGGGTGCACATAGGCCCATGAACTAGTAAACTGGGCATGTACATATCCGAACTTTCGCAAACTGTGGAACAGGAGACCAAAGGTAGTTCTAGTGGCATCCTAGCCAGACCTGCTCTGTCCCGTGTATGTAGGTTATACACGGGCTGGGTCAGTTACAACCCAAACCCTCACAAAGGGCTTTAGTTTGGGTACCCAAGAAACCTATTGGATTCATTCCTCATCTTGAAAAACAAGAACTCACCCCTCACCCCCTCCTGAAATCCTCAAATTGGGATCTCAAGTTCTTTTCACACATAATTGGAAGATTTGCCCACCCTGGTGATGGTTGTCACCTAGTTTTACAGTTTTTTAGTTTCAGCATTAACACTGCATGAAAACATATATCTAAGCTGTATCTAAGCACTATTGCTTTGTTAGTTTCTGGTATGACTTGTTCAATAAATCTGTTTAGAGTGTCTGGTTAAAGCTCATTGTAAATTTCATCCATCTCTTGAAGTTGCAGTTTACTGAAGAAATACTAACTACTTGGATGAAAAAGAATTAATCTCATTGTGTATGTGACCTTTTGGAAGTACACACTCTGTATGTGCTTATTTTATAGACTACTCCCTCCGTTCCTAAATATTTGTCTTTCTAGACATTTCAAATGGACTACACATCTGGATGTATGTAGACATATTATAGAGTATAGATTCACTCATTTTGCTTCGTATGTAGTCACTTGTTGAAATCTCTAGAAAGACAAATATTTTGGAACGGAGGGAGTAATGTGTAAATAATTCTCCTCTCTTCTCATTTGCAAAATTATGTGTCTTATAATCTTGATGATTTGATGGAGACTGCTTTTATATATCACTTTGCTTATTTATATTTGTACCAATACAGGAGCAATTGAAGCCATTGCAAGCACAACTTAAGAGGGTGAAGGATCTGCCTGCTCCTGAGTTTGGGAGTCTACAATCATGGGAAAGACTAAATCTCGGTGCTTTCGCGCATGGTGATTCTGCTGCAGCTGAGGCAGCTAGGAATGCACAAGGGCAGTACAATGGTACACCGATGCCTTATCTTGGAGATACAAAGGTAAGAGTGTCATATTGATTTGAGTAGTAGGATTTTGTAGTCAAGTAATACGCATATGTATGCTCATAATGATATAATATTTTATATCCTTTGCATGGCCATTCAGACTCTTGAAACACAAATGTTTATCCCAAGAAAAAAAAAGCGATAGGCGTTAGCTGTGCATTAGGCCTAGGCACACATAAGCACACACCTAGAATGATTAAGTGCTAGGTGTTCTGTTGTCGCCAAACGCTCCTAGGTGCACGTTTTATTATTCACTGGTTTATCCTCCTCAATTTGAGTAGTAGGATTTTGTAGTCAAGTAATACGCATATGTATGCTCACAATGATATACTCCCTCCGTCCGAAAATACTTGTCGTTGAAATGGATGTATCTAGATGTATTTTAGTTCTTGATACATCCATTTTCATCCATTTTGATGACAAGTATTTCCGGACGGAGGGAGTAATATTTTATATCCTTTGCATGGCCATTCAGACTCTTGAAACACAAATGTTTATCCCAAGAAAAAAAAAGCGATAGGCTAGCTGTGCATTAGGCCTAGGCACACATAAGCACACACCTAGAGTGATTAAGTGCTAGGTGTTCTGTTGTCGCCAAACGCTCCTAGGTGCACGTTTTATTATTCACTGGTTTATCCTCCTCATCTACATGAAAGTCTACACTTTGCATTATACGGTATCTCATTAACTATATTTTATTCAATCATTTTATGATGAGTCTGAGACATGTCCTTTACTATCTATGTTTAATATACTGTGACATGCACCCCCTAGCTCGTATAACGGATAGCTGGTCCTATTTTCTTTCTACCATATTTTACTTGATTAATCGCGTTATTTGGATTTTCAGGTTGATGTTGAGTTGGCTGGTTCGGGTGTAAAAGCAGAAGGTGATGAATCTGGCAGAGATGGTACAGCATTGAAAGTCTTACCTCCATGGATGGTCAGAGAAGGGATGAATCTTACAAAAGAACAAAGAGGAGAGTCCAGTAACACATCAAAAGGAGATGAAAAATCAGAAGTCAAAGATGAGAAAAAACAGGACTCAAAAGAAGATGAGAAGAGTTTACAGGTCAGATTAGAATTGAATATAGCATAGAATGCATTTACTGTAAAAGTGGTTTTATGTGAACATGTTCTAACTGCGTTCCTAAAAAAAACTTTAAACTGTGTAGGATGAATACCTTAAGGCATATTATGAGGCCCTCAAGAAAAGACAGGAGGAGGAAGATGCAAAGAGAATGCAGCAGGAAGGCCAGGCATTTTCTTCTGAAATTCATTCTGAGCGGCAGGTGGGCATGAAAGCCAAACATGAGGATGAGAATGGTGAGGATGAGGGTGTTGAATGGGAAGAGGAGCAACCTGCAGGTATCTTATCCCTTTTAGTTTTCAGTCATATAATTTAGGATACATATATGCTCGTAGTGATAGCAAACTAGGAAGTCGGTTAGGGAGTGATAGCATTCCTACGAAAGGATGAAAATGGAAGGCAAAATTAGGAAGTTGGTTATATAGGTGACTAATTGTGTAACTAGTATGAGAGTGATGAGGGGAATAAGTGTTGTTGGGTGGTTGGGATAGAAAGTACCACACCTGACTTGGTACTTTTTATATTGGTATATAACAGATTTGTCAATTACTGCATGAAAGTTTTCATTAGTTGATGAATCAACCTTTAACTGAATTTGACAGTCTGCAAGTTACCGTATTGTGAACATGGTTATTGTGATGTCTTAAGCTGACAACCGAACATTCCGATAGAGGCTGAAGGTGGTGTTTTTGATGTCTTGATGTTGGGCATCAGGCACAGTTCAGTTAGTAGCTAATACCTTGAGTTTTTCTTGAAGCTGACAGCCTTTTGCTGTCCAGTTATTTGCTCATATTGTGAGTCGGTTTGTATGGCCAAGTTGGTCCTGAGAATTAGGAATTAACTGTCCCAACTCTGTTCCAAAATGTAAGGCTTATTTTGATTCATCAAGACTTTGACTAAAATTTTTGTCCACTTTTATGTGGCTTGTGTGACATGAAGTTATATCACTAGATTCGTATTAAAAAAAAAATATGATTCTGATTTTGTGTCACATAAACCACATATTATTGGAGTTATTGTTAGTCCTTTATCTTAACGAATTGAAATACTCGTTACATTTTGCGATGGAGGGAGCATTCCTTATGCTCGGACTGTTGAAATTCTTGTAGTATGTTTTATAGTAACCGTGAAGCTAATGGCCCTGTGCTTCAAGAGAAAAGAAACTGTATTTTTTCTTATCTTTGTTATAAACGTAAATGTGATTTTTTTTTTTGCCTGTTGGGGATTTTCCGTACGTGTAATTAATTTCCATGTAGGCAGCGTTGACATTTGAATTGAAGGTTTGTATGTTGGGATATATTTGTCGAATCTTGTAGATTATGTGTAAACTAGTTGGTTCAAACTGATGCAGGGAATACATCGGAGGAGCCATATAAGTTTGTGGATTTGAATGCTGAGGCCCCGGAATCTGGCGACGACGAGGAAGATGAGATTGACTGGGAAGAAGGTTAAAGTAGAGCGGCAAGTTGCTCCGTCTTGAATTCATGAAGTCAGTTCAAAGTGGGATGTTAAATGATAATAAAATATTGCCAGATGTATGCATGCATGTCCAGGCTTGGCTGCAAATAACATTTTTCTCCCAGATTTGTGAAAAGTTGCTATAATGTGAAGTATGACAGTATTGATGAAGTATGATATTGGCATCCATGTGGCGTGAAGGATTTCAAAAGAATCTGAAAGAACTTTTACCCATTTATCCCTTTTTCTGTCTTGGCTTGTCTCCTGTTTGTTGGCCATGGAGAACGTATCCTGTGTAATGAGTGGAATTCAGTGGACTCGGCACATGACAATAATGATCTTTTAGGACTTGTTTGGATTAGCGTGTTTCTTTTGAATAATACACCTGTAAAAAATAGACGCCTCCGGCCGTAGGTTTGGTTTCCGGCCGGAAACACTTGTGACTGGTATAATACACCCGTAAAATTGACACCTCGTATTGCAGTACACCACATCCAAACACGGCCTTAGGCGCATGGTGTGTTTGGTAGAGTACGTGGAGGGTGCATGAGCTCAACAGTTTCCTTCTCGACACACTTTTGGTTGAGCTCAACAGTTTCCTCCTTGACACACTTTTGGTTGTTTAGTAGCTTGCACGTGGCCTTCTTAGCATGTACGAGCTCAGCCCAAATATGGCCTTCTCAGCACGCACGAGCTCAGCCTAAATACCCTTTTATTATGCATGAATAGAGAACACCTCAACAGCCGTTCGCTGATCAGCATACACGAGAGAAGCTAGTATCAACGTGTTTCAAAAAATGTTCAGAATTTCCAAAAAAATAAAAAGTGTCCAGAATACAAAAAAATTGTTCAGATTTACCAAATTCATTCAAATTTTCAAAAAAAGTCCAGATTTAGTTTTTTATAACTGTTTTTGGAAAATGTACATATTTTCATAATTTGTTTATTGTCTAAAATTAGAATTTCGAATGTTGTTTAAATTTTCCAAAAAAGTCGAATTTATCTTAAAAATTATTTTTTCAAGAAATGTTTGGATTACTTTAAAATGTTGTTTTCTCAATATTGTTTTTCAGATTTTCAATATTTGTTTATTTTTTAAAAACTTATAAAATTTGTTTAAAATAAAAAAACTTCAGTATTTCAAAAAGGTTTAATTTTTCAAGAAACTTTATTTTTTCCATGTTTCAAAAATTGTTAACATATTGAAATGTTTTGTTCACTTCTTTGAAAACACCAACATATCTAAACAAATGCAACGTACCAAACATAGTCTCAACTTAGCATATCTCAACACATAGACCGTTACCAAACAACAACAAATACATGTACTCAGCATGTCTATACTTAGCATGTATCAGAGGAGAACAACCATGCTAGGTTGGGAATGCTACCAAACACACCCATATGTTAACTTTGCCCGCTAGATACCACTCGAGTCCTGTTTGCCGAGCGTTTTTCACTCGGCAAAGATGAAAATTCCAGTACTGTTGTCTTTGTCCCTGATGCAACCCATGTTCATGGTTTTGGTTAAAAGATGGTTTAAACAGAGGATGACACTCTTGTTTGAATGAGCGCAAACGGTCAGTTTGTTCCCTTTGCAAACCACAAATTGTTTTCCAAAAGATTCAAACGACTCGCTGCGTGAGATCAACAACAAATCAACTAGTTCACCAGATTAAATTATCCGCAAGGAAAATCCTTTGTTAACCAGGACTACTCCTCCTCCTCCAAAGAAAAGGTAGGGTTTTTGCCTCCCGCCGCCGCCGCAGGTCTGCCTCCTCTCCCAGGGACGAAGCTCCCTTGTAGGCATTGGGGTCAATTGACCCCAATGAAATTAGAAAAACCTTCATTAATTTAGTACTCCCTCTATTTTTGTATACAAGGCCACAAACCCATATTACAGGTATCAAGATAAAAATTAACGCAATGTTTATGTCAATGTTGTAAGCTAATTTGTCACCTTGTTTGTCGTGTTAATTAATGTGGGTTTTCTCTCCCACGCAAAACAAGCCAACCCTCTTACTCCTCGTTGGTTGATTAATGTTGGGAATGCAAGCCAACCTACTTAGGGCATCTCCAGTAGTTGTAAGATAGCTGTTGGTAAATTTGCCACCTAGGACATAGTGATGATGTGGCATGTAATAAATATGGAGAGAGAGCATAGTTGTATGTAGATTAACCAACAACCTTTGCACAAGCTCCAAAGTGAAATAGAGAGCAATCACATTTATTTTCTCACCATCTATTGGATTGCTTACATACAACCTATTGGAGCAGTTGTATGATAGCTCGTTGGTTGATGACATGGACATTTTACCAACAAGGCTAACATACAACCTATTGGAGATGCCCTTACACTTGCATGCATTCAATCAATTTTGCCTCGATTAATGTTAGTGGTCTTGTATAGTTGCAAATTGTAATTTTGGTAGTGGCCTTGTATACAAAAATGGAGGGAGTACTAAATACTATATATTTATTGAGAATGACCCCATTGCCATAGAGATGACCCCAGCAATTTTTTTCCTACCTTCGTCCCTGTCCTCTCCGGTGGCCCTAGGGCCATGGGGGCGTGGTGGATCTCTGCAAGGGTCGGCGGGAGGGCTCCGTTTTTAGTAGTTTCTTTCAGTTTTGCTAGGGTTTGTGTCCTGCTCAGGAAGACGAGGCGGTGGTGGCTACCTGAAGATGGAATAAAGGTCTCCCCGCCTAGCCCCCGTTCCCGCGGTGCGTCTAGCACCGTTGGTGGGCGTGTGGAGGTGTGTCTCCAGCAGATCTATCTTTGGTGGATTTGCTCGGATCTCGTCGTTGTTCATCTACGTTCGTGTGTCTTCGGATTGGATCTTTCTGATCTACGTTATTCTTCATCTGCGGTGGTTGTTGTTCTCGTGTGCTGGTCCTACGAGGCCTTAACAAGACGACTTCGCGACTGTCTACCACAACAAGTTGTGCCTGACTCCGGCGATGAAGGGGCGATGACGGCGGCGCGCCTTCGGCTCGCTTCAGTGCTGGTAGTCGTCGCTAGGTGATCTACAGATCTGGATGTAATTTCTATTATTTCTGATGGGTCTGTCTATATCACATCTAGATGTGAGATATTATCTCACATCTAACTCCCTCATCCTTCAAATTCATTCATGGAAGACTTAAAAAAAAACTAGGGTGAGAGAGTTTTTTTTTAACACTAGGATGAGAGAGTTAGATGTGAAATAGCAAACCTGATTTCTGATATTCATTGTACTACCATGATTGAAGATAAATAGATCGGAAATTTTCTCGCAAAAGAAAAACAAATCAACCAGGGCATTGTTAATTGTTATCTTGATTCAACTGCAGGCAAGAAACCAGATTAAATTATCCGCAAACAAGACCAAATATATAAGTATTGTTCCAGCATTGCTAAGTAATACTACTCGAGTAAAACATTACATCCATTACATACTATACTGCAGAGGATAACAATGAAGTAATGTACTCCCTTTATCCTAAAATAAGTGACTCAATTTTACACTAACTTTGTACTAACTGGACGACGGAGGGAGTACTACAGAGGCGATCAGTGTCAAATTGTAGTACTGTAATATTTTCCACAATGGACTAGATATGGGTCAACCGATCAAGCTTGATCAAAGGGGACATGCATGGATGCATCTATCTATCTCACCTCAGGTAGTCCTCGATCGGGGTGAGGATCAACTCCGCGGGTAACCACGGCTCGTCGGCGTAAGCCCGCATCATCAGCTGGTCCAAGAGCAAGCCTTCCTCCCCATCCGGGGCGCGGGGCGCCGTCTCGCCGGCGTGCTCCTGGATCAGCTGGTCCGGCGAGGGCGGCATCGGAGGAGGACCCCACGCCCACTCGGCGACGACGTGGTCGTGCCCGGGAAACACTTGGGGGGCGACGTAGGACGACGACCACGGCTCCCCGGCACCGTACTGCAGCAGCTGCGCGGGCTGGTCGTCCGAGGACGGCGGCGGCGGTGCCGCCTCTGCTGGACGCCATGGCCACGTCGTCGTCTCCTCCACAAAACCGAGGGCCATGGGTGCTCCTCCTTCCTTGCCGATGGATATCGATCGCGCTATGATGTACTATGTATATATGGCGTGTCTTATTTGGTTTCGCAAGCTTTGAGGTGAGGTAGAGGTTCCATGGGTGCTTAGCTATGTATATATAAGCTCGCGAGATTGATCCAGCTGCCAGGGGAGTCGGATTGGCTCGACTCGGTGTCTCGGACTGGGCAGATCAGCTCGACTCGGTGTCGGACTCCGACTGGGGACAGATAGTAGCTAGACTGCTAGAGTATATAATCTGGCTCTAGGTGAGATTGACTTAAAAGGTAAATAAATATAGTATAAAACACATTTAAAAAAATCTGTTTACTTGCGAACACACATTCATGCATGCATGTTTTGTTTTAAAATTGATGATGGAACATTTTGTTTTAAAATTGATTATTTTAATTTTTTTCTGAAAAAATGTTCAGTTTCATTTTTTTCATTTTTATAAAAAATAACATAATTTGTTTAAAATTTAAAAAACTTCAGCATTTCAAAAAGGTTTAATTTTTCAAAAAACTTTATTTTTCCATGTTTCAAAAATTGTTAACATATTGAAATGTTTTGTTCACTTCTTTGAAAACACCGACATATCTAAACAAATGCAACGTACCAAACAGAGTCTCAACTTAGCATATCTCAACACATACACCGCTACCAAACAACAGCAAATACATGTCCTCAGCATATCTACACTTAGCATGTATCAAAGGAGAACAACCATGCTAGATTGAGAATGCTACCAAACACACCCATATGTTAACTTTGCCCGCTACATACCAGTCGAGTCCTGTTTGCCGAGCGTTTTCCACTCGGCAAAGATGAAAATTCCAGCACCGTTGTGTTTGTCCCTGATGCAACCCATGTTCATGGTTTTGGTTAAAAGATGGTTTAAACAGAGGATGAGACTCTTGTTCGAATGAGCACAAACGGTCAGTTTGTTCCCTTTGCAAACCACAAATTGTTTTCCAAAAGATTCAAACGACTCGCGGTGTGAGATCAACAACAAATCAACCAGTTAACCAGATTAAATTATCCGCAAGCAAAACCCTTTGTTAACCAGGACTGCTCCTCCTCCTCCTCCACAGAAAAGGTAGGGTTTTTGCATCCCGCCGACGCCGCCGCAGGTCCGCCTCCTCTCTCATGGACGAAGCTCCCTTGTAGGCATTGGGGTCAATTGACCCCAATGAAATTAGGAAAACCTTCATTAATTTAGTACTAAATACTATATATTTATTGAGAATGACCCCACTGCCATAGAGATGACCCCAGCATTTTTTTCCTAGCTTCGTCCCTGTCCTCTCCGGTGGCCCTAGGGCCATGGGGGCGTGGTGGATCTCGCAAGGGTCGGCGGGAGGGCTCCGTTTTTAGTCGTTTCTTTCAGTTTTGCTAGGGTTTGTGTCTTGCTCAGGAAGACGAGACGGTGGCGGCTACCTGAAGATGGAATAAAGGTCTCCCCGCCTAGCCCCCGTTCCGGCGGTGCGTCTAGCACCATTGGTGGGCGTGTGGAGGTGTGTCTCCAGCGGATTTATCTTTGGTGGATTTGCTCGGATCTCGTCGTTGTTCGTCCACGTTCCTGTGTCTTCGGATTGGATTTTTCTGATCTACGTTATTCTTCATCTGCGGTGGTTGCTGTTCTGGTGCGCTGGTCCTACGGGGCCTTAGCACGACGACTTCCTGATTGTCTACTACAACAAGTTGTGCCCGACTCCGGCGATGGAGGGACGATGACGGCGGCGCGCCTTCAGCTCACTCCAGTGCTGGTAGTCGTCGCTAGGTGGTCTACAGATTTGGATGTAATTTCTATTATTTCTGATATTCGTTGTACTACCAAGATTGAAAATGAATAGATCGGAAATTTTCTCGAGAAAAAAAACAAATCAACCAGTGCATTGTTAATTGTTATCTTGATTCAACTGCAGGCAATAAAGCAGATTAAATTATCGGCAAACAAGACCAAATATATAAGTATTGTTCCAGCATTGCTAAGTAATACTACTCGAGTAAAACATTACATCCATTACATACTACTGCAGAGGATAACAATGAAGTAATGTACTCTCTTCATCCTAAAATAAGCGACTCAACTTTACACTAACTTTGTACTAACTGGACGACGGAGGGAGTACTACAGAGGCGATCAGTGTCAAATTGTAGTACTGTAATATTTTCCACAATGGACTAGATATGGGTCAACCGATCAAGCTTGATCAAAGGGGACATGCATGGATGAATCTATCTATCTCATCTCAGGTAGTCCTCGATCGGGGTGAGGATCAACTCCGCTGGTAACCACGGCTCGTCGGCGTAAGCCCGCATCATAAGCTGGTCCAAGAGCAAGCCTTCCTCCCCATCCGGGGCGCGGGACGCCGTCTCGCCGGCGTGCTTCTGGATCAGCTGGTCCGGCGAGGGCGGCTCCGCCGCCGCCATCGGAGGAGGACCCCACGCCCACTCGGCGACGACGTGGTCATGCCCGGGAAACACTTGGGGGGCGACGTACGATGACGACGACAACCACGGCTCCCCGGCACAGTACTGCAGCAGCTGCGCGGGCTGGTCGTCCGAGGACGGCGGCGGCGGTGCCGCCTCTGCTGGACGCCATGGCCACGTCGTCGTCTCCTCCACAAAACCGAGGGCCATGGGTGCTCCTCCTTCCATGCCGATGGATATCGATCGCGCTACGATGTATGTATATGGCGTGTCTTATTTGGTTTCGCAAGCTTTGAGGTGAGGTTGAGGTTTCCACGGGTGCTTAGCTATGTATAAGCTCGCGAGATTGATCCAGCTGCCAGGGAAGTCGGATTGGCTCGACTCGGTGTCGGACTCCGACTGGGGACAGATAGGGTTTACAGAAGGTCACAAGTCAGCATGTACATAATCTAATCTACCTTCTGTGGTATGAACAACAACATTGACCTTTACCCTCTTGTGCTTACCAAAAATGCAGTGCTCACAAAAATCCAACTCACTTACGTTGCATCCATCTTGATGTTCTTTCTTGGTCAATTTTGCCATGCCAAGTTTACTCATATGCCCAAGGCGCATATGCAAAATATTAGATTTACTGGATTTATCAGAAGTAACAACAACAATAGCAGTACCAACAATAGTGCTTCCTCTAAGAACATATAACTTAGCAGATTTCATGTCACCTATCATATGCACGAGGGAACCTTTTGTTACCTTCAGAACTCCACCTGAATCGGAGTGTTTGTACCCTTTGACGTCAAGAGTACTCAACGAGATGAGGTTTCTGGCCATGCCTGGTATGTGTCTCACATCTGTCAACGTGCGTTTATGCCGTCATGCATCTTGATCTGAACAGAATCAATGCCCACAATCACACGTGAGTTGTCATCTCCCATATGCACAAGATCTTCACTCTGCACAAACCCATAAGTATTGAACCAATCTTTGTTACAACATATATGTAACGAACATGCAGAATCAAGTATCCATTCATCATGACATGAAACACATCCAGCAAAAACAACTAAAGCATCATCTGAATCAGACTTACTGTAATGCCCAGGATGGAGTTATACCTCCTACGTGTCGAGGCACGACTTAAAGGCATAAATCCATCCTAGAATGATCTCAAGTTCGGTAATCTTTGCACAACTCATGTAAAAGAGGGGAAAGTAAACTGAAAATAGTTGGCTTACAATCGCCACGTCACAGAATTACAGTACAAGTCTCAAACATCACAACCCTCTAAGGGCAAAAGCCAAATGTCAAAGTACCGAACTCAGATAAATAAACCACAGGCGGATCGAATCCTAGTAAGAGACTCCACTACTGATCGTCCGGGTAGCGCACGTAGTACCGACTACGCTCCTCGTCGTACTCCCAATCCAACTCGGTGCCATCACCTGGATAGCTCACAGCCGGACCTGCATCTGGTGTGTGAAGTAACTGTGAGCCACAGAGGACTCAGCAATCCCGTCTCCGGGTAACAAGACTATCAAAGCCTTTGGGTGAGGAAAGGCTGAAGAAAAGAATAAGTCTGCAGCAGCCACTAGCATCTAGCTTACGTAAGTGAGAGCGAGAAGAGAAAGGCCTCGGCGAGAAGTGATCACGAAGTGATCCTAGCTACAAGCTCCACAATCATAACCCCTCCGTGTTCAACTCCCGAATCCCTGTTCGGAAATTGACAGTCACGGAACTCACGCTGGTAGTGTATTAGTAACATTGTGTCAAGTTATCTACAACCGAAATTAACAAGCTCCCATCTGCCACATAACCGCGGGCACGGCTTTCGAAAGTTCAAACCCTGCAGGGGTGTTCCAACTTGACCCATTACAAGCCCACGATCCGCGGAGTCGCAACTCCAAAGTGGGAAGACCCGAGTATCCTCGGAATCCCGTGCTCAAGATATACCGAGCTAAGGTAAGGCTAATCCAGCAAATCCTCCCGGCGTGTCGACACCCTGATAGTAGCCGCGCGTATCTAAGTCTCAGGACACGGCCGGATGGGCGATGCTACAGGTGTATGCCAGATACCTCGGGTTGCCCCAAGGCGGCCCTGCAGGACCCCCGTTTCGGACCAACACTCATGTGGAGCACTGGCCCGGGGTTGTTGATTAAGAAAGAGGGTTAATTACTCCCTATGCAAGTTTAGTTTGTTATTAGACAAATAGTACCAATGTTGGGATTTGCTGGAAAAGACTTATCACTTAGCGGTTTATCGAGGGGGTCCCATACACCCCAACCGTGTTAGGAACGCATAATCAAGGAACATAATACCGGCTTATACGGATCCTAACGGCATGAGTGGAACAAATCACCAAGCAAAAGGCTTAGCCTTCCACCCTTGCCAATATATAGATGATTTCATTTTAAGCATTTATATAGTGTGATATAACCCAACCAAACTTCAACATGAAGCAAGCATCTTCGATCTTCACCTGCAACTAGCAATGCTATAAGAAGGGCTGAGCGAAGCGTACTTAGCCAAGCAACGGTTTGCATAGGTAGGTTGGTTAAACATGGCAATTGGTTACAAGTAGGAGGCTGACAAGAAGATCATGGGCATCGAGGCAAAACTATAGATCGAGACTACTAGCAATAGGCAAAGATAGTAATGATATCGGGGTTCGGTCATCTTGCCTGAAGAGAAGTCGTACGGATCGTAAGAAGGGTCCTCGTGCTCAACCTCGTTGGAAACCTCGTGCTCAACCTCGTACTCAGCTTCCGGCTCTAAACAAAACAATCACACCAAGCACCAATCAACAAGATGCAATGCGCACTCGTAAAAGATGAATGCATGATGGATGCACTAAGGATGCACACGGAGCACGGAAAAAATCACTCAAGAAAAACACCTCAAAACATGATAACAAACTGATATTATTAATCTACACAGAAATACAATCAAGTTTGATATAAGATTCGCTGAAATCGGAGTTACGGGCTAAAAGTTATGCCCGAAACAAGATTTGAGCGAAAGCTAAAAATTACAACAACATAGCATCTTCGGAGCTCAAAATAATTAAGCTACAGCACCCAAAAAGCATGGCAAAGGACATGAACACAAACTAGACATATAGTACAACAACTAAGTCCAAAGTTGCACCCCAACGGAGTCACGGATCAATAGCAATGATCTTGGACATATTGAACTTTACAATAAAATTCTGGCAGCAGAATTTTATTGAAACTTTAGAGCAAAAGATAAACATGCTACAACCACTCAAATGGACATGTGAGGACATGGATGGAAAGACAACAATATATACTACAAGGAACAATCAAAATCCACTCCAAAACTATCATGCTTTGTCCTAGAACATCACACGAACATGGCATCGGAACGTTACAGATTTCAGACTTAGTGAAAAACCACTAAGTCCTAAAACAGCAATATCATCATAGCAAC
Organism: Secale cereale; assembly: GCA_902687465.1. Lineage (NCBI taxonomy): Eukaryota > Viridiplantae > Streptophyta > Magnoliopsida > Poales > Poaceae > Secale > Secale cereale. The sequence goes on from LR738714.1 coordinate 777,778,254, forward strand.
TAAAAGAGCATGTTTAAGTCACCTCGAAACTAAACATGGCGAAGGGTAAGCACCTCATCAAAGTGCACATGAAGGTGATCCCGAAACACACAAGATGCATCATAGAGGTGAACACAACGATTGCAACGAGCTCAACAAGATGGCATTTCATAACAAGTGAAAACACCTCATATGAACATGGCACTTTGCAACGATGATAACAAGGCAATAATAAATCTACCATGCAACCTATCACAAGCAACATGTAGTTCGTGGCAAGACGAACACGTGGACATGTCATTTGCATCATTTGGACAAACGAGCTAAAATATATCACATGGCAAAGGTGGCATGAAAATAACACACAACAGCAGTTTATATCATGATGCACTCTTGCAACAGCAAAACAAGCACCTAGACGATCTCTAACATGCATGACAACAACAGAGGAAACGTAGAGCACATCTCCACGAACGTCTGGACATAGCACACGCGCAAAACGGAGCAACACAGTAAAAGTTACAGCAGGTCAAACATTGCATCAGAGTAAAAGATCTCAGGGACTGAGTGGGAAAAAGGGGGGTAACCTCAGATCTAAAACTGGAGAAAGAAGATGGGCCGGCGGCGACGGATCTGGCGTGGCGCGGCGCGGCTGGTGCGTTGGCCTGGCCCGACGGGGCGGCGGCCCGCGGGAGGAGGCCTCGGCCTGGGAGAGGCGATGCTGGCCGCTGGGCGCCCCGGCCCAGGCGAGCGGCGGCGTGCGGGGCGCTGGAGATCTGGCGCGGGCGCCTGGGCCGCGGAGGGGAGGTGGCGGCCCACCGGAGTCGCGGCGAAGTGGTCCTGGGCCTCGGGCCCAGGCGAGGAAACGAGGCGGCTCCCTGGCGCGGTGCGGCGCTGCGATGCGGGCGAAGGGAGCCGAAGCGGGGAAGTGGTCCCTCGCGGCTGCGGCGCCCGAAGCTGGGCCTGGAGGTGCGAAGGCGGCCCAGCCGCGGGAGGTGAAGGTTCGGCTCGGCGGTGTACGGGCCGGAGGAGGGAAAACCTTGGCCCGATGCAGCGATGCGGTGCGAGCGAACGCAGCGATCGATCCCCTTCGCCCGTTGACTCTGGCGTCTGGTTCCAGATCGGACGAAGCGGGCGGCGATGCTGCTAGCTGCGGCTGGCAGCGGCTGATCCGATGGATCCAGCCAAGTGGCTGAAGGGAAAAGTGGATCTGGGAAAAAAATGAGAGGGGAGGGGAGGAAGAAGATAGAGATGCCAAATTTGGACTAGGGTCTAATATATAGCAGGGATTTAGGGTTAGGGAGAGTTTAGGGGTGCTAGGAGCCCTCCGATCGCGATCCGACGGATCCGATCGCGGGGATAGATTTAAAAGGTCTAGAAGGAGATAAAAGACTGTAGTAGGGATGTTTCCGGGACACGAAGTGAAGGCACTTCGGACCCACACGAACAACGGATGGGATAGTCAACGGAGTCCAAACGAGACGAGATTTGAGAGGCGGGTTGCACACAACAAAACAACAACACAGACAACAACCTCGCGGCACACCGGTAACGTTAAACGCCCGAACAACAAGTAGGCCTACGGGACGTCACGGACACGAGAGGGAGCTCCGGAACGCGAAACGGACAACGGGAAGGAACACGACGAACCGGATGCAACCGACAACACAAATGCAATGCAATGCACATGTCTACATGATATGAATGAATGCCACACACTCACACAACAAAACGACGAAAACCCGAAAGACAAAGAACCCGGAATGGAAATAGATGAAGCCGGAGATATATTATAAGCCCAAAAGGGAAAGTATTACATCCGGGGCATTACAAACTCTCCTCTACTACAAAAAGATCTCGTCCCGAGATCTAGGACTGGAAAAAGGAAGGGTACTCGGAACGAAGATGATCTTCTCGTTCCCAGGTAGCTTCTCGGTCGGTGTGATGTGACCACTTGACTTTCAGAAATTTGATGGACTTGTTGCGAGTCTTGCGTTCGGTTTCTTCGAGAATTGCAACAGGATGCTCTCGGTAAGACAGGTCTTGTTGAAGATCAATCTCCTCAAACGGAATCATGCGCTCAGGTGCCTTGAAGCATTTGCGAAGTTGAGACACATGGAAGACATCATGAACATTTGCAAAGTTGGAAGGGAGCTCAAGCTGATAGGCTAGATCGCCTCTTTTGCCAAGAATCTTGAAAGGCCCGACGTATCTAGGAGCAAGTTTTCCTTTGATACCGAATCTTTGGGTTCCTTTCATCGGAGAAACTCGGAGATAGACATGATCACCGATGTCGAAAGCCAAATCACGATGCTTTCCGTCATAGTAGCTCTTCTGACGCGACTGAGCGGCCTTGAGATTCTCACGTATGACTTTGCACATTTCTTCGGCTTCTGAGATCAAGTCATTGCCAAGAAGTTGGCGTTCGCCTGTTTCAGACCAGTTGAGAGGGGTACGACACTTTCTGCCATAGAGAATTTCAAATGGTGCTTTGCCTGCACTTGCTTGAAAGCTGTTGTTGTAAGAGAACTCGGCAAATGGAAGGCAGTCTTCCCATTTCATGCCGAAGGAGATGACACAGGCTCTGAGCATGTCTTCTAGAATCTGATTCACACGCTCGACTTGACCACTAGTCTGAGGGTGAAAGGCAGTGCTGAACCTGATCTTCGTGCCCATGGCGGACTGAAAGGAGTCACAGAACCTTGATGTGAACAAGCTTCCACGGTCTGAGGATATCACTTGAGGAATGCCATGTAGGGACACAATTCTGGAAGTGTACAGCTCTGCAAGTTGAGCTGCATTGATTGATTCTTTGACTGGAAGAAAGTGAGCGACTTTGGTAAGCTTGTCAATCACCACAAAGATAGCATCATTTCCTCGCTTGGATTTAGGAAAACCAGTGACGAAGTCCATTTCAATGTGGTCGAACTTCCACTCGGGAATAGGAAGAGGTTGGAGAAGACCGGCTGGACGTTGATGTTCTGCTTTCACTCTTCTGCATACATCACATTCGTTCACGAATTGGGCAATCTCCCTTTTCATGCGTGTCCACCAGTAAGACTGCTTGAGGTCTTGATACATCTTGGAACTGCCAGGATGAATGGAAAGGAGAGAATCATGAGCTTCTTCCATTATGAGCTTCCTGAGATCACCTTTGGGAACAACGAGTCTGTCCTCGAAGAACAAGGTATCTCTCTCATCAACACGGAAGCACTTGTATTTTGGAGTGCCCTTTGCAATCCCATGTTTCACTTTCTTCACCATGGTATCACTGAGCTGGGCCTCACGGACTTGATCTTCCAAGGTAGGAGCAATTTGGAGATTTGCAAGAAAACCCTGCGGAACGACTTGGAGGTTGAGTTTCCTGAATGCTTCACAAAGCTCAGGCTGGTATGGCTTGATAAGAAGACTGTTGCAATATGCCTTTCTGCTCAAAGCATCTGCAATCACATTCGCCTTGCCTGGAGTGTATTCAATGCTGGGGTTGTACTCTTGGATCATTTCGACCCAACGAGTCTGGCGGAGGTTCAGGTGCGGCTGTGTGAAGATGTACTTCAAGCTCTTGTGATCAGTGAAGATGTCGACCTTTCTGCCCAACAACAGATGTCTCCACGTAATCAGAGCATGTACCACAGCTGCTAGCTCGAGATCATGTGTGGGATAGTTCTTCTCACTTGGCTTAAGCTGTCGAGAAGTATATGCCACAATTCTCTTATCTTGCATAAGCACACCACCAAGACCTTGAAGAGAAGCATCACCGAATACTTCATAGGGCTTGGTTTCATCCGGAGGAGTCAGAACTGGAGCAGAGACAAGCTTATCTTTGAGGGTTTGAATGCCACTTCACACTCTGGAGACCAAAAGTATTTGACACTCTTCTGAAGCAGGTTGGAAAGAGGCTTGGCAATCTTGGAGAAGTTCTCCACAAACCTTCTGCAATAGCTGGCAAGACCCAGAAAACTGCGGAGCTGCTTGACGTTCTGAGGAGCTTCCCAGTTGACAATTGCTTCAACTTTCTCGGGATTAACCGCAATACCGTCAGCTGAGATAATGTGGCCCAGGTACAAAACCTTATTAAGCCAAAACTCGCACTTTGAGAACTTGGCATATAATTTATGCTCTCGGAGTCGATCAAGAACCAGTCGTAAGTGCTTTTCGTGATCTTCTTCATTCTTGGAAAACACCAGAATATCATCCAGATACACAAGCACGAACTCGCCCGTATAGGGGTTGAAGATGTAATGCATCATCCTTGAAAAGGTAGGAGGAGCATTGGCGAGACCGAAGGACATGACGGTATACTCGTATGAACCGTAGCTCGTTCTGAAGGCCGTCTTGGGAATGTCTTCCTCGCGAATGCGAATTTGATGATAGCCCATTCGGAGGTCAAGCTTAGAGAACACTTTTGCTCCTTTGAGCTGCTCGAAGAGTTCGTTGATGTTGGGGAGCGGATACTTGTTCTTAATCGTCTTCTTGTTCAATGGCCGGTAGTCAACACAGAGACGCTCCGTGCCATCTTTCTTCTTGACAAATAAGACACCACAGCCCCACGGAGATGTACTCGGTCTGATGAGACCCATACTCTCCTGCTTATCAAGCTGCTTCTTCAATTCCTTCAATTCATCCGGAGAGAGCTTGTATGGACGCCGGCAAGCAGGTTCGGTGCCCGGCTCGAGTTCAATGACAAACTCCACCTGACGGTGTGGAGGCATGCCTGGAAGTTCTTCTGGAAAGACGTCTTGATATTCGTTCACCACAGGAATTTGATTTATGGCATTAATTTCGCCCTTATCATTAAGAGAGAAAAGCCGGATAGTATTATCCCTTGAAGCAAAGATAATCACATCTTCATCAGAATGAGTCATCTTGACTTCCTTCTGAGCACAATCAATGTGAGCATCATGCCGAGAAAGCCAATCCATTCCGAGGATGAGGTCGATGTCAGAATTACCAAGAATCACCGAAGAAGCCAAAAATCGATAGTCACCCATGCGAATAGAAACATCCGGAGCATAAACACTGGAGTGCATTCGTCTCCCCGGAGAAATAACTGTTAACTCCCTTGGCAGATTTTTGGTGACAATATCGTGCTTGGATGCAAATGGATATGACATGAAAGAGCAAGAAGCACCCGAATCAAATAACACTTTAGCTGGAAAAGAGTTAACTGGAAGGTTACCCAAAATGACATCAGAAGAAGCCTCCGCTTGTGCTGCATTCATCAGATTGACCCTTGCTGCCTTTGGATCATGCCTGACAATAGCTGAACTCACAGGTGGAGGAGGAGGAAGACGCTTCGGATTCGGACATCTGTTGGCATAATGACCCTTCTGGCCACACTTGTTGCACACCACTTCAGGGAGAGGACGGAAATGAGAGCCACTGGACTTGGAGCCTTGAGACAGAAACTGCTTCTTCGACTGGTTGCTCGGGTTGGGTGGGTGGGAGAAACCACGACCACTAGAGTTCTTGTTGTTGGAGTTGTTGAAGTTGTTGTATGGAGCTCGAATCACTGGAGGAGGAGGAAGCCAGAATTTCTGTTGTTTCGCAGCCAACTGAGACGATGAGGAAGAGTGAACAGCATCTCGAATTCTCTTCTTAGAGGCCTCCATCTTAAGCTGAGCTGCTTCTTGTTTCAAAGCCATGTTATAGAACTTGTCGAATTCATCTGGCTCGAACAAAGTGAGAGCAAGCTGAAGTTCATCTTTGAGACCTCCACGGAACTGATAGATTTTACTCTTGGCATCAGGAATGTCTTGCTTTGCATAGCGAGCGAGGTTTTGGAACTTGACATTATACTGATAGACTGTCATGGAGCCCTGCTTGAGGTTGCGGAATTGCTCACGCATACCCTCGATGACACTTGTAGGAATGTGGTGCGAGCGGAAATCCTTGCAAAAATTCTCCCAAGAGATCACTTGACCCGGCCTGGAGTCTTTGTACTGCTGCCACCAGTCAGCTGCTTGATCTTTCAGTTGGAAGGCTGCAAACTTCACATAGTCATCTTCCTTCACGTTACTGCACTCAAAATGCTTCTTTATGTCGGTCAACCAATCCTCAGCATCAAGAGGGTCGACACAGTAACTGAAAGCTTTAGGATTGTTAGCCAGGAACTGGTTGAGAGTAGCATGGTGCTGCTGGAAGAAGTTGCCTTGGTTCCCTGGAACACCCTGATTAGCTTGATTAGCTTGCATAGCTTGCATTTGCTGCATCATCTGCATCATCAACTGAGTGTTCTGAGCTGTAGTCTGCATAATTGCTCTCCAAGCCTCAGGCGGAGGAGGAGGGGAAGGAGGATGATCTGGGACCTCTTCCACCTCTGGGTTAGCGTTCGGAACCTTTTTCGGAGCCATCCTGTAAGAGATGACCACGAATCAGCAATTGATTGACAAAAGGAATAAGCTGAATCAATGGAATGAATTGCAACAATTCTTCACAATAATCATTCGAACAGTAAGAACGAATGAAATCATCCGAACAAGAGGAACGAATGATATTCTTAGTTAAATGATAACATCAATCTTCACGAGAAGCCACATAGGGGACAAAAGGATAAAATAAGAAAAACAACAAGGTATGGACGGAACAAACACAAGAGAGGAGTTTCGTTCTAACATCTTTGTGCTGAAAGCATATGAACGCGTTACGAAAAGGTTTTGCAATCCCCGGATCAGCATAGCCAAGGACCCTTTAAGATGCAACTCCTGATAGTAACATCGGTCATATAACCCCTTCACTCAATGTCGAACCCCGAACTCACTAACCTGCATTCGTTGGAAGAATGCCTACTATCTACTGGATAAAACCCTCCTATAGATTTCCGAAAGATTCCAGTTATGCAATCAGGTGTTGGGGATACACGGGAAGCACCGCGCATTCAACTCTAAACCTACATCCAGGTGTATCCATCCTTCAACACATAACCAGTCTTTCTCGGAAACTGTGTACCTCGGACCTTCGAAAAGCATCCACTATAACAAGCTATGGCAATACTCCCGAACTACCTCCCCAGTACTGGGTGATGTCGGGGTTATCTTGCCACTGGCCGTATAGGGGAGATTTTCGATGTCGGCCGTCTTAAGTATTTAGTACTGCCGCGATATGCTTGTTACAATGATACCCCGAAGCTCAACTCCTCGGTAACAGGAGGCATCGAGAACAATATCCTTATCACAAGAACATTGAAACAATCCCAGAATACTCGCGGGATTCCTAAAAAAAAATTTTGTGCAAATTTTGAAGATAGGAGAGACAAGAGTAGACGTCAGGAGTCCTCACCAGAGAGAAAGGGGATGAGAAGCAAAGAAATCCTACTCTCCGCTATAATATAGGACTCAAAAAGTTTTCAGTGTGTGCCTAGACTCAACCGTCAACGATTCGATCAAACAGTGGGGGCTCCTAGGTCGGAGAAGGCTCTGAATACCAACTTGTAATGCCCAGGATGGAGTTATACCTCCTACGTGTCGAGGCACGACTTAAAGGCATAAATCCATCCTAGAATGATCTCAAGTTCGGTAATCTTTGCACAACTCATGTAAAAGAGGGGAAAGTAAACTGAAAATAGTTGGCTTACACTCGCCACGTCACAGAATTACAGTACAAGTCTCAAACATCATACATTAAGAACATCACAACCCTCTAAGGGCAAAAGCCAAATGTCAAAGTACCGAACTCAGATAAATAAACCACAGGCGGATCGAATCCTAGTAAGAGACTCCACTACTGATCGTCCGGGTAGCGCACGTAGTACCGACTACGCTCCTCGTCGTACTCCCAATCCAGCTCGGTGCCATCACCTGGATAGCTCAGAGCCGGACCTGCATCTGGTGTGTGAAGTAACTGTGAGCCACAGAGGACTCAGCAATCCCGTCTCCGGGTAACAAGACTATCAAAGCCTTTGGGTGAGGAAAGGCTGAAGAAAAGAATAAGTCTGCAGCAGCCACTAGCATCTAGCTTACGTAAGTGAGAGCGAGAAGAGAAAGGCCTCGGCGAGAAGTGATCACGAAGTGATCCTAGCTACAAGCTCCACAATCATAACCCCTCCGTGTTCAACTCCCGAATCCCTGTTCGGAAATTGACAGTCACGGAACTCACGCTGGTAGTGTATTAGTAACATTGTGTCAAGTTATCTACAACCGGAATTAACAAGCTCCCATCTGCCACATAACCGCGGGCACGGCTTTCGAAAGTTCAAACCCTGCAGGGGTGTTCCAACTTGACCCATTACAAGCCCACGATCCGCGGAGTCGCAACTCCAAAGTGGGAAGACCCGAGTATCCTCGGAATCCCGTGCTCAAGATATACCGAGCTAAGGTAAGGCTAATCCAGCAAATCCTCCCGGCGTGTCGACACCCTGATAGTAGCCGCGCGTATCTAAGTCTCAGGACACGACCGGATGGGCGATGCTACAGGTGTATGCCAGATACCTCGGGTTGCCCCAAGGCGGCCCTGCAGGACCCCCGTTTCGGACCAACACTCATGTGGAGCACTGGCCCGGGGTTGTTGATTAAGAAAGAGGGTTAATTACTCCCTATGCAAGTTTAGTTTGTTATTAGACAAATAGTACCAATGTTGGGATTTGCTGGAAAAGACTTAGCACTTAGCGGTTTATCGAGGGGGTCCCATACACCCCAACCGTGTTAGGAACGCATAATCAAGGAACATAATACCGGCTTATATGGATCCTAACGGCATGAGTGGAACAAATCACCAAGCAAAAGGCTTAGCCTTCCACCCTTGCCAATATATAGATGATTTCATTTTAAGCATTTATATAGTGTGATATAACCCAACCAAACTTCAATATGAAGCAAGCATCTTCGATCTTCACCTGCAACTAGCAATGCTATAAGAAGGGCTGAGCGAAGCGTACTTAGCCAAGCAACGGTTTGCATAGGTAGGTTGGTTAAACATGGCAATTGGTTACAAGTAGGAGGCTGACAAGAAGATCATGGGCATCGAGGCAAAACTATAGATCGAGACTACTAGCAATAGGTAAAGATAGTAATGATATCGGGGTTCGGTCATCTTGCCTGAAGAGAAGTCGTACGGATCGTAAGAAGGGTCCTCGTGCTCAACCTCGTTGGAAACCTCGTGCTCAACCTCGTACTCAGCTTCCGGCTCTAAACAAAACAATCACACTAAGCACCAATCAACAAGATGCAATGCGCACTCGGAAAAGATGAATGCATGATGGATGCACTAAGGATGCACACGGAGCACGGAAAAAATCACTCAAGCAAAACACCTCAAAACATGATAACAAACAGATATTATTAATCTACACAGAAATACAATCAAGTTTGATATAAGATTCGCTGAAATCAGAGTTACGGGCTAAAAGTTATGCCCGAAACAAGATTTGAGCGAAAGCTGAAAATTACAGCAACATAGCATCTTCGGAGCTCAAAATAATTAAGCTACAGCACCCAAAAAGCATGGCAAAGGACATGAACACAAACTAGACATATAGTACAGCAACTAAGTCCAAAGGTGCACCCCAACGGAGTCACGGATCAATAGCAATGATCTTGGACATATTGAACTTTACAATAAAATTCTGGCAGCAGAATTTTATTGAAACTTTAGAGCAAAAGATAAACATGCTACAGCCACTCAAATGGACATGTGAGGACATGGATGGAAAGACAACAATATATACTACAAGGAACAATCAAAATCCACTCCAAAACTATCATGCTTTGTCCTAGAACATCACACGAACATGGCATCGGAATGTTACAGATTTCAGACTTAGTGAAAAACCACTAAGTCCTAAAACAGCAATATCATCATTGCAACTAAAAGAGCATGTTTAAGTCACCTCGAAACTAAACATGGCGAAGGGTAAGCACCTCATCAAAGTGCACATGAAGGTGATCCCGAAACACACAAGCATGCATCATAGAGGTGAACACAACGATTGCAACGAGCTCAACAAGATGGCATTTCATAACAAGTGAAAACACCTCATATAAACATGGCACTTTGCAACGATGATAACAAGGCAATAATAAATCTACCATGCAACCTATCACAAGCAACACGTAGTTCGTGGCAAGACGAACATGTGGACATGTCATTTGCATCATTTGGACAAACGAGCTAAAAGATATCACATGGCAAAGGTGGCATGAAAATAACACACAACAGCAGTTTATATCATGATGTACTCTTGCAACAGCAAAACAAGCACCTAGACGATCTCTAACATGCATGACAACAACAGAGGAAACGTAGAGCACATCTCCACGAACGTCTGGACATATCACACGCGCAAAACGGAGCAACACAGTAAAAGTTACAGCAGGTCAAACATTGCATCAGAGTAAAAGATCTCAAGGACTTAGTGGGAAAAAGGGGGGTAACCTCAGATCTAAAACTAGAGAAAGAAGATGGGCCGGCGGCGACGGATCTGGCGCGGCGCGGCGCGGCTGGTGCGTTGGCCTGGCCCGACGGGGCGGCGGCCCGCGGGAGGAGGCCTCGGCCTGGGAGAGGCGATGCTGGCCGCTGGGCGCCCCGGCCCAGGCGAGCGGTGGCGTGCGGGGCGCTGGAGATCTGGCGCGGGCGCCTGGGCCGCGGAGGGGAGGTGGCGGCCCACCGGAGTCGCGGCGAAGTGGTCCTGGGCCTCGGGCCCAGGCGAGGAAACGAGGCGGCTCCCTGGCGCGGTGCGGCGCTGCGATGCGGGCGAAGGGAGCCGAAGCGGGGAAGTGGTCCCTCGCGGCTGCGGCGCCCGAAGCTGGGCCTGGAGGTGCGAAGGCGGCCCAGCCGCGGGAGGTGAAGGTTCGGCTCGGCGGTGTACGGGCCGGAGGAGGGAAAACCTTGGCCCGATGCAGCGATGCGGTGCGAGCGAACGCAGCGATCGATCCCCTTCGCCTGTTGACTCTGGCGGCTGGTTCCAGATCGGACGAAGCGGGCGGCGATGCTGCTAGCTGCGGCTGGCGGCGGCTGATCCGATGGATCCAGCCAAGTGGCTGAAGGGAAAAGTGGATCTGGGAAAAAAATGAGAGGGGAGGGGAGGAAGAAGATAGAGATGCCAAATTTAGACTAGGGTCTAAAATATAGCAGGGATTTAGGGTTAGGGAGAGTTTAGGGGTGCTAGGAGCCCTCCGATCGCGATCCGACGGATCCGATCGCGGGGATAGATTTAAAAGGTCTAGAAGGAGATAAAAGACTGTAGTAGGGATGTTTCCGGGACACGAAGTGAAGGCACTTCGGACCCACACGAACAACGGATGGGATAGTCAACGGAGTCCAAACGAGACGAGATTTGAGAGGCGGGTTGCACACAACAAAACAACAACACAGACAACAACCTCGCGGCACACCGGTAACGTTAAACGCCCGAACAACAAGTAGGCCTACGTGACGTCACGGACACGAGAGGGAGCTCCGGAACGCGAAACGGACAACGGGAAGGAACACGACGAACCGGATGCAACCGACAACACAAATGCAATGCAATGCACATGTCTACATGATATGAATGAATGCCACACACTCACACAACAAAACGACGAAAACCCGAAAGACAAAGAACCCGGAATGGAAATAGATGAAGCCGGAGATATATTATAAGCCCAAAAGGGAATGTATTACATCCGGGGCATTACACTTACTACCAGATTTAACATTGACCTTACCATCACCGTCGGATTTTTTTTAGGTTTCCACGTACCGTTCCTCTTCTCCTTAATTTCCAACTTCCAACAGTCATCAATGAGGTGACCCTCTTTCTTACAGTACACGCGGAATCTTTTCTTCCCAGATCCTCTGGACTTCGAACGACCTCTGCCGTTCTTGCTTTTATCTTTGTTGGTGTTGTTGTAGTACCTTTTCTGCTCAGGCCTACCTCAAACTTGCAAAGCTTCTCCTTTGGAGGACGATTCCTCATATGGCAACACATTTTTCATCTTTTCCTTCTGTTGAAGGGCCTCATATACTTCAGCAACAATTAGTTCATCACGGCTATATAATATGGTATCTCCAAATTTTGAAAAGGAACTAGGCAGAGAGCATAAAAGCAGAAAACCAAAATCTTCATCATCATACATTACGTCCATAGACCGTAAGCCAAAACGATCTCCTTGAAGATCGACAAGTGGTTTAGCACCGAACCACCTTCTTGCAACTTGTGTGTGAACAACTACATCTTCATGTGCATCTACTGGTCAGATCCTTGGACATGCAGACCGACTCTAGTCTTAGCCAGAGATCTGATGCAGTTTTCTCCTCTCAGCACTTCTTGCAAAATATTGTTAGATAGATGAAGATGAATCAAATACAAAGCCTTACGATCTTTGAGCTTCTCATCCTCGGTGCACGCCTTCTGTCCTTTTCCACGGAAACCAGTTAGCGCCTCGTCCAGATCGGAATGAGCCAGGATAGCGTGCATCTTTACCCGCCACAAGGAAAACCTCGTGCCATAGTCAAGCAGCGGAAGATCGAACTTCATCGATGCCATGTCGTCGAAACACTAGACACAAACAAGGCTCTAATGCCACTTGTTAGTGATACGACGGGAAAATCAATCAGAATGAAAACAAGCAGGAGACACGAGATTTAACGTGGAAAAACCCTCCAACACGAAGAGGAAAAAAAACCACGGGCGCCAACCCGCAAATCTTCACTATATCGGGTGAGGTTACAAATGCCGGGAATTTAGAACTAATCAACTTATTGTAGGAACACCTAGAATTTGTTCGGCCCAAGCCTGCCGGCGACGGGCCTCGCTCCACTCGCTTGTCAGAAGTTAGCATTTCTCTTTATACTTGAATGTGGAGAACAACATAACAGTCAACCAAGTCTATATCGGGTGAGGTTACAAATGCCGGGGATTTAGAACTAATCAACTTATTGTAGGAACACCTAGAATTTGTTCGGCCCAAGCCTGCCGACGACGGGCCTCGCTCCACTCGCTCGTCAGAAGTTAGCATTTCTCTTTATACTTGAATGTGGAGAACAACATAACAGTCAACCGACTCTATACCAGTCGTACAAAATTTCAAAAAAAAAAAGGCCGGACATAGTTGACGGGGCCAAAGAATCTAGCAGCAGAAAGTTGTCCACCCTAGTGCCACGTGGGGTCGGCCTGCCAAATAGGCACGATAGAAAAAGCAGGACGAGGGGATACAAGAGAATACGAATGATTCAACTGCGTAGTCATGCAGCTGTAGCACACACAAGACCTCATTTGCACTACAGCTAACCAAATTCAAGACGAACAAATTCTCATAGACTAAACATTAAACGAGTTATTAATTACTCGAGTTCCAATAGAAGTTGTAGCACACACAGACCAAACAAGCTTTACACTAGAACCAACGGTGCGTATTCATCCATCAGTAGCACACGAGACACGAGGCTTCATTTGCACGGTAGCTAACCAAATGCTACTAACTACGATTGCCCTTGAAACTTTGCTTTATTTACGATTATGAACGCCGCTCCCCGAACGCAGTTCAGCTACCTCCTCCTGTCCTCCATGCATGCTCTGCACATATTAAGATAAGCATTGTAACGGAATGACATGGTTCTAAATTGCTGCATTACACGATAGACAAGGACTGCGTACCTCCTCAAGTCCTCAACGTTTCGCCGCGGTAGTACATCCTTGGCCTGTTCCTCATCCTCGGAGGCTGGGATGAGAAGCCATAGGCTGCCTGGGAGTGTGAAGCTATAGGCCCCAGGCCCTCCTCCATGGCCTGGAGGACCGTGTCATACGTAGACTGTGCCCCTGCCCTCCTCCATCGAGATGATAATAGCGTCGTAGATAATTAGTGTATCCTCAATACTAAATACATTCAATATATTTAGGAAAATGTACTACTAGATGACCACCCAAGACATTAGCACCTCGGCGCCCTCGACAGCTAGATCCAGAGGCCCCCTGAATCAAGGGTGGAGACATGAGGGGGGCCAGTTTTGGCTGAAATTATAAAATTTGTTGTTTGCATATTATGGAGTGTCCCCTTCAAGGTGTAGCGCCAAAATAAGTCCGCACCTCAAGGTGTAGCTTCTCATCTTCCTGGAAACACCGGGGGAAAGTGACGAATTAGTTCGACAATAAGCACCATTAAGTGAAAGAAGTTTGTAAAGGCACTCACATTATAGAATGTCCCCTTCAATACTAATGGCAGAAAACATATGTCTTTCCACATAGAAAACTAGACATTTGCTCATGAACTGATCTCCCATTTTATTGCACAACCTTTTCTGAATTTTTTGGATTTCAGGACAAAGATCATCCAATTTTTTTGAATCAAAAGGCTTTAAGCACCTTGTTACCATATTCAATCCAACCATCATATTCATTCAACCAGTTTGGATTAAATCTCCGCTGAGTATCTCCAATTTTCCTCCATGGATGAAACTACGGCATGTTCAAGATCAACATGTAACGACGCGATTCAGTACCTCAAATTTGGTCCACAATAGCCGGCAGGCTCGCCGCAGCCGACCTACCCTTTCTAGCTCGTCGTTAGCGCATCGAGGCGGACATGAGAGAGTCGAGGAAGCGAACAGAAAGGTTAAAGATTGTGCCGGCGGCGGCTGCCGTGTACATGTACATTAGAATAGGTCACGGCGTCCCCTCAAAGAAAAAAAAAAGGAATAGGTCACGGAGCCACAAAACAGGCATGGTAGACTAGCACGAATAGTTCACTTTGTGGGCTTTGGGCTTCTAGCGTGTTCCGTTCGAAGTTGATGAGTTCAGCTCTCTTTTTTTATTGGGTTCATGCAAGTACGTATATCAATATGTATATTCTCGATCAGGTATCAGGAAAAGTCATTGGGTTCAACTGAACCCAACGCTAATACGCTGGCTCCGCCCGCGAGGGGGGCCAGCCCCCCGCGGATAGAAGCCCCATCAAGCACCATGTGGACCTATGACAAGAGCTCGCACACGTGCCATCGAAAATGAGGTGAACTCACTCCTTTTCGAATTTGACATGAATATGAATGGGACTTGGATGCTACCTCGCCATGGAACATTGTGCATCTTGATGTACGAGGACAACCCCCACCAAGAAGCTAAGGAGCCTCATCAAGTCCAAGGAGAAGAGCGGGAAGACATCAAGGAAGACGGAGGCAAGCAGCTGAAAGAAGAGTCATCGCCCAGGCGACCCTGTGCCCACGGCCCTGTCGGACCCCGTGCGCACGGCCTGTCCAGAAAGTCTCTGGACACCCCGTGCGCACGGGCCCAAGAGACCCGTGCGCACGGGACCCCTCATTGTAGCGGCTGCTAGCCCGTGCGCATGGGCCTTACTTACCCCGTGCGCACGGGCGGGGAAACCGGCCGTGTTTTTCATGTTTTGATCGCTCTAGAGGCATAATCAGAAAGTACCAAAAATTAATGTTCATGGTACCATGCATCTTTTGTTACGCCACATCATCCATTACGAGCCCCGGCTGTTCGAAACTTCAAACGCTGCAGAGCATGCGATCGGTGCTATTTGTAAAAATATTACTGGATGTGTGGTGACGTTTGCAAATAATTGGGGATAACCTAGTTTTCTGCAAACGAATGGCTGCATGAGAAATACCACACGCTTGATCACTGCCTACGATAGGCACTGAGCGCATGCTTTGCCCTAAAATTGGTTTTTGTGTCTAGCTACTGTGATTTCCTTTGGCTACACTCAATGCATTGTTGTTTTGGATTTGAAATGCTGGACCATAGTGCTTGACCAAATGTGTGGACCAGGCAATGTGCGCCAAGGCGCGCTCCATATCTAGTAATCGAGAATGACATCCTCGAATAATTCAGCATAATTAACAAATAAATGTTGTTCCAAGGTAAACATCCTATTTTTGATAGCAAATTGTACATGTTGCAATTCCATATGAACTGAGAAACTGAAAAGCTAGCTGGTACCAAAAGTGAGAGGGGAAACGGAGGATCAGTCGGCATCATTCCTGAGGCCATGGAAGCGTGTGGTGAGGGGGAATTGTGGTGCCGGTGCGGTGGCCAGGTGGTTCCTAGGGATGTAGATAGGTATGTGGATGCCTCCATTTATCCTAATAATATTTGACGTTTGGATATACCACAATTTGATTTGAGGTAGGGGGGCATATGATGCTCAAAGACAACAAGATTCACGAGACCCGCAAAAAAAAAAGATTCATGAGAAATCAGTCTCAAGCACCTCTACTAGCTGTTTTACATACATGCTCGAGGCATAATCAGAAAGTACCAAAAATTAATGTCCGTGGCGCCATGCATCTTTTGTTTCCTTCTCAATCTATCATCAATAAAAAAATAAAACATAGAATGGGTACGTGCCATCAAGCATCCACTCTATATTTTTGTATCCAAGTATATGTCTTTGTTCCCCCAGAAAAAAAAGTATATCTTTGTTGAAGCTAGAGCATGGCTGCAATGTGTTGCAACCCATCGGACAACAAGGATCCCAAATAGGAAATGCATATATTCATCTCAGGTTTATGAAACAAAATATTAGTTGTTGGGCAAAAATTGTGAAAGCCGAAATCATGGGCCAACAAACATATTCATGCCCACATGGTTGTTGTTGAACAGTCCTCCAGTTCCTCGATGGTGGGCTCCTATAAGTGGTAGAAAGTAACGAATTAGCTAGAATATACATTTTCTCAAAAAATAAAATAAAATAAGAATATACATTGTTTAAAAAAATCTAGAATATACATACAAAATGTAATTTAGTAGTAAATGAGAAACGCCCGGGGAGGTTTTGTGCATATAATAATGGCAATGGATATGGGGAACTGCTTAAGTATGCTGAGACATTCTCATGATTTAAGATGTACTCCCTGTGTCCCACAATATAAGATGTTTTTGCAGGCTATGTTTACTTGCAAAAACGTCTTACCTTGTGGGACGAAGAGAGTATGTAACCAAGTGGCTATCAATTTGTAAGTTAGATACAATACAGTTGCATATGAAGCCATTACTAAACTTCTCCCCCAGTCCCATAAAATGTAAGACGTTTTTTGACATTAGTGTAGTGTCAAAAATGGTCTTACATTATGGGATGGAGGAAGTAGTACCGAAACAATACATGTTTGGAACTGCTCTGCTGCTACATTTTTGTTTGTTGATAACTTCATATGGATGGATGGATGCAGGCCCGGCCCTGAGGGGGGGCAGCAGGGGCGACCGCCCCGGGCCCCCACAGGCCGAGGGCCCCCCAGCTGACTAGTATCTACTACGGCCTATTTACTGGGCTTGGTCTGAAGCAATTTCGATAGCGACTGCAGGCCCGCGGAAATCACGCCGGTGCACCAGATCGATCTCTATCTGCGCCCTAAGTCTTCTAAAAAAAATCTGCGCCCTAAGAAAACAGATCGATCTGTCTATCCTTTCTTTTCACAATTGATCTCCATCTTCAGTCAATGTACATCTTCCATTCTCCTGTTCACCGTATCGATTCATCGCTAGCGCTAGTGCTAGTATGCCTCTTGTGATCCTGTTCCTGGACATAGCCTCTTGGGCGTATATGGGAGATAACCCATTGCCAGCCCCCACGCGGCCATGACGAGAGAGGCGAGAGGGTGAGTCGCTGAAAGAAGATCAGCATCAAGGCCACCGTTCACGGAGGCGCTACGATTTCAATACATAGAGGAAGGTGCGTCTCTGTCCATAAGAAACCTTTGCCCTATGTAAGTTTGCTATGATAATTGATAAATATTAATTAATTATTTAAGTTTGCGGTTGATACTTGATAATTAGACCATATATTATTTGAGATTCATTCTTGTGAGTTTGGCGTGATAATCGATAAAATTTTACTGAGTTGGTCTGGTAGCTTTGTAACTTTGCATTAGTGTTTCAATTACTATTTTTTTTTCTCAAATCTCATCACCTTTTTGTCATCTACTCCCTCCATCCCAAAAAAAATGTCTTAGATTTATCTAGATACAGATGTATTTAACACTAAAACGTCTCTAGATACATTAGTATTTCGACAAATCTAAGACAAGCTTTTTGTGACCGATGGAGTATAAAGTATGCATGTAGAAATATTAGAAAAAATAAATAAGATAGCATGTATAGATTATATGAATATTCCTTTTGGATGCATTTTTGGGGTTTGTTGGCAATATTACATAACTTGAATGCTATTTCGGTATTTGTATTATAGGGCCCCGGGTAATAGTTTCGCCCCGGGCCCCCGGAATCTCAGGACCGGCCCTGGATGGATGATGCAAATGGCATGTATGCAATGCAACCAACAACAATAAAGAAGTAATTTTTTTGGGAAGGGGGCAATAAAGAAATAAAGAAACTAAAATATTAATACCTGGCACCTGGTGATAGGTGAGGTCGGCAAAACGGTCAAGGGACTGGCGATACGAGGAGAGGGCGGCGTGGTTGTGCATGTCGACACGATCGACGTTGAATATGAAGCGGAAGAAGCGGCGGTCATACTCGTCCGAGGAGGCGTAAGTCTTGCCGTGCTTGGCCGTCCAAGCCTTGAACATGGCCACAACCTCCTCGCGTTCCCTCAACATATCCTGCATCTCATCCATTTTGAGAATTTATATACTACGCGTCAACGCATGGAGAGAAACTAAAATAAAATTACCGACGACTGATCTTGCACAGCCAACACTAGCTAGTTGATAAACGTACGTACGTACGTAACGTACCATGGGCTCTGATCGTTCTCCAAGATTGAACGGGCTGATGGTTAGTATGTCTGCCTCGTAGAGCGATTCCTTGAAGGCGGCGTACCGGCGCTCCTGCTCCTGCTCGGTCATGGAGTCGTACGCCCTCCCGTGCTTGGCCATAAACTCGGCGAACATCCGCCTCTTGTCCTCCTCGCTCCTCGGCCCTCCGCTGTACGCCGTGTCGACCTCTCTCCTCTCCATGTGCGTCTCCTGCTCTCTCCTCTCTCCCGTGTACGACAGCCAAGCCATAAGCAGCAGCGCTGCCGCGGCAATAAGGGTTGCCCTGTAGGTGGTGGCGGTGGAGATACTCATCGATCACAAGTCCGTTTGGCCGGCTAGCGTGGGAGAGATCTACTTGGGGCGATCCGTATAAGTTAGTAGGGTTTTGAGCGCTAGCATATTTATATTTATAGGACAGAGGCCGTCTCACCGTTTTGACCTTCCTTTTATTAGTTCCTTTTTTATAGTCGAATACGTTTTCAGCCTTTCGGAGCCTAAATTTTCTTTTTGGAAAATGCTTCTTTTTCTGCCGGCTAATAACGCCGACGCGCAAGCCGCCTCCCCAGCCAACCACATGTCCAGGTGGACCAACTATTGCGTTCCTATTTCCTGAGCGCGCGCACCCACAGCAATCTAGAATCTACAAACACCAAAAGTACCCACGTGCTGATCTTCACCTCAGAAGCATTTAACCGAGTAAAATGCATGAACCATCCCTGAAGTTGCTGGCCAAGACCAAAACAGTCCCTTAACCCCAAAACTGCTTTAATACAGTCCCTAAACTTGCGAATACCAAGTTAATACGGTCCGTGAACTCGTGGCACCAGTCCTGGGATACGAATGTGCATACGTTGTGCGTACGCCGCGTTCGTCCACGTTATCATAGATAGAGGGCCCGCAGTTGAAAAGTTGGGTCAAAATTCCCAAACACAGCCAGAATCACTTCCCAGATCGCACTCCACACCAGACCAGACTCCCGCATCCAGCACGATGGGCGACGCCAGCGTGACGGACAGTTCGATCGACGCCGAGGGTGGTGGCCTCGGCGCTTCTCCACCTTCCATTGCGTCTCCCTGTCACGTCGCCGCCGGTGGCTCGAACCGCGGCTTGCTTGGGCCATGTGCTCCTCGCGCGGACGCCGTCCATGGATGTGCTTGAGGAGCACTACCATGGGCACGTGCTGATGGCGACGGTGGTCGGAGATGGCAGCAATATGGTGACGCCGGACGGCCGCCATCGAGAAACGGTGCGGCGTCTTTCCGTCCCAGGTCTGCATCGAGGTCGCGTGCCCACCGCATGACCTGTAGCTGTCTTTCTGAACGCCGGAGAAGTGCACCTGTGTTCTCGAGGTGTCCATGAAATTGAAGTGTTGCCGCCGTTGGATTCAGTTCAGTCGTTGGAGCCGAGCAATTCCTGAACATGGGCTATGTTAAACCCAGTTTTATGTATCTTAAGAGTATTGAACTTGGGTGTCATGTCAGGTGAACTTGTTCTAATGGAAGTGAACTATTTTGTGTTCCAATGTTCGTGAACTATCCTTGTTTTCTAATGGAAGCGAGACCAACATGTATCTGCATTTAACTGAATGTATGAAGTGAGACCAAAAATTATGACTGAATGTATTTGCATTTCCATAGATTGTGCATGTATAGTGAGACAAACAAATGAGACCAACAAATATGACTGAATGTATGATTGAAAATGTGCATGTACAGTCACACCAACAAATATTCCACTGATTGCTGACAGATATGCATACATATACTCCAATCCAATGCCCTTGTAGAGTACTAGAGCATAACTGAATTTTGACAGAACACATACATGAAGTGAACTTTAGGACTGATTTCTGGTTAGTACAGCTACAACAGTGTTTTTGCACAAACATGTATGAACGGAACACGCATAGATTCGAACTGAACCTTTGCCAGTACAGCTACATGATAATATCTGAAGATGAACAGTCAACAAAACAAATAGCATGCTATTTCGGCGTTTAAACTTTGCTATAGCGTATTTGAGGGTGCCACGTTACGTTTTAGTCATTTTACACGTTATGCCGCTATTTAAGTTATAGCGTGCTATAACGGCGCTAAACGCAAAAATGTTTTAGCATTTTTAGCGTGGAGCGATAGAAACACGGCAGGCGCTTATCACATAGCAGCCCATCGGGCATCGGCCCAATGCAACACAACAATATGCCCATCTAGGATGGAAATGTTGCATTTGTCTGGACGAAAACAAGAAGAATTCTCTTAAGTGCATCTAATGTCATAATGTGTACACCAGCGCTATGCATGTATAGCTCGTGGACAAAATTTTAGACGTTGAAATCCTTAATTTCTGTGATATATTTGGCATTTTTTCGAAATGCTATTTTGAATATAGCACGCAAATAGCACGCAATAACTTGTATAGCGTTTGGAGAAGTGCCACGCTATTTTAGATAGCGCTATTTTTTTCGTTGTGAACAATACATAGCACTAGTTTACAACTTTAGTAGTCACATGATCAGCACAATGATCATAAACAGAACATCTTCACAAATCATTGCCTAATCCAGTAGGAAATGACGCCATCTTCACCAAGAAAACCTTCCCATGGTGGAATATAAAATGGACTAACATTAACGTACGCCGGCGCCGCGGTATCGGGGCACCCACCGCCGCCGGCTGAGATACCCTCCGTTCCGATCATCAAACGGCGCCGCCGTCCCAGCCTCCCAGGGTCAAGAGCTTCGTTTTCACGAGATGAACAGGTGGGGGCGGATGAGTCATCAGGATCGGTTACCCGCGATCGACAGTACGCTGACGTGGACTACGCGGCGCATACGTATCCCAGGACCTGTTCCACGAGTTCAGGGATCATATTAACTTCGTATTCGCAAGTTTAGGGACTGTACTGGAGCAGTTTAAGAGTTTGGGGACCATTTTGAACCTCGCCTGCAACTTCAAGGACGGTTCATGCATTTTACTCCATTTAACCAAACGCCAAGTCTGTACAAGGAATCTACAGTGCGAAACAACCAAATAACAGAGTGTTTTGATCATATTTTGCAAGCGTTGATACGAAGTTGATCTTTTTTTTTTTTGCGAGGGTAAAGAGTTTTATTCCATAAGAATAGGGTTACAATCGAGAGGCAAAAGTTCCTCTATGCACGGTGGTCCACGATCTAGCCATACAGCAGTCGCATTCTCAATACGACTATACAAAGCCAACTGATCTGCTATCCTATTTTGCTCACGCTTAATTTTCTGCGGAATAAACTCACGAAGTACCATAAGATGCTTGATCTCAGCTACCAAATGTCCATATGCCGACCGAGACAGGTTATCACCGGTTAGGGACGCCAATGCCTCCGAGGAGTCCGATTGCACTATTGTAGGAACATCACTATATTGAGCCGCCAGAGCCATACCTTGCATCAGTGCATGCAACTCCGCCTCTAGCGCGTCATTACAATTAAACAGGCAGCGACGCAGCAAAAACCACACTTCCATCATGTCTCCTCAAGATCATGCCAGCTGCCGCTGAGCCATCCACCGAAGAAAACGTCCCATCAACAGATAGTGCAACCCGATTTGTCGGCGGTGGTGACCATGGAAGCGCGCTAGAAACCACTACAACACGAGTAGCTGAGCCGTCCTCCATTAGCGGCATCTTCCCCTTCAAAATTTTCTCTGTGCTATACCTCCTGGACAGATCAAGTGAACACATATAACTCTGGAGATAATCAGCAAAAACAGAAGTAGACGGCACATTCTTGCCATGCGCCAAGTCAGATCGTAGCGACCAAATCCTCCAAATTAACATAATCGTACGATCACACTCATCTTGACGACAGTTTGCAAGAACATTTACTAACCAATCCTTCCCTGTATCAATTAAAGAATTTCGACCAGGGAGTGTCCAGACCATACGCATGTGATCCCAAAGCATGCGTGCATGATCGCATGTGATCAATGCATGATGTTGTTTCTTTTTCCTTTCCACATAGGGGACACGTATCATGTCTTGATAAGTGCCTATACTTCTTGCACTCATTAGTAGCTAGAGCAACAGATGCGACCTTCCAGGCCAATATTCGCATTTTCAAAGGTACCTTGGAACCTCAAATAGATTGCCAGATGGGTAGTCCACCACTAGGAATAGTACTTGATGCCCCACTCGCCACCAGACTATATTATGTTCAGCTGTAGCTAGCCGATAAGCACTTTGGTCCGAGAAACATCCGGACTTCTCCGGGAACCATGGAAGAAAATCATGTCTATTCCTTGGCGACGTCCTAATTTTCAGAATTTCATTAACATCCATGTCTGTTTTGCTCATCTTCAGCAAGCATGCAGCAATCATTCAATCAGGTTAACAATATAAGAAATGAAAGATAAAAAACAGAACAATCTACAAACAAAACACCTGGGCGCTGATGTTAATCTCAGAAGCATTTAACCAAACACCTTCCCTGCACAACGAATCTTCTACAGTACTAAAAAGGCAAGTAACAGAGTGTTTTGCTCATTTTTAGAGAAAAGGCACGAAGTCCGGACTTCACATTAATGAAGTCATCAACCAGCTAGGATACAATGGTGCTGGATTACATAGGCAAAGACTTAACCAAAAACTAAAAAATACATGCCAAATTCACTACAACCCGGAGCAGCAGCGAACAGAGCATCAAGAGAAACTGCAATCAAGCCGCCGGAGATCTTGTTCAGACAGAACAGCAGGGCCGAAGCCACCCCACGGCCCACGCCGATAATTGCCGTGGACATGAAGGTCCAGAGCGCTTGAAGGAACCATGGACTCCGCCGCCCGCTGCCTCGGGCCACTGCCGGAGGGGAGACCACTATCTCCCCTTCGTCCAGACCGTGCCGAACACGCGGACGCCCACCACCGCCGGCAACCAACCAGCAGACAAGATAGGGAGCCGCTGAAAGATGCGGAAGAACCCACACACACCACCACCAACGCCGGCAACCAGGGGATCCGAGCACCGCTGCCGCCACCCACCACCAAGCATCACGCCCAACCACCAGCCACCCCTTGAACGACGCCTCCAGGGAGAACCGAGATGCCAGAACGCCTCCGCCGTCCGACCAAAAGGCCAAGACTTTCGTCCGTAGCAGGAATGGGGAAGAGGGGGACGGATCTGGAAGCTCGACCCGCCCTCAAGAGGGGAACGGCACCGGAGCGCCGCCGGGGTTGAGGTCGACGCGAAATCGTCCAGGGGTTTCCCCCGTTCCAAGACTCCACCACCCATAGTCGGCCACATCTGATGGGCCAGCCACCGAGCATTGATACGAAGTTGACGATTGGTTAGGCTATGATGAGAAATAACAGTCAATTTTTCTCATCATCAGCAAGCAGGCAGCAATCATTCAATCAGGTTATGGTGGGAGGGTACAAATAGTGAAGCAAAGGGAACCAACCAGTGCGGGAACCAGGATTTCCAAAATGGGAATGCAGAGCTACCTTTTTTTGTAGCACAACAATAAGTCGTGAATGTTCATAATAATGTAATACATGATGTACAGTGCATAAAATTCAACCGGTAAAGTTTAAAAGTTATCCTCTGTTCTCGACCGGGAAAATCAGACATTGTCATGGATAAGAACTTTGGAACACCCACGATGCTGCTGCCGTCACCAACTCGCCGTGGAGCGTGCTGCGAACGCCCCCGAGCCCGTGCCTAGCTGCCAAACAAGCACCCGAGGAAGCGGGATGGGATCGTCTTCCGGTTGGGTACCGGCAGGCCTGGGCTGCGGCGGCCCCGTCTTGTGCGCGAGTTTCCTTTCCCCCCGGCTACGCCGTGCTCCAACATAGTATTGCTTCCATGTACTACTATGCTAGTATTGTGCTCAAGAAGGCATTTCGTTTGCTTTCCCTTTTCTTGATTTTAAGAAAAAGTACACAATTAACATCCTTAGAGGTAATCTACCTCAAGCCGTTGTTGCAAGCCGGCGCGCAGCACGATGCCGCACTCACCATTGTTGTAAGCTAGGGCGTGACACAACGAAACCTATACTGTAGTAGCTACAAGTCAGGAGGGGATGTCACGCAACAAGGTTGACAACGTCTCTGCTGCAAGCAAAGACCCCCGACCCTACAAACCACAAGCCGGGTGCAACATTTGCTACGCCTGTGCCGCTTATGGTCTAGGGACCAGCCGCCACAAGTAAGGACATGATGTTGCAACTTCGTCATCATCGTTGCTGAAAGTCAAGCGCGATGTTGCATGGCGTGGGCTGCAGATGCTGCAAAGGCTGTCGAGGTGCGACGGTGCGAGGCCTGCGCCACCGCTAATACTTTCCATGCTGTATTTTTTGTAATTTTTTGCCCAATTTTGTTGACGTAACATAGTCGCAACATTATTTTTATATTGTATTTTTTTGCATCATGGATAAGGCATCACTGGTGAGCAAGATGCGCGCTCCGCTGCCTCTAATATTTTTATGTTGTATTTTTTATATAAAAAAACTATTTCTTTTGTTGATGCAACATAATCACAATGTTATAGTTTTGTCTTACTTTTGTAACATCGATCGGGGGTCGCCGCTGCAGCAAGACACACGCCGGCTCTCAACCTTTTATGTTGTAAATTTGTAACATTATTCCCAGAATTTCTTCGACATAACATAGTCGCAACATTATTTTTTGTTGTATTTTTGCAACATCCATCGGCCATCGCTGCTGCAAACAAGATGCGCCACACCGAAAGGCCAGCTGAGGCTGCGAGCGAGATGCACTACGCTGCAAAGGTCGACCGCAACAAGACAGAAGCACACCAACCGTTGCTACTCTTCGCCACTAGAGCCAGTCGCGCGGACGCTGCAAGGATGACTGACGCTGCTCAAGTCGGGCGTGTGATGCTGCGAAACCAATCATGCAGATGCTACAAGGACAGCCGATGTTGCTATAAGTTGGACATGTGATGTTGCCTTGCGACCGCTTTCTTTTTCCTGCTGCAAAGCTGGACCGACGTCGCTACAAAGCTTAATATTACTACAGCAACAAGCTTGTACTTCGGCAGCGATTATAACTCATGTCGAGCGACCACATTGCAAGGGTACAATCATATATAATTTGATTGCAAGACCAAACTATTCCAATGGCAATGACCATGCAACTATTCATACGTATGTGTTGCATCTACTTCTACAATGTCATTGACGGCACATATAGAATCAAGTATGGATGGCTTCACCGGCAGAGCTACATGGGGGCGAACCTGGGCCATCGCCCCCACCCCCAGCGAAAATGTTTTTTACTAATGCTATGTATTACATATAGCGCACAGCCAGAAGGCCCGTTTACCAATTACTACTAGTCTTCGTTGCATAGAGCCCTGGAGATGGACGAATCCAACAACCGCCCACAAGTGTCGCAACGGTCAAAATGATTTCCCCGCTGACTTACCGGCTGCGACCGCAGATGCCTGAGTGTGGGGGTGGGGCACCGGTGACGGTGTTTTGGACTAAGGGGTACCAACCTAGTTGCCCCAAAGACCATGGGCTAAACTTAAGGCCCACCGACCTCGCAAGGAAGGACTCCGGAAGCCTCGATATCTGACGTGACCAAGATGGACTTAGCCGAAGACTTGGTGTGTGCTTCAAGGACTACTCCACCCGTCAGCATGTTTATCCCTTGATGGCAACCGACAATGTGTAACCCTTGATACCCCTGGTACCTATATAAGCCGGAGGGTTTAGTCCATAGGGACAGAATCACAAGTGCTAGCCTTAGGGTTTAGAACACAACATACGATCTCGAGGTTGATCAATATGTACCCGATACTCCATCATCGATATAATCAAGCATGACATAGGGTTTTACCTCTTCAAGAGGGCCTGAACTTGTGTAAACATCGTGCCCTTTGTCTCTTGTTACCATCGATCCAAGATCCACAACTCAGGACCCCCTACCTGAGATTTGCCGGTTTTAGTACTGACATTGGTGGCCCATACAAGTCCGCTATGTGGTCGAAAACGATCCATGGCTCGCCTGCAGATCAACTGCGACATCGGCTGCGGTGACATCTTCATCCCCGACCAGCTTTTCGTGTTCGAAAACATCATTTTGCACGCCGATTCAACTGGTCGTCTTGATCGTGCCGAAAGATTTCGCCGTGATCCAAGTCATCATGTTCGAGAGCCTAGAGTACACCGCTGACTCTCGGGGTGATCTCACCCTCACTGGTTGGATGCTAGATCGATTGGAGAACCCTTGAAGCACCACAACCTTCACCCCGGAACCGATCGTTGATCCGAGTTCCAGGCCAGATCTAGCGTTAAAACTAACCTTGGACACGGATCCAATCCTTGTCACCTCGGAACCAACTTCAAGCACGGATCGACCACTGTCTCCTCGGATCCCAACTTCGAGTGTAGTCCAACCCCGGACCCGGTATTAAACATAGGTTTGATCCCTTCGCCGGCCAACTAGGAGTTAACCTTGGCTAGTCAAGAATCTGAAGTTGCGTCAAGCAACCCACGGAGCATATTCCATATCAACGCGGCCTACTATCAGACCATGGATACTTAGGATCTCTCGCAGTTAAATGAGATGTTGGATCGAATCCGGAATCTGGTGATCTCATCGTCAGTCTACGATCAGATTGGATGTAAAGCCAAAGATATTGAAATTTATGTCCCTCCCACCACCCACCTTGTCTCTATAGTCGAGGACTTAACCGACATACTGAACTATGGCTCCGAAGAAGCGGTCGACATGGATGAAGATGTCGGCGGCACATCGCAAGCGGCTTTGCCTATCGCCATACCCCGTACCGGCAGTTGGGCCACAGCCTCCACTTACGATGTCTACATGGTCGACACCCCTAAAGATGACGAGGAGAAGAAAAAAGACCCCTCGAAGCGCCTATGTCATCGGAAGCGACCCAGGGGCACCGGCAGAGGCAAGGAGAGCCAAACCAACACTATGGATGCCACCGATAACGAGACAGCTGCGGGCCACACTGAGGGCTAAGGAGACGTCAATAATGCCAAGCCTGGTCAGCCTGATGGCCCTACAGGGATGTCTGATAATGAAGACCCCGATGATCCTGATGACGGGAAAGACAGTAACTACCTCCCCGAGTCCCAGGAGGATGTCAGCCTCGGACCCGAGGAATTTATCGTCCCCGGGGACCCCTATGAGCAAGAAAGGTTCCGGCGACGGCCCATCGCGACGCCTAGTAGCATGAAAAAGAAACAGAGACAGCTTGAAGCTACCCTCAATGACAAATGGTTAGAGGTTATCAAAACCGAATAGGACCTTGAACTGCGGTGTGAAGCCCAAGCGAAGTCCTACCCATGATGGCATCTACTTCGAGAGTTCGATGAAGATGTCACCTGAAAAGTTCAAGCACGGCCGAGCTGATCAACCTAACCGCCCTCCTCGGGGACGTGACCAACCAGCGGCCGAAAATAGAAACCCCCCTATAATATCTTGCTGTGAACGCAAGGACCCGGTCCAATACCAAAACCAAAACCATATGATTTGCGCAAGCAATTAAACGCAAACCCAGCCCCAGCACGCTCCATCTACGGATCACGAGGTCATGCACCTACTGGACCGCTTGGCTACGATGCCTGGTTAGACATGCATGGTAGGGCTCGGGAGCAAGCGTATCCTCGGATGCCAATTGATATCATGCATGACGCGGCTTGTTTTCGAGGGCCTGCACGTCCTATGTGCTTTACATACGAGGTCATGGAACATCAGTTCCCCAAAGAGTTTAAACCCTTAAACATCAAGGCTTACAACGAAACTACTGACCACTAGAGGGCATTGAAGAGCACGGGGGGAGGGGAAAACAAACAAGGATGCCACATAGAGGACGACCACGTGTGGTAGGGCAGCGCGTGTTGGAGCTGATCGCCAGCTCCTCTTCTTCTTCTGCTAGCTTCCTCTCAAAGCTCACGGAAGAACAAAAGAACACATAAAATTGGTAGCTGCTGTATCACACAGCCGACCCTTTTCTTTCTCTGTATTCTCTTATTACAAAGCAAACATGCTACAAGTCTTTAAGTAGACTCACGCCAACGCAGCCGGGCAACCACTTGCCCATTAACTGCAATGACGCATGCACACACACCACTAACTAATGACCTGATCTTCTCCTAGAACCACTTTAGGAACCACACAACCCGGCCACGTCAGGGAGGGATACCAAGTTGGGGCGCTTCAGGATCTCGACGTGCAGGGTGTGGCCGGCGAAGCTGCAAATGCCTCCTTCACTCTGTTGTGCTGTTGGCAACTGTGGAAATACAGAAATGCTGTGGTCTTCCGACGAGCGGAGCCCTCCCTCGCCTGCTTGCTAGGGTGCTGTAGGTAGGATTCGGTCCTGTGGAAAGGCCGTCTGAAGGTGGCCAATCGGCCGAGCATAGACAGGTGGCTGGGCGTGTTTTGGCATTCAGGCTAGTCTGGGGTAGAAAATGCTACGAGTGTGATATCCTCCTCATCTTCTCTCCATGTGTAAAACTCTTACCTCCCCCCGGGGTGTGAATCAATAGAAAAAAATAAAATTCAGGTGGAGGGCTTTGCCCTCCCCCGGTGACCTTGAAAAAAAAAAGCCAGCCATTCATGCAGCAGCAGCTAACAACCTCGGACATGCATACACAGCAGCTTCTCGCCACCGTTCGGCATCTCACGGGGCCTCGCATCTCACCTCCTGTATGTTCTTTAAGGCTCCACCTGCTACAACTAACCAAGGTTTTGGTTACCGAACGAAATTTCAAGATTTCCCGTGGTTACCGCGTATTTCAGTGCCCCTCGGTAAATCATCATACCGAACAAAAAATACCAAGTTACTTGAATTTAAACGCTCGACGTATAGTATAGCATGTAGGATCTAAGAAATGTTAAGAGAGTTGGTTATGGCTTATTGGTACTCATGCGTTGACAACGTTCCATGTGGGTGGTAGCACTTTTATGCCAAATACAATTTCTTGTTCTATCTATACTATTCTTAAATAATTTGAATTCAAAATTCAACTATAAATTTCGTTCAAAATATTTTTGGTATTTCTCGGTAACCGTGGTAACCACGTTTACCGGCCCCCTCGATAAAAATGCCCCATTCGATATCCAAAACCTTGCAACTAACTAGCTATATGTATGTAGGACAAGCAAACTAATATACGGACACGTGTCAATCAAGATTAAAAAAGCTAACAACGTGAAAGGCACGGGCGTTTTCTGTAGTCGGAGAAGAAGAGGATGGCACACGGTGCCCCCGCCCTATTCCGTGGGCACGGATAAGAAGGGACATGAGGAGACGCTCTAGGAGACGGAGGGTTTGCTAGGCATGGCCAATGGCGGCGGCAGGAACCGGACGCCATTTGCGCATTCTGTCCGCGCAAAACAAACGGATGAGGTGTCGTGGTTCTAAGTCTGACAGTAAGGGTAGGGGGTACGAATGGAGAGGCAAGGCCCTAGCTATGGTGATGTTGTACACAAGGTGTTTGCGAGTTCAGGCCCTTCTCGGAGGAAGTAACAGCCCTATGTCTCGGTGCCAGGAGGCTTGGTCGACTGGTATGTGTATACGTGTGTTACAGAGGTGCGAACCCTTGTTCTGGAGGAGGGGGGTGGCTTATATAGTACACCAGGACCCAGCCATGCCCCACGTTACCAAGGGTTCAATGTACATTAAGGCAGACGTTACTGGTAACGCCTGCAGTAAAGGATAATTAAGGTGTTTACTACGGCGAGTAAATACAGGACCGTTGCTGTCCCAAGTGATGCTTGACCTTCGGAGGTCGAGTGCCCTGGATTGGTCGAGTGGGGTTGAGTCGTCTTGCGGAGGGGGCACAGTCGAGTGGAGTGTCTTCTTGGACCGTCTCAGTCGATTGCCTCCACTGTCATAAGTTTTGATCTTCTAGGGTAGTACCTTTGGTGGGGTACCTTGGCCGGGCTTGTGACCCTACCCTAGGTCTGTAACCTCGTCAGTAGCCCCCGAATGGATTGAGGCTTGAGCAAGAGAGTGCTGAGGGAAGCTCTGGTTCAGGCTCGACATCTCTGGGGTAGATTGTTTCGGAGCTTGTACCTTGGGCAGTCTTCCTCAGTCGTGTCTTGGTCGCCTTGATCGATTCTGGATCCGCCGAGTGAGTTAGTCGCTTCTTGCGTCGACTGGACTTCTTGCGTCGACTGGACTTTGCGCCAAGCGTCGGGCGCCGTGAGCGCGTGCCATTTTCGACGGGATTCGTTGCCCTTCGGCCGCCGGATTCGGCGGGGTTTCCGAAATTTGGGGGAGCGCACGGGACGGGACGTGCCGCAGCAATCGGAGAGACGCGCTTGGGACGCCTCGATCCTCGCGCCACCTTTTTTGCCACGTATCGCGCCAGCGTCTGTTACGGGATTTGATAAGATTACACGGGGCCACCGGTCAGCCACTCGACCGGGCTGCTATAAGGGCGCGCCGAGCCCGTAGCGGGGGGCACTGTCCGCCCAATCTTTCTCCTTCCGCCTCTGCTTCTTCGCTGCGCCCCTGCTTCTTCTCGCCTCTCTCCACAGCGACCGCCGGCGTGCGAGCCATGGGCAAAGACAAGACTGCGGCTATGGAGCGCTCGAAGAAGGCGGCGTCGGGGAAGGGGAGGCGATCCGGCCGGAGTGGATCGTTGTCGAGGTCCGGACTCCCCGCTGGTTGGATCCAGGGAGATTGGATCCGGTCCTCCGTCGTGGTGGAGGATCTGGAGGAGCTGGAGGAGGAAGGGTTGATCGCCCGCGGCTCCTGGCGGGCGCCGGGGGGAGAACTCGAGCCCCGGCCGCGGGAGGGCGAGTGCATCCTCCACGCTACCCACGTCGACCGAGGTTTTTCTATGCCCCTGCATCCTTTCTTCCGCGCGTTCTTGATTTTCTTTGGTGCCTGATACGTCCAAAACGTATCTATAATTTCTGCTTGCTCCATGCTTCTTTTGTGTGATATTGCTATGATATTGATGCACTTCCATACACTTTTGATCATATTTGGACTAACCTATTAACTCAGTGCACCACAGTGCCAGTTCCTGTTTTCTGCTGTTTTTCTATTTCAGGTTTCCCCCATATTAAAAGTGCTCCAAAATTACAGGAAAAATATAGGAAAAATCAGCGTACAAGAAGCTTCGCGAAGAACCAAAGATGGGCCAGAGGGGAGCCAGGGGAGGCCCAGGCGGCCACCTGGCGCGGCCCCACTCCTAGCCGCGCCAGGGGGGCGCCTAGGGCCCCTGCTCCGCCTCTGGCTGCCCCCCTTCGCCTATATATCCCTCTCGTCCCAAAACCCTCGAGGACAGAACCCTTTTTCGCGATCTCGCCTCTGTTCTGCCGCCGCAGCGCTTCCAAGATCGGGAGCATCAGGAGAACTCTTGTAATGCCCAGGATGGAGTTATACCTCCTACGTGTCGAGGCACGACTTAAAGGCATAAGTCCATCCTAGAATGATCTCAAGTTTGGTATCTTTGCACAACTCATGTAAAAGTGGGATTAAAATGCAAAAGGAGATAGTTGGCTTACACTCGCCACTTCACACAATACATTACATAAGCAATACATCATTCAGAACATCACAACCCGACTACGGGTAAGAACCAAAAGAAAGATACCAAAACAACAAAAGCCACAGGTCAGGATCGAATCCTAGTAGAAACCACTACTGAACATCGAAACGTCACAAGCAAACGGTCACAAACTTCAACGAGCTCCTGGTGAAGCACTGATCCATCGCCTGCTTCAAACTCGGCTGAACCTGCACCTGGTGTGGTGAAGTAACTGTGAGCCACAGAGGACTCAGCAATCCCGTTCCCGGGTAACACGACTATTTAAGCCTTGGGTGAGGATAAGGCTGAAGGAAAGAATAAGAGGTGAAGGAACAAACAAGAGTCTGCAGCAGCAACTAGCACTAACTTACGCAAAAGAGAGCGAGAAGAGAAGTGCATCGGTCGAAAAAAATGATCACGAAGTGATCCTAGCTAAAGCCGGTCAAACATAACCCCACCGTGTTCAACTCCCGAATCCCTATTCGGAAATTGACAGTCACGGTACACACGCGGGTAGTGTATTAGAAACATTGTGTCAAGTTATCTACAATCGGAATTAACAAGCTCCCATCTGCCACATAACCGCGGGCACGGCTTTCGAAAGTTCAAACCCTGCAGGGGTGTTCCAACTTGACCCATTACAAGCCCACGATCCGCGGAGTCGCAACTCCATAGGTGGGAAGGCCCGAGTATTCTCGGAATCCCGTGCTCAAGTTAAATCGAACTAAGGTAAGGCTAATCCAGCAAATCCTCCCGGCGTGTCGACACCCTGATAGTAGCCGCGCGTATCTAAGTCTCAGGACACGACCGGATGGGCGATGCTACAGGTATACCAAATACCTCGGGTTGCCCCAAGGCGGCCCTGCAGGACCCCCGTTTGGGACCAACACCATCAGCACTGGCCCCCCCTGCTATGTAGAAAAATAAAGGATCCTCGAGGGAGCGACCCTCTATGCAAATTTAATTTAATTAATTAAGTTGTTATTATGAGGCAAATAGTACCAAATGTTGGGACTTGCTGGAAAAGACTTAGCACTTAGCGGTTTATCAAGGGGGTCCCATACACCCCAACCGTGTTAGGAACGCATAATCAAGGAACATAACACCGGTTTATACGGTTCCTAACGGCATGAGTGGAACAAAACACCAAGCAAAAGGCTTAGCCTTCCACCCTGCCAGTATATAGATGATTTCATTTTTAAGCATTTATATAGTGTGATATAACCCAACCAAAACTTCAACATGAAGTAAGCATCTTCAATCTTCACCTGCAACTAACAATGCTATAAGAAGGGCTGAGCGAAGCGTACTTAGCCAAGCAACGGTTTGCATAGGTAGGGTGGTTAAACATGGCAATTGGTTACAAGTAGGAGGCTGACAAGAAAGACATGGGCATCGAGGCAAAACTAAAGAGCGGATCTACTAGCAAGAGGCAAAAATAGTAATAGTATCCGGGTTCGGTCATCTTGCCTGGAATTCCACAAAGGAAGAAGAACGGATCCAAGAAGCAGACGGAGCAACAGACGAGCGGATCCTCACAACTCCGGAACGGAACCGAAGCTAACAAGAGAAGCAACCGGAAACAAACAAACAACACGGTAAACACACAAACATCAACAAGGCATACGATGCACATCCAAGTATGATGCATGTCCGGTTTAAATGGCAAGGCAAAGTGCACAAACAAAACTACAAGTTAAGTGGAGCTCAATATGCAACGAGTTGCATATTGACGAAACACCACATATTAATTATTTAGTTGACTCTCATTATTTACAAGACAAGATTAAATGTTTTTAGCATGGCAAGAGGTGAAGCATAATAAAACTACACTATTAAGACAATTTAAATGAGGCCGGAGAATAACAACAACATATCCGGAAAATCCTCATGAGCATGTTTAGTAATTATAAAAGCAACAACAATTAAACATTTTTGTGTTGTTAATATGATGCGGATGGCATGATCAAGTTTATGCAAGTTTTATTAAAAGGGTTGACTTAAGAGGAAGACATGAAGTGTTTGTCACCGTGGTGGAAAGAAAGAGTGCCACGGCAACGATTCCGAAAATGATGCCACGGCAACATATCGGTACCGGTAACTCGTTGAGAGACCGGTGCAAAAGGTGACGAAGCGAGTCAAACGAGATGATGGGGTGTTCCCGTTGCCGGGTTCCCACGAGTCGGTGGCGAGGCAACCGAGGGACAAGACAAAGGTCGGAACGGGCACGAAGCACACAAGGGAAGCATTTCATACAACACAAACAAGCATGCATCACACGGGTCACGTCTCGGGGTTATACCTTCGAAACACTCGTTTCGGGATGGTTCGAGTTCGTCGAGGAACGTAGGGGTAGTAGTTGTACACGGCCGTAGAGGGAAGTAGACGTTCGGGCGACGGTAGTGGTACTTGGTGCTTCCGGGCGTCGGTAGTCGTACACGGGGCGACGGTAGTGGAACTCGTTCCGTAGATGTACTTGGCGCATCCGTCTTTTCCGAGCGACGGTAGTGGTACACGCGACGGTAGTCGTTCGGGTCGTCGTGGTACTTGAGGTTCCCGTTTGCGATGGTAGAGGAAGTAGTGGTACTCGTCGTTCTCGAGTGCTCCGGTCGTCGAGGTACTTGTACATGTAGTGGTACTTGTCGGGTCGTCGGCGACTCGAAGGTGTACACGGGTCGACGTTCTCGTATATGTAGTCGTTCTCGAGCTCGTAGCCGTAGGCGTACAAGGGTCCAAAAGTAGAAAAACTTGTTGTCTTCCTGGTTAACTGAGATTAACAAAAACAGCACAACAAAAAAAACAGGAAAAAGAAGGACTGCGGGGGTTGCGGCTCGGGACGAAGGAAGCCGGCGACGAGGCTTGCAGGGGACGGGCAGAGGAGGAGGATGCAGCGCCTGGCCGCGCGTTGGACGGCGGCACGGTCGGAAGGAGAGGGCCGGTGCGGCGGGGTCGCTGCCCTGGCAACGGAGGCGAGGACGGGGTGAGGCCGCGGAGGAGATCCCGCGGCGGCCGGCGGCTTCCTGGCCGGGCCGGGCCGGCTCGCGGCGCTCCTGGCGCGGACGACGAGAGGGCGAGGCGGCGCTGCGGGAAAGGGCGCTCGGGGCCGCGGCATACGGGCATCGAGCCCTGGCTCGACGGAAGACCGAAGGGAGGCGCAGGAGGAGAGCCCCTGGCCAGCTCGCGGACGAACTGGGCGCGGCGGAAGAGGCGATGGGCGCTGGACGGTGAAGCCGGGGAGGAAGAGGCCCTGCCGCGGAGCTCGCGAAGAGGGAGGCACGGGCGCGGGCTGCTCCTGGCGACGGGCAGATGGAGACCGCGGGGCTCCTGCGCGGAGGGAGACGAAGAGGATGCGGGGAGAAGAGGGCCAGAGGGAAAGAGGATCGAAGGAAAGGGAGATGCGGGCGAGGGGAAAGATCGAGGGAAAACGGGGATGGTTCGGCCGCGAGGGGAAGAAAGGGAAAACCGGCGGCGCAGGAGGGGAACAGAGGGATGAGCGAGGGATTAGGGTTGGGGAGTGCGGTCGGTTGGGCCAAGAAGAATGGGCCGCAGAGGTTGAGGAGGGGGACCAAGAGGCTGGGCCTGAAGGGAGGCCTGGAAAGAATTGGGCCAGAGGCCTGGGCTGCACTCTTTAAAACTGCTGCTGAACTAATTAATTCTCTTTTAAAACAAAAGAGAAAAGGAGAAAGAAAAGAAAGAGAAGGTAGGGGAGGAATTTGTGCAAGAGGTCAAATTCCCCGGGCTCACAAAAATGTCAGGAATTAAACAAAATTGAAGGAGGGTTTTTTGGAAGAACCTCGAAACAACGGAAAAAAATTACCGGCAAGATTTTGAAGGTGAAACTCGAAGTGAAAAGACAATGGGGAATTATGCACGTGTGTTATGTTGATTCCGAAGCAATGGAATATTTATTAATATAGCTCCATATTTATTAGGAGGCTTTTATATGTTATAAAGAGAAGACATCTTCCCTCGATTTAAATGGACCGAAGGTCCACACGATTTATTAGGTTGAGATGCAAAGATTAAAATGACATGATGGCATGATGACATGATGCAATGCAAAAATAAAAACACAAGCACAAAAGGAACACACGGGAGAAACCCCGGAACATCTGGAATCTTCTGGAAGCTTCTGGAATCTTCTGGGACGTCGGTCTCGGGCGTCACAACTCTTCCCGGCACCCTGCCGGAGGGGAGAACCACCACCGGGAGCTTCTCCACCACCATGGAGGCTTCCCGGATGAGTCGTGAGTAGTCCACCTTGGACCATGGGTCCATGATCAGTAGCTATGTGATGTTCTCCTCCCCTCTTTGCTCTTCATGGTTTAGACCTCGTGAGCTGCCCTACATGATCGAGGCACATATGTAATCTTTCTGCTGTTGCTTTGCTGAGTTTGCTGGGATCTGATGGATTATGAGACTATGTTCAGATTGTGTTTGAGTAATATATTTGATTCACCTCTTTTATATCTTTGTTCTTGAGTAATTCTTGCCTGTTCTCCGTTGCTGTTTATTGCTTTGGCCAAGTAGTAGGTAGTAACTCCAAGAGGGAGCGTTATGCTTGATTGTGGGTTCATGCCCCCTGATGACTAGCTTGAGTGACAGAAACATGAGTCTAGGGGATGTGCTGTTGCCACAAGGAAGAAAACAACGGTGCTTGTACTTGCGGGTGCAAGGATTGTTTACTTTACGCAAAGTTCTGTTAATGCAGTTGTGTGTTGCTTTGAGTTTACACTTTGGGTGGGATTCGCAACTTAATACCAGCGAGATGTTCTGGATAGATATCTCAAGGTAGATGATTAGTAGTAGATGCAGATGGATTTCGGTCTACTTGCCTTGGCGTACCGCCCATGCTTTTGAGCCTCTACCTTTCTTTGCAGCATAGTTAGTATTGGTTTGCGCACATAATCCTGTCAATTGCCCAGCTGTAATTTGTTTACCTTGCTTTGCTGTTTTATCGTCTTTTGGGAGAGAGTCATCACTAGTGAACATCATGGGACCCCGGTCCATATTACCACCGCTGATCACACCTTCTATTTACTTCCTGTTTTTATTTCCTAGTTGCAGTCATAGCTATCATTATTATCTCTTGTGTTTGATCCTTTGTAAACAACAAGGCCGGAGGGATTGACAATCTCTCTGTACTCGTTGGGAGCAAAGTTATATGTATCTGTGTGCAGGTCCCGTCAACCGCTAAGTTTCTGGCGCCGTTGACACCTACTTGTCGACCCTCGGAGTCTCACGGGATTCGATCCTTGGTATCTTTGCCAAGGGAAATTTGCCGCTACGCTACATCTCAACCTTCCACTTGGGGTAACCAACGAGGGGCGAGAAGCCATCAAGCAAGTTTCTGGCGCCGTTGTCGAGGACTCCACTCTTCAAGATAGGGGAGTTGCATGCTATCTTTTATCTTTGCTTTTTAGTCTTGTTAGTTTACCTTTCAGTTTTTGCTTTAGTGTCCCTTACCAAAAATCACAAAAATAGTTATCTTGCTTGCTGCTGCTATGGGTTCCACCGAGAACACCAAGTTGTGTGACTTCACTAGTCATAACAACAGTGACTTTATCTGCACGCCTATTGTTACACCTGCCACTTCAGCACCTTCTTATGAGATTAAACCTGCTTTGCTGAACCTAGTTATGAAAGATCAATTCTCCGGTGCTGGAGATGATGCTGCTTTGCACTTAAATAATTTTGTTGAGCTCTGTGATATGCAAAAGTACAAAGAAGTAGATGGTGATATTGTTAAGCTTAAGCTTTTTCCTTTCTCCTTGAGAGGAGGAGCTAAAATCTGGTTTCAATCCTTGCCTAGGAATAGTATAGATTCTTGGGACAAGTGCAAGGATGCCTTTATTGGGAAGTACTATCCCCCTGCTAAAATTATCCAATTAAGGAGTAACATAATGAATTTTAAACAATTGGATAATGAACACGTTGCCCAAGCTTGGGAACGCATGAAATCTCTTGTCAAGAACTGCCCTACTCATGGTTTGACTACTTGGGTGGTTATCCAAACTTTTTATGAAGGCTTGAACTTTACCTCGCGGAACTTGTTAGATTCGGCCGCGGGAGGAACCTTTATGTCAACTACACTTGGTGCTGCGACGAAGCTTCTCGACGAGATGATGACCAATTATTCCCAATGGCACACCGAACGCGCTCCAACAGGTAGGAAGGTAAACTCTGTCGAGGAGATTTCCTCCCTAAATGAAAAAGTTGACTTGATCATGTCTCTACTTTCCAAGCAATCTTCTATTGATCCTCATGATGTTCCTTTAAATTCTTTGATTGCTCAAGATCAAGTAGATGTGAACTTTATCTCTAGAAACAATTTCAATAACAATGCTTATAGGAGTAATTTTGGTAGCAACCCTAGACCGTTCCCCTCTAATTCCTATGGGAACAACAATGCTTATCCTAGCACCAAGAACTCCACTTCTGAACTAGAGATTATGCTTAAAGACTTCATCACTACCCAAAAGGCCTTCAATAAGAGTGTAGAAGAAAAACTAGACAAACTAGATAATCTCTCTTCGAAGGTAGACAATTTAGCCCATGAGGTAGAGTTGCTTAAAATTAGAACTTCTCCTCTTGAGGAGAGGAAGACCACTCCTATGAATGCTATTCAAGTGCAAATTAATGAAAACATTAGGATGATGGCTAAACTTAAAGAGAGATGGGCTAGAGAAAAGGAGGAAGAAGATAGAATTAAGAGCCTTCCTACGCACCACACTGTTGCTACTATCCAAGTTGTTGAGGATATCCAAACTCTTAGCACGCAATGCACTCCTAGTCCCATTGGACCTATTAATGGTGATGCTATGACCTCAACCGTAGAAGAAGAAACTCCTATGACCATAGAAGCTACCAAACAAGTGAGCCTAAAGGACACCACTACCACTTTACTTGATAGTAGTGACCTTGATTTTGATAATTGCACCCTTTCTGAAGTTATTGGTTTTCTTCACAAGATGTCTAGAGATCCCCACACTAGCACACTTAATCTTGCCTTCACGGAGCATATCACTAATGCTCTCATCAAAGCTAGGGAGGAGAAGCTTAGGGTAGAAGCCTCCATACCTAGAAAGCTAGAATATAGTTGGGATCCTATGATTAAAATTAAGTTGAATAACTTCTCTTGCTATGCTTTATGTGATGTTGGAGCTAGTACCTCCGTTATGCCCAAAAGAATGTATGATATGTTTGAATTGAAACCTTTTGATCCTTGTTCTTTTGGTGTTCGTCTTGTTGATTCTTCCGTAAAGAAACCTTTGGGGAAGATCGACGATGTTCTTATCATTGTCAATGACAATTATGTTCCCGTTGATTTTACTATTATGGATATTGAATGTGAACCTTCATGTCCAATTATTTTGGGACGTCCTTTTCTTCGCACCGTTGGTGCTATCATTGACATGAAAGAGGGGAATATAAAATTCCAATTCCCTCTCAAGAAAGGGATGGAACACTTCCCTAGAAAGAAGATTAAGTTGCCTTTTGAGTCCGTTACACGGGCTAGCTATTCTCTTACTCTCGATAAAACTTGATCTTCTCTTTTTGCATCATGCCTAGCTTAAAGGCATAAAAGAAAGCGCTTTTGGGAGGCATCCCACAACGAGTTAGGTTTTATTTTACTTTTGTTGTGTCTTGATGTTTGTTACTACAGTAGCATCATCATTGTATCTTTTCTTTTCAGCTTTGTGCCAAGTTTAGCCTCCGATTGCAAGAAAGTTCAAAAGTTGTGACGTGCTGTCCAGAAAACAGATTTTGTCCTTGGACAGAAAAATTCGAATAAAATCACCAGATCATCTTTTCGATCTGAATTGTTTTGACAGCGTGCTCTATACAATTGGCTTTCGAGCGTCTGTTCTGAGTTTTTTTATTTGAGTTGCAGAAGTGCCCCGAAAAAATTATTTACTACCCGCTGGTCTGTTTTTCACAGATTCTGTCCTGTTTTGCCTTTTCTTCGTTTTGCAAACCTTGAGCTTGCTTTTTATTTGCAAAAACCTTTTGGCAATCTTGATAAACAGTAGCTCTTCAAGATTATCTTTATTTCCAGTAGGGAAAAATTATTTTATTGTGGGTACTAACCTCGCTAATCAGATTATGATGAGTTATGTATGAAGGGAGTTTTCAAGTGTGCGAGGGAAGATGATAAAAGAAGATTCAGGAGGGTCAAACGCTCAAGCTTGGGGATGCCCCCGTGCACCCCCAAGAAATATTCAAGAAGACTCAAGCGTCTAAGCTTGGGGATGCCCCATGCATCCCCTTCTCCATCAACAATTATCAGTTCGTCTTTCGTTCCACTATAGATTTATCACTTCATGCGTTATGTGCTATGCTTGGAGCGTCTTGCTCTTAGTTTCTTTTTTTAGTTTTCTTTAGCTTTGCTTACTGTGCATAACAAGTTAGAACCCGGCTTTCTTTGTGTGGGAGAGAAACACGCTCCACTTCAACCCAGAACACGACATAGGATTTTCATGCTTATCTTTGCTGTGTGTGTTCTTTGTCTTTCCATAGCTGCTTTCATGTTTAGCTCTTAGTTTTCATACTTTTCTTTTTAAAGAGCTTTTGTTTAGTTGGTTGCTGGACTCTCTTCAGTTTTCATATTTATCTTGTTAAGAGAGTTTGCCTGTTGCACTGAGTTGTGTGTCTTAACTTAAAGTAGGTAATTGAGGTTGCTATTTAATTTTAGTAGTAACTTGCAATAGTTTTGAGGTATTGCCATGAGTAATGTCTGAACTTTTGGTGTCAAGAGCTTTAGCCTATTAGTGATAGATGTCGTATTTTGGGCAATCCGTGTTTATTTTCGAAAACCTACAAAATAGTTGAGAACTTTAGCTACTAGATAGATCACTAATCTTTGGAGGGATCGAATATTAGAGTACACTCACGTACCATGAGTCGAGGATGCGCAAGGATAACCAAACCCCCATACACTCCTCCTCGGGGTACTTGTCTCTTTGTGAACCTCCTAATTAGATTGAGAGTTATCGATAATAAGTGCATGAGTTCTTCGGACTAATGTGAGTATTCGAAAGTTGACACTTCCATCTAGCC
This sequence comes from Secale cereale, assembly GCA_902687465.1. Classification (NCBI taxonomy): domain Eukaryota; kingdom Viridiplantae; phylum Streptophyta; class Magnoliopsida; order Poales; family Poaceae; genus Secale; species Secale cereale. The sequence goes on from LR738714.1 coordinate 777,819,455, forward strand.
ATATTTTTCTAGCCTCTTCGGTACCGTGCATTGCCCTTTCTCACCTCGAGAGTTGGCGCATACTTCGCCGGTGCATCCAAATCCTTGGCACGATACGCTCTGTCATCATAAGCCTCATTATATCCTTCCTCAAAACAGCCACCATACCTACCTATCAAGGCATTTCCATAGCCTTTCCGAGATACATTGCCATGCAACATCCATCTTCTCATGACTTGATCTTCATGGCATACATGCTTTTTGCTTGATCGATGAGCCGCATGCTAGTTGGGTCTTGCCCTAATCATTGCTACATGACGCGCTAGTATCATTGCATATCCTGCTACACCGACAGAGGCATACATTTGCATACATCATGATAGTTTCATTTTATTTATGTTGAGTACTTTTGTAAAGTGTGAAAGATCTTCTATACTTCTTGTAATATATAGAGTGTTGCCCCTAAAGTGAGGAAAAGATCCCAAAGAGGAAAAAATCAAAAGATCCCAAAGAGGACAAATGAGAGTTAAATAGAAAGAGCCATTGAGGCCACAAAAAAATTAAAAAAATAGAAAAAAGAGAAAAAGAAATAAAAAGAGAGAAGGGGGCACACTACTATTCCTTTTGAGAGATCCACACTCGCACTTCATCTTATACCTTGTACTCCATAGATATTATCATTCATGCATATAGCTATGTGGGGACCTTCACACTATAGAACTTGGCTTGTATATTCCAATGATGTGCCTCCTCAAAAGAGCTCTAGGTCTTCTTGAGCGAGCAAGTTGGATGCACCCCCACTAGTTCCATTGGAGAGCTTACCTTAGCTCATATGTGCATCCGTTGCATGGCAATCCCTACTCCTCACATCATATCTATCATTTGGCTTTCTCTCGCCTATGATTGTCCTCATTGATGTGAGCCTTTCACACCTTTTTTTTTGTCTTCCCCCTCCATCATTTTTCTCTCTTTGCCATCCTAAGTGTCAACTTTCTTGCTTACGCTCATCCATTGCATGAGTGCTCAAAATATCGAAAGGGAGTGGATCATTTTGACTTGTACCTGGCTAGTGGTCTGGGGATGAGTCAAGATAAGATTCCAAAGAAGACCAAGTGTGAAACTTTAGTAGATTAAGTTCTCAACAATACAAAAACTATGTTTTACTCTCTCGTATATCCCTATCCCCTTTCTTGCACGCAAACACCATTTAGAGACATTCGAGTCACGGACAGCGAGAGCTCTTGCACCTTTATGTTCTTATGTTGCTTGTTACAATGCTAATATAGACTCTTGCTTGTTATGACTTGAATTGAATTACATTCCTTGTTTGCTTTACTTAAAAATTTCTTATATGGTTGGTAGCATGTCACCACAGAAATTATGCTTGTTATCATTTACCTACTCGAGGACGAGCAGAAATTAAGCTTGGGGATGTTGATACGTCCAAAACGTATCTATAATTTCTGCTTGCTCCATGCTTCTTTTGTGTGATATTGCTATGATATTGATGCACTTCCATAAACTTTTGATCATATTTGGACTAACCTATTAACTCAGTGCACCACAGTGCCAGTTCCTGTTTTCTGCTGTTTTTCTATTTCAGGTTTCCCCCATATTAAAAGTGCTCCAAAAATTCCAGGAAAAATATAGGAAAAATCAGCGTACAGGAAGCTTCGCGAAGAACCAAAGATGGGCCAGAGGGGAGCCAGGGGAGGCCCAGGCGGCCACCTGGCGCGGCCCCACTCCTGGCGGCGCCAGGGGGGCGCCTGGGGCCCCTGCTCCGCCTCTGGCTGCCCCCCTTCGCCTATATATCCCTCTCGTCCCGAAACCCTCGAGGACAGAACCCTTTTTCGCGATCTCGCCTCTGTTCCGCCGTCGCAACGCTTCCAAGATCGGGAGCATCAGGAGAACTCTTCCCGGCACCCTGCCGGAGGGGAGAACCACCACCGTGAGCTTCTCCACCACCATGGACGCTTCCCGGATGAGTCGTGAGTAGTCCACCTTGGACCATGGGTCCATGATCAGTAGCTATGTGATGTTCTCCTCCCCTCTTTGCTCTTCATGGTTTAGACCTCGTGAGCTGCCCTACATGATCGAGGCACATATGTTATCTTTCTGCTGTTGTTTTGCTGAGTTTGCTGGGATCTGATGGATTATGAGACTATGTTCAGATTGTGTTTGAGTAATATATTTGATTCACCTCTTTTATATCTTTGTTCTTGAGTAATTCTTGCATGTTCTCCGTTGCTGTTTATTGCTTTGGCCAAGTAGTAGGTAGTAACTCCAAGAGGGAACGTTATGCTTGATTGTGGGTTCATGCCCCCTGATGACTAGCTTGAGTGACAGAAACATGAGTCTAGGGGATGTGCTGTTGCCACAAGGGAGAAAACAACGGTGCTTGTACTTGCGGGTGCAAGGATTGTTTACTTTACGCAAAGTTCTTTTAATGCAGTTGTTTGTTGCTTTGAGTTTACACTATGGTGGGATTCGCAACTTAATACCAGCGAGATGTTCTGGATAGATATCTCAAGGTGGATGATTAGTAGTAGATGCAGATGGATTTCGGTCTAGTTGCCTTGGCGTGCCGCCCATGCCTTTGAGCCTCTACCTTTCTTTGCAGCATAGTTACCATTGGTTTGCGCACATAATCCTGTCAATTGCCCAGCTGTAATTTGTTTACCTCGCTTTGCTGTTTTATCGTCTTTTGGGTGAGAGACATCACTAGTGAACATCATGGGACCCCGATCCATATTACCACCGCTGATAGCACCTTCTATTTACTTCCTATTTTTATTTCCTAGTTGCAGTCATAGCTATCATTATTATCTCTTGTGTTTGATCCTTTGTAAACAACAAGGCCGGAGGGATTGACAACCTCTCTGTACTCGTTGGGAGCAAAGTTATCTGTATCTGTGTGCAGGTCCCGTCAACCGCTAAGTTTCTGGCGCCGTTAATACCTCCTTGTCGACCCTCGGAGTCTCACGGGATTCGATCCTTGGTATCTTTGCCAAGGGAAATTTGCCGCTACGCTACATCTCAACCTTCCACTTGGGGTAACCAACAAGGGGCGAGAAGCCATCAGTGCCCAGTTGCACTACTTCACGCCCAACTCCATCGCTTTCCTCTCTGCCTTTGTTTCCATGTGCGAGAACTTCCTCGGTTGCCGACCGCACTAGGGTTTGTTCAAACACATTTTCACCTGCCGCTCGCAAACCGTTAAGAGGGTGAACCCGACTGACGGCAAGACGCACGTCCTCCAGGCGTGCGGCGGACTCAGGAACCAGCTTAGGAATAGGATCTCTTTTCCCCCCATGATCTTTCCGGAGTCGATTCAGTGCTGGCAGTCGACCTGGTTTTACTACAAGGACAGTCCGACTCCGGGTCAGTCGACTGGTCTTCCTCCATTCACTCTAGGTCGAGCCAGCCCACCTCCTTCGATGATAGTGGGTAAGGCCGAGAGGGCCGAAGTGGACATGTTGGTGGAGCGGGTCGTCCAGTTAGTCCACGAGGGGGTCACGGGGATGGATCTGTTTGAGGCGTATCTCACGCGGAAGATCTAGCCGCTCCAAGCCCGGGACCACCCGATGTGGTTGTATTCTGGCACTGACGACTCGTCGCGAGTCCACCTGGAGGCGGCCGACCCGAAGTACGTGGTGCAGTGCTTGACGTGCATCACTGGGAATAAAGACAACCCCAGGGGATCTGGGAGGGTCATCCCGTTCGATGCTGACCATCTTCCTGACAAGGTTAGTCTCCCGCTTCCGAGTGACGTTTCTGTCGTCTGGCTTGCGATTTGTTCTTGATGGATCCGACTGATACTTGGTCAAACTTCTCTCTTTGCAGATCTACACAGAGATGTATTCACTGCCCAACGGGGACTTGGTCCAGGAGGGCGAAGAGGGCATGGGCGACGCCGCCGAGTGGAAGTCGGAGGAGGTGACCGAGGAGAGCGAGGACTACAGCAGCGGGGAGGAGGTCGAGTCACCTCCCCGTGATGAGCGTCGATCCAAGGAGATGTACGACCCAGGGGCCGCACGTCTTCGGGCGGGTCCCTTGGGCTCTCGGACGCCCAAGCGCACTCGAACGGCCAGTCCTGACCCCGCCGAGAAGATTCCCAAGCAGCCCAAGGTCACCACCACCAAGCCCCGGAAGGCCTTGCCCAGGATCAAGGTGGATGTACCCATCGCCTCCACGTAAGTGCCGCTTGGTCTTGTTTCCTTCTGCTTCTTGGAGGTCGACTGTAACTGATGTCGACTCATCTCCTGAGTGAACTATTCAGAGCCGCCGCTTCCACGACCTCGATGGACATCGACCGGGGTCGAGACGACGAGGAGACCGCGGACGCCGCGACATCCCGCGTAGGTGTGGGTTCTATGAAATCTGTCTTATTCTTGTTTTCTTTCGCGGGCGACGGTCGACTGAACTTTGCTCGCTGCTTGACTCGAAGTGCCGCGCCTCGTCATTGAGCTTTCGGATGACGATGAAGACGAGGAGCGTTTGGGAGGGGACCGACGGCGTACAGGGAAAAAGGGCCGGAAGACGCCTTCTGGATCAGAGGCCCAGCGTCAGGAGGATGCGGCCCGAGCCACGATCTCCTTCACCGTCCCTGCGTCGACCGTACGTTTGGCGTCGACAGCCGTCGACCCATCGCCTGCGTCGATCGTCGACCCAGCGTCCGCTCCAGTCGCCGACCCAGCACCTACTCCAGCCGTCGACCCAGCGCCAGTTCGTGCCATAGACCCAGCGCCCGTACCTGCCGTCGACCCTACGCCCGCTGCTTCGTTAGTTCTCTTCTCTTCCTACCGCCTCCCGGAGGATCCTGTGGGGGCGGCTCAAGAAGCCGTTCGCCAGGCGGGGGTGATGACGGAGAGGACGAAGGCGGCGTATGAGGCCAGCATGGCGGCTTATGATGCCAGTTCTGCTCTTCGGGCCAACGTTCAGGTACGTTGTCTTCACTGAAGTAGTCTTTGGTTTCGAGAGAATCTGCTGTTTTGATTCGTGAGATACCACACCCACTGGGTGTTCCCTTTTTTTGAGCTCGAGCCGGAATGATCTCGGCCGAGTGAAACCAGTGGGGGCACACTCAGTGCACCCACTGGGTGTAATCCCCGAGACCGTGGTCGACTGCTGGCGGTCGGCCATGGTCTTACTATAAAACTTTTCCTCCTTGCTGTTTTTTTTGAGCTTGAGCCGGAATGATCTCGGCCGAGTGAAACCAGTGGGGGCACGCTCAGTGCACCCACTGGGTGTAGTCCCCGAGGCTGCGGTTGAGTATTTTGACTCGACTGTAGTCTTATAATCTTGCTTTGTCGTGTTGATGCAGAAATCTTGCGAGTTTGGGGCCAAGTTTGCAGACCTTGAGAAGAAGTAAATCCAGCTTAACCTTGACTTGCAGTTGGCTCGCGACCACCTGAAGAAGACGCAGGACAATGCGGCTGGTAACTAACCCCGACCTTTTGTCGACTGACTTTTTGATAGATGTGCCTTGTGTTCCTTCATGTTCATCTGTCCAGTGGCGGCTTTGGTAGGTCAACTGAAGGCGGCCTTGGAGCAGAAGGATCTTGACCTGGCGGCGGCGCAGCAGGCGGCTCAAGAGAAGGCGGAACTGCCGGCGCAGAAGTTGGCTTCCGTGGGTGCGCTCGAGGCGGAGGTCATCAGACTGAGAGGCTCGCTCGACACAGCCAATCAAGAGGTGACTCAACTGAAGAACTCCAAGGCTGTCCTGAACGATAAGTACGAGGCTCTTTTTCGGAAGAGGGTTGATCTTGAGGCATATCTGGGCAACATTACCAAGAAATGGTACCTCGTGCTCGAAGGTATGCCTCCTTCGGCTTGGTTAAAGTTGGATTGGTCGACCCATATCTTGTCTGTTGACTCGACTTGCTGTTTTCGGTGCAGAGTTTTGTCGTAACTTTGAAGAGGAGACTGGACGGGTCGAGCCCGGCTTGGACCCAACCAACTCCATCGTGAAGGACGAGGTATCCATGAACATACTGAGGCTGGAGTCCCGTCTCACTGCGGCCACGGATTATCTGGGACGACTGAAGGCAGTGATGGCCCGAATCGACACCGCGCTCTGGAGGGGGATCGTGCAGGAGAAAGACCTCGAGTCCCTGATGACTCGACTCAACGAGATCCCCAACAGAGTGCAGGAGTGGAAGAAGTTGGCAGCCCGGGGAGGAGCCGACGTGGCGCTGTCCTTGGTCCGTGTGCACTGCTGTTGGGGAACGTAGTATTTTAAAATTTTCCTACGATCACGCAAGATCTATCTACCAGATGCATAGCAACGAGAGGGGAGAGTGAGTCTACGTACCCTCGTAGACCGAAAGCGGAAGCGTTTGAACAACGCGGTTGATGTAGTCATACGTCTTCACGGCCCGACCGATCAAGCACCGAAACTACGGCACCTCCGAGTTCTAGCACACGTTCAGCTCGATGACGTCCCTCGAACTCCGATCCAGCCGAGTGTCGAGGGAGAGTTCCGTCAGCACGACGGCGTGGTGACGATCTTGATGTTCTACCGTCGTAGGGCTTCGCCTAAGCACCGCTACAATATTTATCGAGGAGAACTATGGTGGAGGGGGGCACCGCACACGGCTAAGAGATCAAGAGATCAATTGTTGTGTCTAGAGGTGCCCCCCTGCCCCCGTATATAAAGGAGGGAGGGAGAGGCCGGCCCTAGAGGGGGCGCACCAAGTGTGGGGAGACCTACTAGGACTCCCAAGTCCTAGTAGGATTCCCCTTTCCTTTCCGGAGTAGGAGAGAAGGAAAGAGGGGAAGAGGGAGAAGGAAAAGGGGGCTGCACCCCTTGTCCAATTCGGAACAGAAGGGGGGTGCATGCCTCCTTCCTTTTGGCCTCTCTCCTCTATTCCCGTAACTCCCCGGTACTCCGAAAATACCTGAATCACTCGGAACCTTTCCGATGTCCGAATATAGTCGTCCAATATATCGATTTTTACGTCTCGACCATTTTGAGACTCCTCGTCATATCCCCGATCTCATCCGGGACTCCGAACTCCTTCGGTACATCAAAACTCATAATAAAACTATCATCAAAACCATAAGCGTGCGGACCCTACGGGTTCGAGAACTATGTAGACATGACCGAGACACGTCTCCGGTCAATAAACAATAGCGGAACCTGGATGCTCATATTGACTCCCACATATTCTACGAAGATCTTTATCGGTCAAACCGCATAACAACATACGTTGTTCCCTTTGTCATCGGTATGTTACTTGCCCGAGATTCGATCGTCGGTATCTCAATACCTAATTCAATCTCGTTACCGGCAAGTCTCTTTACTCGTTCCGTAATACATCATCCCGCAACTAACTCATTAGCTGCAATGCTTGCAAGGCTTATAGTGATGTGCTTTACCGAGTGGGCCCAGAGATACCTCTCCGACAATCGGAGTGACAAATCCTAATCTCGAAATACGCCAACCCAACAAGTACCTTCAGAGACACCTGTAGAGTACCTTTATAATCACCCAGTTACGTTGTGACGTTTGGTAGCACACAAAGTGTTCCTCCGGTATTCGGGAGTTGCATAATCTCATAGTCATAGGAACATGTATAAGTCATGAAGAAAGCAATAGCAGTAAAACTTAAACGATCATAGTGCTAAGCTAACGGATGGGTCTTGTCCATCACATCATTCTCCTAATGATGTGATCCCGTTGATCGAATGACAACTCATGTCTATGGCTAGGAAACATAACCATCTTTGATCAATGAGCTAGTCTAGTAGAGGCATACTAGGGACACTCTGTTTTGTCTATGTATTCACACATGTATTAAGTTTCCGGTTAATACAATTCTAGCATGAATAATAAACATTTATCATGATATAAGGAAATAAATAATAACTTTATTATTGCCTCTAGGGCATATTTCCTTCAGTCTCCCACTTGCACTAGAGTCAATAATCTAGTTCACATCGCCATGTGATTTAACACCGATAGTTCACATCGTCATGTGATTAACACCCAAAGGGTTTACTAGAGTCAATAATCTAGTTCACATCGCTATGTGATTAACACCCAAAGAGTACTAAGGTGTGATCATGTTTTGCTTCGTGAGAGAAGTTTAGTCAACGGGTCTGTCACATGCAGATCAGTATGTATTTCGCAAATGTCTATGTGTCTACAATGCTCTGCATGGAGCTACTCTAGCTAATTGCTCCCACTTTCAATACGCATCCAGATTGATACTTAGAGTCAGCTGGATTTAGTGTCAAAGCTTGCATCGGCGTAACCCTTTACGACGAACTCTTTATCACCTCCATAATCGAGAAACATTTCCTTAGTCATCCAGTTACTAAGGATAATTTTGACCGCTGTACAGTGATCTACTCCTGGATCACTATTGTACCTCCTTGTCAAACTCATGGCAAGGTACACAACATGTTTGGTACACAGCATGGCATACTTTATAGAACCTATGGCTGAGGCATAGGGAATGACTTTCATTCTCTCTATATTTTTCTGTCGTGGTCTGGCTTTGAGTCTTACTCAACTTCACACCTTACAAGTCAGGCAAGAACTCCTTCTTTGACCGATCCATTTTGAACTACTTCAAAATCTTATCAAGGTATGTACTCATCGAAAGTCTTATCAAGCGTCTTGATCTATCTCTATAGATCTTGATGCCCAATATGTAAGCAGCTTCACCGAGGTCTTTCTTTGAAAAACTCCTTTCAAACACTCCTTTATGCTTTCCAGAATATTCCACATTATTTCTGATCAACAATATGTCATTCACATATACTTATCAGAAATGTTGTAGTGCTCCCACTCACTTTCGTGTAAATACAGGCTTCACCGCAAGTCTGTATAAATCTATATGCTTTGATCAACTTATCAAAGCGTATATTCCAACTCCGAGATCCTTGCACCAGTCCATAGATGGATCGTTGGAGCTTGCAAATTTTGTTAGCACCTTTAGGATTGACAAAACCTTCTGGTTGCTTCATATACAATTCTTCTTTAATAAATCCATTAAAGAATGCAGTTTTATTGTCCATTTGCCAGATTTCATAAAATGCGGCAATTGCTAACATGATTGAGACAGACTTAAGCATCGCTACGGGTGAGAAAGTCTCATCGTAGTCAACTCCTTGAACTTGTCGAAAACCTTTCGCAACAAGTCGAGCTTTGTAAACAGTAACATTACTATTAGCGTCAGTCTTCCTCTTGAAGATCCATTTATTTTCGATGGCTTGCCGACCATCGGGCAAGTCAACCAAAGTCCACACTTTGTTCTCATACATGGATCCCATCTCAGATTTCATGGTCTCAAGCCATTTTGCGGAATCTGGGCTCATCATCGCTTCCTCATAGTTCGTAGGTTCATCATGGTCCAGTAACATGACTTCCAGAACCGGGTTGCCGTACCACTCTGGTGCGGAACGTACTCTGGTTGATCTACGAAGTTCAGCAGTAACTTGATCCGAAGTTTCATGATCATCATCATTAGCTTTCTCACTAATTGGTGTAGGAATCACTGGAACCAGTTTCTGTGATGTACTACTATCCAATTCGGGAGAAGGTACAATTACATCATCAAGTTCCACTTTCCTCCCACTCACTTCTTTCGAGAGAAACTCCTTCTCTAGAAAGGATCCACTCTTAGCAACAAAGACCTTGCCTTCGGATCTGTGATAGAAGGTGTACCCAACAGTTTCTTTTGGGTATCCTATGAAGATTTACTTCTCTGATTTGGGTTCGAGCTTATCATGTTGAAAACTTTTTCACATAAGCATCATAGTCCCAGACTTAAAGAAATGACAGCTTAGGTTTCTCGTCAAACCGCAGTTCATACGGTGTCATCTCCACGAATTTAGATGGTGCCCAATTTAACGTGAATGTAGCTGTGTCTAATGCATAACCCCAAAAGCAATAGTGGTAGATCGGTAAGAGACATCATTGATCGCACCATATCTAATAAAGTACGGTTATGACGTTCGGACACACCATTACACTGTGGTGTTCCAGGTGGCGTGAGTAGTGAAACTATTTCACATTGTTTTTACTGAAGGCCAAACTCGCTAACTCAAATATTTTACCTCTACGATCATATCGTAGAAACTCTAATTTTCTTGTTACGATGATTCTCCACTTCACTCTGAAATTCTTTGAACTTTTCAAATGTTTCAGACTTGTGCTTCATTAAGTAGATATACCCATATCTGCTCAAATCATCGGTGAAGGTCAGAAAATAACGATACCTGCTGCGAGCTTCAACACTCATTGGTCCGCATATATCAGTACGTATGATTTCCAACAACTCTGTTGCTCGCTCCACAGTTCCGGAGAACGGAGTTTTAGTCATCTTGCCCATGAGGCATGGTTCGCAAGCACCAAGTGATTCATAATCAAGTGATTCCAAAAGTCCATCACTATGGAGTTTCTTCATGCGCTTTACACCAATATGACCTAAACGGCAGTGCCACAAATAAGTTGCACTATCATTATTAACCTTGCATCTTTTGGCTTCAATATTATGAATATGTGTATCACACGATCGAGATCCAACAAACCATTTTCATTTGGTGTATGACCATAGAAGGTTTTATTCATGTAAACAGAACAACAATTATTCTCTAACTTATATGAATAACCGTATTGCAATAAACATTATCAAATCATATTCATGCTCAACACAAACACCAAATAACACTTATTTAGGTTCAACACTAATCCCGAAAGTATAGGGAGTGTGCGATGATGATCATATCAATCTTGGAACCACTTCCAACACACTTTCGCCTTTAACTAGTTTCTGTTCATTATGCAACTCCCATTTCGAGTTACTACTCTTTAGCAACTGAACCAGTATCAAATACCGAGGGGTTGCTATAAACACTAGTAAAATACACATCAATAATCTGTATATCAAATATACCTTTGTTCACTTTGCCATCCTTCTTATCCACCAAATATCTAGGGTAGTTCCACTTCCAGTGACCTTTTCCTTTGCATTCGAAGCACTTAGTTTCAGGCTTGAGTTTAGCTTTGGGTTTCTTCACGGGAGTGACAACTTGCTTGTCATTCTTTTTTTTTTGAAGTTCCCCTTCTATCCCTTTGCCCTTTACTTGAAACAAGTGGTCTTATTAACCATCAACACTTGATGCTCTTTCTTGATTTCTACCTTCACCGATTTCAGGATCGCGAAGAGCTCGGGAATTACCTTCGTCATCCCTTGCATATTATAGTTCATCACGAAGTTCTACTAACTTGGTGATAGTGACTAGAGAACTTTTGTCAATTACTATCTTATCTGGAAGAATAACTCCCACTTGATTCAAGTAATTGTAGTACCCAGACAATCTGAGCACATGCTCACTGGTTGAGCTATTCTCCTCCATCTTGTAGGCAAAGTACTGTCAGAGGTCTTATACCTCTCGACACGGGCATGAGTATGAAATACTAATTTCAACTCGTGGAACATCTCATATGCTCCGTGGCATTCAAAATATTTTTGAAGTCCCGGTTATAAGCCGTAAAGCATGGCGCACTAAACTATCAAGTAGTCATCATACCGAGCTTGTCAAACATTCATAACGTCTGTATCTGCTCCTGCAATAGGTTCGTCACCTAGTGGTGCATCAAGGACATAATACTTCTGTGCAGCAATGAGGATAATCCTCAGATCACGGACCTAGCCCATATCATTGCTACTAACATCTTTCAACTTATATTTCTCTAGGAACATATAAAATAAACGGGGAGCTATATCGCGAGCTATTGATCTACAACACAGATATGCTAATACTACCAGGACTAAGTTCATGATAAATTAAAGTTCAATTAATCATATTACTTGAAGAACTCCCACTTAGATAGACATCCCTCTGGTCATCTAAATGATCACGTGATCCAAATCAACTAAACCATGTCCGATCATCATGTGAGATGGAGTAGTTTTCAATGGTGAACATCTTATGTTGATCATATCTACTATATGATTCACGCTCGACCTTTCGGTCTCCAGTGTTCCGAGGCCATATCTGCATATGCTAGGCTCGTCAAGTTTAACCCGAGTATTCTGCGTGTGCAAAACTGGCTTACACCCGTTGTATTTGAACGTAGAGCTTATCGCACCCGATCATCACGTGGTGTCTCGCCATGACGAACTTTCGCAACGGTGCATACTCAGGGAGAACACTTATACCTTGAAATGTTGTAAGGGATCATCTTATAATGCTACCGTCGAACTAAGCAAAATAAGAAGCATAATAAGATAAACATCACATGCAATCAAAATATGTGACATGATATGGCCATCATCATCTTGTGCTTTTGATCTCCATCTCCAAAGCACCGTCATGATCACCTTCGTCACCGGCGCGACACCTTGATCTCCATCGTAGCATCGTTGTCGTCTCGCCAACTATTGCTTCTACGACTATCGCCACCGCTTAGTGATAAAGTAAAGCAATTACATGACGATTGCATTTCATACAATAAAGCGACAACCATATGGCTCCTGCCAGTTGCCGATAACTTTACAAAACATGATCATTTCATACAAAACCGTATAACTCATCATGTCTTGACCATATCACATCACAACATGCCCTGCAAAAACAAGTTAGACGTCCTCTACTTTGTTGTTGCAAGATTTACGTGGCTGCTACGGGCTTAGCAAGAACCGTTCTTACCTACGCATACAAAACCACAACGATATTTCGTCAAGTATGTGCTGTTTTAACCTTCACAAGGACCGGGCGTAGCCACACTTGATTCAACTAAAGTTGGAGAAACTGACACCCGCCAGCCACCTGTGTGCGAAGCACGTCGGTAGAACCAGTCTCGTGTAAGAGTACGCGTAATGTCGGTCCGGGCCGCTTCATCCAACAATACCGCCGAATCAAAGTATGACATGCTGGTAAGCAGTATGACTAGTATCGTCCACAACTCACTTGTGTTCTACTCGTGCATATCATCTACGCATAAACCTGGCTCATGATGCCACTGTTGGGGAACGTAGTATTTTAAAATTTTCCTACGATCACGCAAGATCTATCTACCAGATGCATAGCAACGAGAGGGGAGAGTGAGTCTACGTACCCTCGTAGACCGAAAGCGGAAGCGTTTGAACAACGCGGTTGATGTAGTCATACGTCTTGACGGCCCGACCGATCAAGCACCGAAACTACGGCACCTCCGAGTTCTAGCACATGTTCAGCTCGATGACGTCCCTCGAACTCCGATCCAGCTGAGTGTCGAGGGAGAGTTCCGTCAGCACGACGGCGTGGTGACGATCTTGATGTTCTACCGTCGCAGGGCTTCGCCTAAGCACCGCTACAATATTTATCGAGGAGAACTATGGTGGAGGGGGGCACCGCACACGGCTAAGAGATCAAGAGATCAATTGTTGTGTCTAGAGGTGCCCCCCTGCCCCCGTATATAAAGGAGGGAGGGAGAGGCCGGCCCTAGAGGGGGCGCACCAAGTGTGGGGAGTCCTACTAGGACTCCCAAGTCCTAGTAAGATTCCCCTTTCCTTTCCGGAGTAGGAGAGAAGGAAAGAGGGGAAGAGGGAGAAGGAAAAGGGGGCTGCACCCCTTGTCCAATTCGGACCAGAAGGGGGGTGCACGCCTCCTTCCTTTTGGCCTCTCTCCTCTATTCCCATAACTCCCCGGTACTCCGAAAATACCCGAATCACTCGGAACCTTTCCGATGTCCGAATATAGTCGTCCAATATATCGATTTTTACGTCTCGACCATTTTGAGACTCCTCGTCATGTTCCCGATCTCATCCGGGACTCCGAACTCCTTCGGTACATCAAAACTCATAAACTCATAATAAAACTATCATCGAAACCTTAAGCGTGCGGACCCTACGGGTTCGAGAACTATGTAGACATGACCGAGACACGTCTCCGGTCAATAACCAATAGCGGAACCTGGATGCTCATATTGGCTCCCACATATTCTACGAAGATCTTTATCGGTCAAACCGCATAACAACATACGTTGTTCCCTTTGTCATCGGTATGTTACTTGCCCGAGATTCGATCGTCGGTATCTCAATACCTAATTCAATCTCGTTACTGGCAAGTCTCTTTACTCGTTCCGTAATACATCATCCCGCAACTAACTCATTAGCTGCAATGCTTGCAAGGCTTATAGTGATGTGCATTACCGAGTGGGCCCAGAGATACCTCTCCGACAATCGGAGTGACAAATCCTAATCTCGAAATACGCCAACCCAACAAGTACCTTCGGAGACACCTGTAGAGTACCTTTATAATCACCCAGTTACGTTGTGACGTTTGGTAGCACACAAAGTGTTCCTTCGGTATTCGGGAGTTGCATAATCTCATAGTCATAGGAACATGTATAAGTCATGAAGAAAGCAATAGCAGTAAAACTTAAACGATCATAGTGCTAAGCTAACGGATGGGTCTTGTCCATCACATCATTCTCCTAATGATGTGATCCCGTTGATCGAATGACAACTCATGTCTATGGCTAGGAAACATAACCATGTTTGATCAATGAGCTAGTCTAGTAGAGGCATACTAGGGACACTCTGTTTTGTCTATGTATTCACACATGTATTAAGTTTCCGGTTAATACAATTCTAGCATGAATAATAAACATTTATCATGATATAAGGAAATAAATAATAACTTTATTATTGCCTCTAGGGCATATTTCCTTCAACTGCAAGGAGGTGAAGGAGAGGAGGCTTGCGGCAGTTAAGGTTGCAAACACGAAGGAGCGCCAATTCCAGTCGTTTATGGAGACCTTCCTGGAAGCCGCCACTCGCATCGCCGACGGGATCGACCTGGACGAGTTCGTCGCACCTGCGAGCCCGCCTCCTCCCGAAGAATGACTTTGATACTTTAATCTCATTTGCCGCGGAATGCCGCGTGGACTTGTAATCGTTAAACTCTGGTGGGCTTGTGGCCCAAGTACTCTTGCCCGAATCTTGCGGAGCTTTTATCAGATTTTGATCCTTCGGTTTGCCGCTCTTCTTTGATTGCTTGAATCTTTGAGTCGACGTCTGCAGCCAAGACCCCGAGTGAGAGGGCTGCTCTTCACTCGGAGTAGATGTTTATAACTTAGGCGATTCCAAGCTACGTTGTATTTGTGGCGGAGCTCGGAGGCCAGAGCCACTTTATACTTGTAACGTAGCTCGGAGGACCGCAACTAAGCCCCCGAGTGAGAGGGTTGCTCTTCACTCGGAGTAAGTGTTTGAAACTTAGGCGAGTCACGGGGTCGCAGCTGAGCCCCCGAGTGAGAGGATTGCTCTTCACTCGGAGTAGATGTTTATAACTTAGGCGAGTCACGGGGCCGCAGCTAAGCCCCCGAGTGAGAGGGTTGCTCATCACTCGGAGTGGATGCTTGTAACTTA
>LR738714.1:777835238-777847239 GCA_902687465.1 Secale cereale
AGAGCCACTTTATACTTGTAACGTAGCTCGGAGGATCGCAGCTAAGCCCCCGAGTGAGAGGGTTGCTCTTCACTCGGAGTAAGTGTTTGAAACTTAGGCGAGTCACGGGGTCGCAGCTAAGCCCCCGAGTGAGAGGATTGCTCTTCACTCGGAGTGGATGTTTGAAACTTAGGCGATTCCAAGCTACGTTGTATTTGTGGCGGAGCTCAGAGGGTAGAGCCACTTTATACTTGTAACGTAGCTCGGAGGACCGCAGCTAAGCCCCCGAGTGAGAGGGTTGCTCTTCACTCGAAGTAAGTGTTTGAAACTTAGGCGAGTCACGGGGTCGCAGCTAAGTCCCCGAGTGAGAGGGTTTCTCTTCACTCGGAGTGGATGTTTGTAACTTAGGCGATTCCAAGCTACGTTGTATTTGTGGCGGAGCTCGAAGGGCAGAGCCACTTTATACTTGTAACGTTGCTCGGAGGATCGCAGCTAAGCACCCACTGGGGGATTTTGAAGACCAATGTTCTTTGGAGGACATCAATTGTTAAAGGATCATTGCTAACTTGTCTTTGAAACAAATTGGGATATCTTTATTACAACTCGACCGTCGAGTGCCTCAACTGTAAAAGCGGCGGAGCAGGTCCACATTCCACGAACGAGGTTCTTCTTTCTTCTTGGCTACATTGTAGAGGTGGTACGCTCCGTTGTGCAATACCTTGGTGATGATGAACGGCCTTCCCGGGCCGGGGCGAGCTTGTGTGGACGTTTCTGATGCACTCGAAGGACCAGGTCTCCTTCCTGGAATGCTCGACTTCTTACGTTGCGAGCATGGAATCGCGCAGGTCCTGTTGATAGATGGTCGACCGGATCAGGGCCATCTCTCTTTCCTCTTCCAAAAGGTCGACTGCATCCTGACGAGCCTGCTTTGCCTCGGCTTCGGAGAAGAGTTCCACTCTGGGCGCGTTGTGTAATATGTCGCTCGGCAACATAGCTTCGGCTCCATAGACCAAGAAGAAAGGGGTACGGCCAGTCGACCGGTTTGGAGTTGTCCTCAGACCCCATAGGACCGATGGCAGTTCAGTCACCCAAGCCCCGGCGGCATGCTTAAGATCGCGCATGAGCCGTGACTTTAGGCCTTGGAGAATCAAACCATTTGCTCTTTCCGCCTGTCCATTTGACTGTGGATGTGCCACGGAGGCGTAGTCGACTCGTGTTCCTTGTGAAGCGCAGAAAGCTCTGAATTCATCCGAGTCAAAGTTGGAGCCGTTGTCTGTGATGATGCTGTGGGGGACCCCATATCTGAATATTAATTCCCTGATGAAGCTGATGGCGGTGCTTGACTCGAGGTTCTTGATGAGCTTGGCCTCAATCCATTTCGTGAACTTGTCGACTGCCACCAGAAGGTGGGTGAATCCGCTTCTGCCTGTCCTGAAGGGGCCGACCATGTCTAAGCCCCACATAGCAAAGGGCCAGACTAGCGGAATGGTCTTCAGGGCGGACGCCGGCTTGTGTGACATGTTGGAGTAGAACTGGCAACCTGCGCATTTGTCCACAATATCCTTGGCCATCTCGTTGGCGCGGGGCCAGTAAAACCCGGCTCGGTATGCTTTGGCCACTATAGTCCGAGAGGAGGCGTGGTGGCCACAAGTTCCCGAGTGGATTTCATCCAAGATCAGTCGACCTTTCTCTGGATCGATGCAGCGTTGGGCGACTCCGGTGACGCTTTCTCTGTAGAGCTGACCCTGGATGACTGTGAATGCCTTGGATCGGCGGATGATCTGGCGCGCTTCTTCTTCATATTCTGGGAGTTCTTGCCTGAGCAGATATGATATATATGGCACAGTCGAGTCTGGCGTAATCACTAGGACCTCCATGATCAAATCGACCACGGCAGGTACTTCGACTTCAGTCGGATCTGACGTGCTGACTGGCTGCGGGGGCTCTTCTGTGAAGGGGTCTTCTTTGACAGAAGGGGTGTGCAGATGCTCTAGGAACACATTCTTGGGTATAGGCTTCCGAGTTGACCCGATTTTTGCAAGGTCATCGGCTAGCTGATTCTTGGCTCTAGGCACATGATGGAGCTCTAAGCCTTCGAACTTATTTTCAAGCTTCCGCACTGCACTGCAATAACTGGTCATTGCCGGGCTCCTGACGTCCCATTCTTTCATCACTTGGTTCACCACCAGGTCGGAGTCGCCGTAGACCATCAGGCGACGGACGCCGAGTGAGATGGCCATACGCAACCCATACAAAAGTGCTTCGTATTCGGCCTCGTTGTTTGATGAATCAAAATGGATCTGAAGGACGTAGCTGAGCTTGTCGCCCCTGGGAGAGACCAGGACCACGCCTGCGCCGGATCCGTTCAGCATCTTGGACCCATCGAAGAACATAGTCCAATGGTCCGACTAGACTTGAGTCGGCAGCTCTTGTTCTATCCACTTAGCCACAAAATCCGCTATGGCCTGAGACTTGATGGCTTTCTTCGCTTCAAACTTGATATCTAACGGAAGAAGTTCAATCGCCCATTTTGCCAGTCGACCGGTTGCATCTCGTTTGTTTAGGATCTCTGATAGCGGGGCGTCACTGACGACTGAGATCGAATGGTCCGAGAAGTAATGGGCAACCTTTTTTGCAGTCAAGTAAATCCCGTACACAAGCTTTTGGTAATGTGGATACCTTTGCTTGGAGGGAGTCAAAACTTCGGATATATAATAGACCGGGCGTTGGACCTTGTATGCCTTGCCCTCCTCTTCCCGCTCGACCGTGAGTACAGTACTGACGACTTGTCCGGTGGCAGCAATATACAGCGGAAGAGGCTCTCCGCTGACTGGGGCAGCGAGCACCGGCTGGGTGGACAGCAGGGCTTTGAGCTCTTCAAACGCTGCTTCGGCTTCGGGATTCCACTCAAACTTGTCGGATTTCTTCATCAGTCGGTAGAGAGGCAGTGCCTTCTCACCAAGATGAGAAATGAATCGACTCAATGCGGCCAAGCAACCAGTAAGCTTCTGGACGTCGTGTATACGGTCGGGGCGTTTCATTCGGAGGATGGTGCTGACCTTCTCTGGGTTGGCGTCGATTCCCCGTTCGGAAATGAGAAAACGGAGCAACTTGCCACCAGGAACTCCAAATGTACACTTTGACGGGTTGAGCTTGATATCGTAGCTTCTGAGGCTTGCGAATGTCTCAACGAGGTCAGTTAGTAGGTCGGAACCTTTCTGTGATTTGACCACAATGTCATCCATGTATGCCTCGACGTTCCGACTGATTTGCTTTATCAAGCACTTCTGGATCATGCGCATGAAGGTAGCGCCATCATTTTTGAGGCCGAAAGGCATGGTGACATAACAAAAACACCCGAAGGGGGTGATGAAAGCTGTCTTGATCTCGTCGGGCCCGAACAGACGGATCTGATGGTACCCGGAATACGGGTCTAGAAAGGACAAACGTTCACATCCCGCAGTTGAGTCGACTATCTGATCGATGCGGGGAAGAGGAAAATGATCTTTCGGGCAGGCCCGATTGATGTGCTTGAAATCAATGCACATGCGGAGAGACTTGTCCTTCTTGGGGACCATGACGACGTTGGCGAGCCACTCAGAGTGGTATATCTCAGGGATAAACTCTGCTGCCAGGAGTCGAGCCACTTCTTCGCCAATAGCCTTTTGCTTCTCCGCAGCGGATCGACGGAGATGTTCCTTCATAGGTTTCACTTTACGGTCGACATGCAAATGGTGCTCAACCAGTCCCTGGGTACACCCGGCATGTCTGATGGTTTCCATGCAAAGATGTCCCAGTTCTCACGGAGGAATTGGACGAGCGCTTCTTCCTATTTGCTGTCGAGTGTAGTGGAGATGTGGGTCGGTGCTGCGTTGGGGTCGGTGGGGTGGATGTGCACAGGTTTTGTGTCTCCGGCCGACTGGAAAGCTGACTCGGAAGCCGGCTTCTTCGCCCTTAGCAGGTCACTCGGATTCACTCTCTTTTGGTACTCCTCCATCTCTACTGCTGCCATTTGCTCGTCGGCGATCTTCGAGCCTTTCTGGAAGCATTCTTCCGCTTTCTGACAGTTCCCAGTGACGGTTATAATGCCATTGAGTCCCGACATCTTCAGCTTGAGGTAGACGTAACATGGTCGAGCCATGAACCTGGTGTAGGCGGGCCTACCCAGGATGGCGTGATAGGCGCTGTTGAAGTCCACAACTTTGAACGTCAACTTCTCTTTGCGGTAGTTCTTCGACTCACCAAAGACTACGTCGAGTGAGATCTAGCCAAGTGAGTCTACTCTCTTCCCGGGGATTACCCCGTGGAACCTCAGGTTACTTTCTCTCAGCTTGGACATCAGAATGCCCATATCCCGGAGGGTTGCTGCATACAAGATATTCAAGCCACTGCCCCCATCCATCAGAACTCTAGTTAGGCGTGTGCCTTCGATAACTGGGTCGACCACTAGTGCCTGCCGCCCGGGGGTGGCAATGTGCGCCAGGTGATCGGACTGGTCGAATGTGATGCGGGTCTTCGACCATTTCTAAAACGTGGGGGTCACCGGGGCAACCATGTTTACTTCTCTGTTGATGATTTTCAGTCGACTTTTGCTCTCAACGTCCGCGAAAATCACCAAAGTGGAGTTGATCCGGGGGTATCCTCCGTCCCCTTCCTTGTCTTCGGACTCTTCTGATTCCTTTTCTTTCTCAGCCGACTGATCTTTCTAGAAGTTCTGGATCAAGAGCCGACACTGCCGAGTGGTGTGCTTGGGATACACCAAGTTTCCCTCTTCATCTTTCTTCGTGTGTATGGGGCACGGCTGGTCGAGCATGTCATCTCTAGCCTGACCCTTTCCTTTCTTGGGGGCCCATGAGCCTTTTGGCTTCCCTTTGCCCTTTCCTTGATTGACCACCGCAGCCTCTCCCTGAGCGGTTGGCTCGGCCTTGCGCTTGTTCTTTCGATTGGGATTCTGGTCGTCCTGCCCGACTGGTTTCTTGCCGCTGCGGAGCCGATCGGCCTCCTCACCGTTGGCGTACCGACTGGCAATCTCCATCATCCGAGACAGGGACATGTCACCTGTTCGGTCAAACTTCAGATTCAACTCTCGGTTACGCATGCCTTCCTTGAAAGCGCACACCGCCTGGTGCTCAGACACGTTCTCCACCGTGTGATGCAAAGTGGTCCATCGCTGAATGTAGTCCCTCAAAGTTTCACTTGGCTTCTGCGCGCAGTGTTGAAGTTCTGCGAGTCCAGCAGGTCGCTTGCAGGTGCCTTCGAAGGTCCGAACGAAAACCCGAGCGAGCTCTTCCCAACTGTAAATACTCCTGGGGGCCAACTGATTGAGCCACGCCCGAGCGGAGCCTCCCAGCATCAAGGGGGGGTGCTTCATGGCCACGTCGTCGTTGCCGCCTCCGATCTGTACGGCCACCCGGTAGTCTTCCAGCCAAGTGTCCGGCTTCGACTCACCGGTGAACTTGCTTACTCCCGCCGACAGCCTGAAGTTCGGGGGGATCACCGCGGCTCTGATAGCACTACAGAAACATTCAGGCCCAGAGGCCGGCGCTCGGCTGCCAGTCGGTTGGTCTCTGCCACGCTCTTCTCTGGATGCCCGGTTGCGGTCGACTCGACCTTGTACAAGGATAGACCTCGCATCAAAACCTGGCCGTCGGGGATCTGAAGGAATCCTCCGCTCGTCATCACGCAGGCGCCTGCCCTCGTGCCGCTGGGGCGAATGCGACCCACTTCCCGGAGGAGGGGTAGGCACTCGACGGCGGTCGTGGCGTCCGTGCCGACGGTCGAGTGGATCGTCGTTCCGACCCAGATGCCGGTCTTGCCGCGGGCCACGTTCCTCACGCCTCGGGGGCGATCTTGGACTGTGGGCCGACCATACGGTGTCTGCAGCCACCAATCTGCTGTGAATCCTATTGCGCGACTGAGAAACCGCCGTGTTTTGTTCTTCAGCCGTTCGGAGCAAAGCTCGGATCTACTGAAGACCTCTCCCAGCTTCCGACTGGGAGGGTTGGATTGACTCCGCGATGCGAGCCGCGACTTCAAGGTTTTGGACTGGCGTGCGGAACACCTGAGTCTCGCGCTGACGCGATTGCCGCGGTCGTCGACTGGATTCGGGGACCAGTCGGCGGGCTTGCTCGTCGAGTGAGCGTTGGATGTTTTCTAAGTGCGCGCGCTCGGCCACAGTGGCCAAGCGCGTGGCTTCGAGGGCCAGGGCCTCCGGGGAATCTTCCACGATGGGAGTGAAGAATGCATCTTCGTTGCGGCGACAAAGCTCAGCCCTTTGCTCAGAGGTGAGGGGCTGAGGAATGTAACCGTCATTGTCGTGCGATCGTTCGCCGCCGCTGCCGCCGTTCCCACCGCGAGGAAAACCTGGAGGGCTGCGGTGGGAATCGACCATAAGGATTTCCGCCACGGGATCACTGCTCCCGCACTCGGAAACGGAATCTTCGAGCCTGGTCGACTGGTCGGCCGGCCCGTAGAGGTAGCCGTCGGGCTCAATGGCCGCGACTTGAGGGGTGGCCGTTTGACGGGCCACCGCGTGTTTCACCCACCGCTGGAGCCGCGAACGACCGGATCGTTTGCGGCGGCGTCCGGCGGAGATGGGGGACGATGAGTACTGAGTCGATGGCTGCCGCAGGAGGACGCCGCCGGCGCTGGCGCAAAAGTGCGCAGTTCCTCGGGCGGGCAGAGCCTCGACGTTGAGAGGGGCTTCCTGGAGCCATGCGGAGTCGTCGGCGATGAAGACTAGTGCGCCGAGCCGGATCTCGTGGCCCAACGCCAAACCACCGCCTGACACCATGATGAAAGCGGTCGGAGGAGGATTTGCAACTTCACCAGATGTCGCTAAGACGCCTTGCCCCACGGTGGGCGCCAACTGTCGTGGTTCTAAGTCTGACAGTAAGGGTAGGGGGTACGAATGGAGAGGTAAGGCCCTAGCTATGGTGATGTTGTACACAAGGTGTTTGCGAGTTCAGGCCCTTCTCGGAGGAAGTAACAGCCCTACGTCTCGGTGCCCGGAGGCTTGGTCGACTGGTATGTATATATGTGTGTTACAGAGGTGCGAACCCTTGTTCTGGAGGAGGGGGGTGGCTTATATAGTACGCCAGGACCCCAGCCATGCCCCACGTTACCAAGGGTTCAATGTACATTATGGCAGGCGTTACTGGTAACGCCTGCAGTAAAAGATAATTAAGGTGTTTACTACGGCGAGTAAATACAAGACCGTTGCTGTCCCAAGTGATGCTTGACCTTCGGAGGTCGAGTGTCCTGGATTGGTTGAGTGGGGTTGAGTCGTCTTGCGGAGGGGGCTCTGTCGAGTGGAGTGTCTTCTTGGACCGTCTCAGTCGACTGCCTTCACTGCCATAAGTTTTGATCTTCTAGGGTAGTACCTTGGGTGGGGTATACCTTGGCCGGGCTTGTGACCCTATCCTAGGTCTGTAATCTCGTCATGAGGCTTATCTACTCCCTCTGCATGCTCCGAACCGTGCTTCCTCTTCCCTCATTTGGTATCCAACGGTTGCGTGACATTTTCCACCCCGTTATCCTTTTTGGAAACAGAAAGCAAATAATTCCCATATTCCCCCCATCCTCTGATACGTGCAGTACATTGCGTTTGTCGTGTTCTTCCGTACGGTCATGAGCACAGCGCGCCGCCTAACTCGATGCTCCACACCATCGCCACAAGCACCCGACGACGCATTGAGTAGGCGGTAGTACCCTGTCAGCATTAGAGCTTCACGCGCCTGCTCGCCGCGGCAGCGATGCACATATACTTGTCCAGCAGTGGGGGATAGCATGTTCCGGACGAACACTGCGAGCAGCTGCTCCACCCAGGTGTTGCGCTTGAAGACGGCCAGGTTCTTGTTCGTATATGCGGCTCGAGAAGATTACACTGGCGGCGAGGTCCACAAGTTTAAGAGAGACCTTGCCCCGCAGCAGTGTCAGCTTTGGCGCCAGCGATGCCTACAAAATTTACTCCACGGTGGCGACAGCATCGAGCGCGTACACCAGTTGCCATCAGTTGCAACGAGGACAACGAAGAACAAATAGAGTCTGAGCTCAAGCTAGGTTTACTCGCCACCAGTTGCCATCGAATGAGTCTACCGTCCGCAGCGCCGCCTGATTGGCCGCCTCATGTGCCACCAGAACTGGCCGCAACCAACGCCACCAAAATATCGTCGCCGCCGCCGAGAAGAGGGAGGGAGATCATTGCCGCTATGTTGATCGATCATGCCGCGGAGGAAAAACCATGCTCATGATACCGATAATCATGCCCCTAGCCTGGATCGAAAGTTAAACCGGGGGCAAGGGTTCTGCACATCGCAAAGAAAAGGGAAATATGTATGATTGGTATTATCACTATATGAAAGTGAATAATAAACTAGCTGAGACAGTACACCAGAAATTAAAACGCTTCAATGGAAGGGAAGGCAAGCTGCGCGAGCCGTATGGAGCTGAGCTTCAATCTGGACCGTTCCGTAACTGAAGATGGGAACACCAGTTAACTGAACCCAAAGAACCATTTGTGTGTTTTGGCTGCGGAAAGCAAACCAGGATGGGCACGGCGTTCTCCAATATTGTCATTTGCGCAAAATGAACCTACTTAGGGGAATCGAAACTTTCCATATCCGCAAGCTCCGCAACACATGGTCCATTCCCCGTGGTCCATTCCCGGTGCCGACAACCAATCTTTTCATGTTTGCAGGGCTGGTCCATAGGCCGGGCAAAGATGGTGACCGCCCCGGGCCTCAAGGAAGTAGGGCCCCAAATATACTATTATCACCAAGTCTAAAATATTATTTTTGTATAAACTAACAAAATTCCAAAATTTGTGTGAGCAAGTCCACACAACTAACCAATAATGTTACATATAGTAGGAACAACCAAATCTTATAAGGGACACTAAGTTTAGTGAGTGGACCAGTCTATCTCTCATGGACGTGCGACAAGTTGCACAAAAAATTATGTTAACTAAATATCTATGCATGATTAGTTTCGTGCAAGACTTCTTATTTCAAAAATTCATAGGAGCCCCTGTATATACAGTAGAAGAAGTCAAGCATCCAGACAAGCCTAAAAGATAAATGAATTATCTGTATGTAAAACTGGGTCTACGACATATTGTGCTCGTGAATAATCGATGTTATTGCAATGACATGTAAAGAGCATGCACATATTGTTAACTTATTGAATGTAACTTGGAGGACATTTACAAACAGTCCAAATTTATACGATAGAAGATTCTATAAATATGTTACCTGATAAAACACTACAAACCATTAGTCAGATATTTGTTAGACATTACACTTTAAAGATCTCTACCATAATAGTTAATGATATTAAAACATACATGAACACATACACACAAAAATATACATATGTATCATATAGTTTGTGCACTTGTTAAAAAGAAAATTGAATGATTAATTTTATTGAAGCACCCAATTTGAATTTAGCTAAACAAAGTTTTCATTAAAATACATTAGAACTAATAACAAATAATTACAATTAATAATTAAAAATATTGTACATGATTCCACACCAAAAACACTGCTATATTCTCAACTAAGTAATAGAAATTATACTTGGTAACACTATATTACAATAAAAATTGCAGTTAAATAAGTATAAATGTTTAGTATAAAAAATATTAATATTTATTTTAATTCACCCCGGGTCTGAATCATGTTTGGATCAAACCTGTATGTTTAGTTCCGGCCATGTTCGAATGATTGATGTTTCGGCGACCAAAACTTCCAAATTGGCCTCCACGGATGGCTATAATCCTTAGAAAGGGACCGCACATCTCTTCATCATCCTCGTCAACGATGCAATCACCCAATTTCACCTCCACGCCCTATGCGGTTTCCTCCATGGCTCCCATTCCGACCACCGGGTTACTCCTGTTCTTCGTTCTCTAAACATTGAATAATGTGGTTGTTGGTGCTTTGCTTTATAATATAAAGTATTGGGAAACTTTTTTTCGTCGAATTGTGGATATTTCATTTACCTTTTTCTTACCTGGTTATCATTTTTGTTTATTTATTTTGCCTTGTACCACAAGCTATTTCATTTCTCCTCCAACGCACTTGCACGGTTCTCGAACAAACGGACATATGCATGGCAACGTTTATTTATTTTTCAGTGTTTCTTTCATAGATCTTAAACATAAGAATAATCAATAACATCGTTTCTTCATCAGCTGTGCACTGCTTGCTACTCATCACACTATTTTGATGTTGCTCGTTGCTAGTTCTCACAGCACATCACATCACACAATTCTTAGAGCATTTCTAAATGATCTCCTAAAAACCTATTGAAGAGCAAAATAAGGAGTTAACTGCATCTAACCAATCCATCAGACCTTTAATGGTGCAAAATTTTATTCCTCTAAGTTTATTCTAACGCGCGACTCTCCTATTTTTACTCCTCCGCAACGCCGTAATGCAGCTCGACAAAACCGTCAGTAAGCAAATCTAAAACTGTTTATTTCATAGTACATGGCATTGCCAAATTAACAAAGTATATAGAGAACAACCAGGCATGCTAATATGATTGATAGTCCCATTGCATTGCGGGAGATAAAGCTAAATTCAGAAGTGGTTTGGCTTACAGAGAACAAAGCTTGCAGAGGAGAAATAGTAGTAAATCGGCAATACAAGAGAAGAACAATTGGACACACCTAATCAGATACCAGCAGGGACAACAAATCTAGCCTTAGGTTGATCCCAAGTACTTCTAATTAAGACAACTAAGTGTAGTTCCACTATAGGTGATGTAACATAGAATCATATTGTTTTCTTCACAGAAAAAATAGCAACGGTTGGCAACAAGGAGCAGCACGACGACGGCAAGTTTAGCGCCACCAGCTTCCACTGCCACAACAACGAGGAGTAGCACGGTGCGATGAGGATTGGGACTAGGGGAGGAAATAGAATGAGGCCGGTGCCAGTACTAGGAGACGAGATGACACTAGTAGAAAACAGGGCATTGGTCCAGCCCATTAGCCCCGGTTCAATCTAGAACCGGGACCAATGGGGGTACTGGACCCGGTTCGTTAGCCCAGGGGGCCGGCCGGGCCACGTGGGCCATTGGTCCCGGTTCGTTTGGACCATTTGGTCCCGGTTGGAGCTACAAACCGGGACCAATGGCTCTTTGTCCTGGCCCACCACCATTGGTCCCGGTTAGTGATATGAACCGGGACCAAAGGCAACCCTTTAGCCCCGGTTCATAGCACCAACCGGGACCAATGAGGTGCCTATATATAACCCCTCACTCAAGAGCAGAGCTCACTGCTCTGTTTTTTTTTCTGGCCTAGGAGGAGAGGGGTTAGTAGTGCTCTAGCTCACCTCCTATGCACACAACGTGTTCGGTGGAATGCCCGAGCCACACTAGTTAAGCTTTTCTCCTCTCGAAGCTCTATTTTCTCCGAGATTTGTCTCGGTTTAGCGGTCCGTCACGTCCCGTCCCCGTCTTCGCCGCCGTCGATCGCCCCCGCCGATCTCGTCACCGACACCACCGTGGTGAGCCTCTTGTTATGTCCATGCTTTTCTTACTTATATTATTGCATTAGATAGATGCATGTTTGTCTAATTTTCTTACGTTTATTAT
This sequence comes from Secale cereale, assembly GCA_902687465.1. Taxonomy (NCBI): domain Eukaryota; kingdom Viridiplantae; phylum Streptophyta; class Magnoliopsida; order Poales; family Poaceae; genus Secale; species Secale cereale. The sequence goes on from LR738714.1 coordinate 777,846,822, forward strand.
TGCTTGTTATTATATAGTGCGATGGTTTTGATATCCGCCCACGTGGGCCCTCGTCCGGTCTACGATTCGGATGTGGTATATTATCTTTAATTTATAACTATTTGTTTTAGTGCTTATGATAGTTATGCCGACCAACCTGACATGCATAGATGTTTTATTATGTCTAGGAGGTAGTTGAACCGGAAATTCCAACCGACCCTCTTGTGGAGAGGTTAAATTTAGTTGAAGAGGAAAACATTTCGTTAAAGAAAAAATTGGAAAAAATGGAGGAGGAGAAGATGGAATTGGAGTTGCATGTTGCGGAAGTTATCGATGATCACAAGATCAAGATGGACCCTATTGTCGAGAGGTTAAATTTAGTTGAAGAAGAAAACAAATTCTTGAAGGAAAAAATAAAAAAAATTGTGGACGAGAAGAT
>LR738714.1:777862752-777932450 GCA_902687465.1 Secale cereale
TGTAATTAACATAAAACAAAAAAAAAAAACGCCTCCCGTGCGCTCCTGCCACGCCCGTCGATGTCGTGGCCGACGCCGTCTTCACTGGCCGCCGGTGTCGTCGTTGTCGCTGATCAGGTCGACGTAGGTCGACGGCGTCCAGAGGTGGGCCGGCGGTGCGTGGTAGACGGGTGCGGGCTGGACGGCGGGAGGTGCGTGCACCACCTCCTCCCGTAGCGACACCTCCCGCTCCGGTGACCGCGGCGGCGTCGGGCGCCAGTTCACGCCCACGGCATCGGCCATCTCGTCTGCCGAGCACGACCAGCCGCACCCCTGGCCCACCAGGGCCGGGTGGAACACGGCCATCGGCGGCTCATCCAGCACCTCCTCCTTCGCCACCATCTCGAGCGCAGGGATGGCGACCTCGCCGGCGACGGAGCGGGCCATCATCTCCTTGAGGCCCTCCCACTGGCGCTCGTCATGCGTGCGCATGGAGTACTCCATGACGCGCGCAACGAGACGGGCCTCCTCCTCCTCCGTCATGCCAGGAGGTGGTGGTGGCGATGGAGACGGCGAAGGCGACGGCGTGGGCATGAGGCCGCGCACCCGCATACACCCGCGCTCCTGGGGAGCAGTCGCCGCGCACTCCTGTCATGGCCGCCGCGGCCCCGTCGAGGTGCCGGCGAAGAACAACGCGCGCCTGGTGTCGTGCTCGTCACGAAACCAGGTGTCCCAGAGCCCGGAGTCGGGGACGTACCTGGGGTCGTAGAAGAGGTCGTCGGGGAGGAGGCGGAGGCGGCGCTCGATCTCCTCGTCGTGCGCACGGCCACTCGTCGGGACCGGCGGGATCGGGACCCGGTCGGCGGAGAGATGCCAGTTATTGGGGAGATGGACGTCGCTCCAGGGGAGCGGCGTCCTCGTCTCCCAATAATGGCAGCACACCGACGCGCGGATGTAATGCCGGTCGTGCTCACCGGCGGACGTGGGCGCGATGGAGAAGGCGGGCGGCGCGGGGGGCCGGCGTGGTGGCGATGGCGACGCGGGCTCCTCTTTCATCACCGAGCCGCGGCGGTGTCCCGATGAGGAACCGGCCTCGAGGTAGTGCTTGCCTTTGCGGCTGTAGTTCCAGAGGCCCATGGCTGCGGGCGCCTGCCGGCGAGTTCTTGGCTAGGGTTTGGGCGCTGTCGGGTTTCGAGGAGGCCGCGGGATGGCGTGGGGCAGTGTGGACGACGACCCGTCCACGCTTCCCACTTAAAGAAGGGCGGCGACCGTTCGACGTGCGGATGACAGGTGGGGCCGCCCGCTCGTGCGCATTGATGTGGGCGGGTGGTAGGTGACCGCCTGCCATGCGGCCCCGACGCGCACGAGGCGCACGTCCGTTTGGTGTCCGCCGCGACCCAAACCCAGCACAAGTTTGCGCTCGAAATGGGTCGGTCCGGACACAAAACGGACAAGATGGGTCCGGACCGTCGCGCGCTGGACCAGCTCCTTTGTCCGTTTTACCCCAAACGAATTGGGCCGAACAGGATAGGGTCACGCGGTGGAGTTGGCCTAAATCACTCTCCACTATCGTCGACATTTCACTTGGTCGTATGGTTTTGGGCCTATAGTTTGCCTTGTAGTCCGGGCCAACTCGATGCTCCACACCATCGCTACAAGCACCCGATGAGCCCAACCACTGCCGGTAACCTAATGCATCGAGAAGGTGGCAGTATCCTGTCAGTGCTAGAGCTTCATGGCCCGGCCCTGCTCGCCGCGGCAGCGATGCACATGTACTTGGCCAGCAGCGGGGGGTAGCATGTTCCCCAGGAGCATCGTACTTGCGGCATGACCACCTGCTCCACCCATGGGATGTGTTCCACTTGAAGACGCCCAGGTTCTTGTTCGTATCCGTGGCTCCAGAAGAGGACACTGGCGTGAACATGGCGAGGTCCACACGTTTAGAGCATCTTCAACATAGGTGCCAAAATATCGAGCACTAAAATAGTTTTACAGCTCTACTGTAGTACTTTTAACGCGCCACGACCAACATTGCTTTTTCATATACCAAAAAGCGCACGCCCAAGAAGACACGCAGTGCAAATTATGAAGCGTGTACGGTCCGACGCCCAACATTTGCAGCGTGCGATAGCGCTTTTAAGCGAGTGTGTGTTAATTTTTTTTTTTGCGTGGGCACTATTTGGTAGCATCTGCTGAAGCGTTTCCGGCGTCCAAAAAAGACGTACGGATATAAGTCTTTTTATAAATTTTAATATGAACTACATACGGATATATATAGACGTAGTTTAGTGTGTAGATTTACTCATTTTGCTTTGTATGTAGTTTATATTGGAATCTCTAAAAAGGCTAATATTAGAAACGGGAGAGTATACAAAGCAAAATAAGTGAATTTACATTTTGAAATACGTCTCGTCTATATACATCCGTATGTAGTTTCTATTGAAATTTCTAAAGAGGCTTGTACTTAGAAACAGAGAGAATATTTGCTACGAGCAATTCTGAACGAAGCCTACGTTTACACCCGGGGGAGCTGTCTTTATATAGACCAGCCGGCAAAGTAAGAAATTGAATAGTAAACTAGCTGATGTTGAGTTGTGTTGTAAAGTGTGTTGTAACGTGCTGTTATGCATACCCATGTAAGTAGGATCAAGGGCCTGCGTGCCTTGTGACTCGGGCAGCGCCCGGTGTATATATTCCTGTATGTGACCCTTGTTGTAATACACAGAAAGCATTTTGGTTATCCAACTTGGTATTAGTTACCAGGATCTCCTCTTCCGTCGCCATGGTTGAGCCCGGCGCCTCCTCCGCCACCACCACTGCGACCTCGCCGAGCTCCCTCTCTTCCTCGGCGACTGCCCCCGCCACCTCTTCAGCGACCTCGCCGGGCTCCTCCCCGTTCATCTTCTCCGGCACCTCTGGTAGCACCAGCCCCTCTCAGTTCGCCCCCCTCTTCTCCTCCTCGGCTCCTGCGCCGCCCGCCCCGGCCCCTCGCCAACCGATCTTCGATCACATCACTAACCACATCAAATTCCTGCTCAATCCGGCCGACCACAACCACCACAAGTGGAAGTCTTTCTTCCTCCTCGTTCTCGTCCGCTATGGTGTCACTTACCTCATCGAGCATCCTCCTCCACCCAACACCGATGCCCAGTACCGGGAGTTGGACGCCCATGTGGTGCTCTGGATCTATGCCACTCTCGCCGATCCCCTCATAGATCATGTCATCGGCGCCACCACCACCTATGCCCTCTGGACCAAGATCCAAGACTTCTTCCTTGCCAATCGGGCTACGCGGTTCATGATGATCAACCGCCAGTACCGTAATCTGAAGCAGGGCGATCTCTCCGTCACCGAGTACGCCCGTCGCATGAAGCTGCTCACCGACGGCCTCGCCGACATCGACCACACCGTCAAAGAGGTGGATCTAACCACCCAATTCCTCCACGGCCTCGACAAGCGGCTCGACACCATCTGCGTCGTCATCGGCGACCATGCGTCCACCATGCCCTTCAACACCGTCCTCTCCCGCGTTGTGTTGGCGGAGGAGTCCCAGGCCCAGCGTGCCACTGAGGAGAGCGCCTCGGCGTTCGCTCTCCCTGGCGCCTCTCTTCTCGGCGGCGATTCCTCTGGCTCGGGCGCGCGCTCTCAGGGTGATCGCGGCGACCGCTCAGGTGATCGCGGCTCCGATCGCTCTCAGGCTCCGCCTCCGGCTCCGCCTCCGCCTCCGCCTCCCTAGCAGACCCGCGGCCGTGGTGACCGTGGTGACGGTGCCGACCGTGGCCGTGGGCGTGGCCGTGGGCGCGGGCGTGTCGGAGATACTCAAAACCACAAGAGCTCCACAAGCGTTCTAGGTGCGGAAAGCAAACCAGGATGGCCGCGCCGTTCTCCAATATTGCCATTTGAGCAAAACGAACCGACTTTGGGGAATTGTACTTTCCATATTCAAGAGCTCCGCAGCACAATTTTTTTGAGAAAATCTCGCGAAGCTTTATTTAGACCAAAACGATGTTCTGTGGTACAAAAGAGAGATCACCAGGGTGCCCTAACCAAACATGGCGGCCCACCCCTACCTACAACAATGCTTCGCCAAATTGCGAGCCTGAAATTCGAGCTCCTAAACTCATGCACAAAGCTACATCTACTTATAGAAGAGGTCTGCTCTATTATTTCATGTAGGATCGCCCCATAGCTTGCCGGGTTCCTTTGCTTAATATCATCTACCACCGTCCTGCAATCTGAAGCTACATGTGCACTCTGAATGTTAAGATCTGCAGCAAGTGCAAGCGCTTCTCGGATAGCAAGAGCCTCAACAGTTGGAGGATCAAAAACTCCTTTCACCACTAACGCTGATGCACCCTGAAAAAGTCCATCCTGGTCCCGACAAATGGCTACTGCTATGCCGCGCCTCTGGCTTTGTGGTACTGCAGCATCTACATTGTGTTGGGGAACGTAGTATTTTAAAATTTTCCTACGATCACGCAAGATCTATCTACCAGATGCATAGCAACAAGAGGGAAGAGTGTGTCTACGTACCCTCGTAGACCGGAAGCGGAAGCGTCAAGTGACGCGGTTGATGTAGTCGAACTTCTTCGCGATCCAACCGATCAAACATCGAACGTACGGCACCTCCGCGTTCAGCACACGTTCAGCTTGATGACGTCCCACGAGCTCTTGATCCAGTTGAGCTTCACAGGAGAGTTTCGTCAGCACGACGGCGTGGTGACGGATATGATGTATCTACCGGCGCAGGGCTTCGCCTAAGCACTGCGACGGTATGACCGAGGTGTGTTTCTATGGAGGGGGGCACCGCACATGGCTAGAACAATTCAACTTGTGTGTCTTTGGGTGCCCCCCGCCCCCGTATATAAAGGAGCAAGGGGGGAGGCCGGCCGGCCCTCCTATGGTGCGGCTAGGGAGCAATCCTACTAGGAATAGGATTGCAATCCTATTCCTAGTAGGAGTCCACCAATGAAGGAAAGGGGGGAAGGAAAGAGAGGGAGAGCGAGAGGGAAAGAGGGGCCGCGCCCCCTCCCCTAGTCCTATTCGGACTCCTCCTAGGGAGGGGGCGCACCACCTCCTGGCTGTTGCCCTCTCTCCCCCCTATGGCCCACCAGGGCCCATCATTCCCCCCGGGGGGGTTCCAGTAACCCCCCCGGCACTCCGTTAAATTCCGAAACTTTCGAGAACACTTCCGGTGTCCGAATATAGTCGTCCAATATATCAATCTTTATGTATCGGACATTCTAAGACTCCTCGTCATGTCCGTGATCTCATCCGGGACACCGAACTACCTTCGGTACATCAAAACTCATAAACTCATAATACCGATCGTCATCAAACGTTAAGCGTGCGGACCCTACGGGTTCGAGAACTATGTAGACATGACCGAGACTCATCTATGGTCAATAACCAATAGCGGAACCTGGATGCTCATATTGGCTCCTACATATTCTACGAAGATCTTTATCGATCAAACCGCATAACAACATACGTTGTTCCTTTTGTCATCGGTATGTTACTTGCCCGAGATTTGATCGTCGGTATCTCTATACCTAGTTCAATCTCGTTACCGGCAAGTCTCTTTACTCGTTCTGTAATACATCATCTCGTGACTAACTCATTAGTCATTTGCTTGCAAGGCTTATTATGATGTGTATTACCGAGAGGGCCCAGAGATACCTCTCCGACACTCGGAGTGACAAATCCTAATCTTGATCTATGCCAACACCACGAATACTTCCGGAAACACCTGTAGAGCATCTTTATGATCACCCAGTTACGTTGTGACGTTTGATAGCACACAAGGTGATCCTACGGTACTCGGGAGTTGCATAATCTCATAGTCATAGGAACATGTATAAGTCATGAAGGAAGCAATAGCAGTAAAACTAAACAATCATAGTGCTATGCTAACGGATGGGTGTAGTCCATCACATCATTCTCCTAATGATGTGATCTCGTTGATCAAATGACAACTCATGTCTATGGCTTGGAAACATAGCCATCTTTTGATCAATGAGCTAGTCTAGTAGAGGCATACTAGGGACATACCATTTTGTCTATGTATTCACACATGTATCAAGTTTCCGGTTAATACAATTCTAGCATGAATAAAAGACATTTATCATGATATAAGGAAATACAAATAACATCTTTATTATTGCCTCTAGGGCATATTTCCTTCAGTCTCCCACTTGAACTAGAGTCAATAATCTAGATTACAAAGTGATGATCCTCACCCCCATGGAGTCCTGGTGCTGATCATGTTTTGCCCGTGGAAGAGGCTTAGTCAACGGGTCTGCAACATTCAGATCCGTATGTATCTTGCAAATCTCTATGTCTCCCTCCTTGACTAGATTGCGGATGGAATTGAAGCGTCTTTTTATGTGCTTTGTTCTCTTGTGAAACCTGGATTCCTTCGCTAAGGCTATTGCTCCAGTGTTGTCACAAAAGATTTTCATTGGACCCGATGCACTAGGTATTACACCTAGATCGGATATGAACTCCTTCATCCAGACTCCTTCATTTGCTGCTTCTGAAGCAGCTATGTATTCCGCTTCACATGTAGATCCCGCCACGACGCTCTGCTTGGAACTGCACCAACTGACAGCTCCACCGTTCAACAAAAACACATATCTGGTTTGTGACTTAGAGTCATCCGAATCAGTGTCAAAGCTAGAATCGGCGTAACCGTTTACGACGAGCTCTTTGTCACCTCCATATACGAGAAACATATCCTTTGTCCTTTTCAGGTACTTCAGGATGTTCTTGACCGCTGTCCAGTGATCCACTCCTGGATTATTTTGGTACCTCCCTGCTAGACTTATAGCAAGGCACACATCAGGTCTGGTACACAGCATTGCATACATGATAGATCCTATGGCTGAGGCATAGGGAATGACTTTTATTTTCTCTCTACCTTCTGCAGTGGTCGGGCATTGAGTCTTACTCAACTTCATACCTTGTAACACAGGCAAGAACCCTTTCTTTGACTGATCCATTTTGAACTTCTTCAAAACTTTATCAATGTATGTGCTTTGTGAAAGTCCAATTAAGCGTCTTGATCTATCTCTATAAATCTTGATGCCTAATATATAAGCAGCTTCACCGAGGTCTTTCATTGAAAAACTCTTATTCAAGTATCCTTTTATGCTATCCAGAAATTCTATATCATTTCCAATCAACAATATGTCATCCACATATAATATAAGAAATGCTACAGAGCTCCCACTCACTTTCTTGTAAATACAGGCTTCTCGAAAAGTCTGTATAAAACCATATGCTGTGGCGCAAAGGGCGAGCCCTCGTGCTAGCCACGTCAAAAAAATTACTGTCGCAGGGATTGGGGCTGCGCGGCTCTTCTACCGCAGATAAAACCTCCCCAGGTTATCTTCGCCAGGAAGGCATCACGCGACCTCCCTCTCTCTCGTTCCCTCTCCCACATATCCCTCCGCCTCCGCCGCCACGAGCATCACCAGCGGGATAGGAACTGGCTCCGCTCTCACATGGAGCCACACCAACGTCGTCGTCTCGAGGGGGGAGCGGGTGGGAGGAGAAGACAGCGGCGGCGGCGGTTTCGATCTGTGATGTGCCCCGGTGCGGGAGGGCGCCGCCGCCGGCGAGTGCTCCCCTTGAAGAGGCAAGGAGAGCTGCCCTTGGTCGGGTTATGTTGTCCCTCCACTCTTTCTCAGTTTATCGGATCCTCCTCGTCCTCTAGCTCTTTACTTGTGTTCGCCTTGGCCGAAGGTGGCGTGGGTCTCGCGCTCGGACAGTTCATCCCACTGCTTATGACCTCCATCAGATTCTCCTCCGAGCTTGCCTGCCGAGGTAAGTAACTTTGTCGCCTCCACATCTAGCTCCTCTATTTTTTCTTGATTGGATTGGGTTGCAAAAATTATTGTTCAGAGGTGGCTGCAGCTATGCAATTACTATCTCAAAATGTATTTTGGCTTTGAGCTTGCAGATGCCAGCACTGCTTATTTGTATAAATGCTCAAGAAGACTGCTTCGAGGAGGATTTGTCAAGTCTTTACTACTGTCAAGTCTGTAAAAATTCAGTGCTGTTAATTTACTGTCAATGTTCAATAGATTTACAAGACAGCCAACACCTTCATGGAGTAGAATCACTGCTCTGGTTTAGTGTAGAGTCAATTAAGTACTCCTAAATTAACATGGAGTACATGGAGTTGTTATTTTTTATACTCTCACTGAAGATTGTGTCCCTAAATCAACATCAAGTTTAGGAACAAGTGTGTTCCTAAATAATCTTCAGTTTACAAACAATCTTCAGTTTCCACTATATTTATTGTCAAGTCTGAAATTTTAACAGAAATGTTGTGACATGTTCAGACTAGGAATAATCTTCAGTTTAGGAGCAACTTTGATGATTGTCTGGATTGATCATAGTGTATTCTTTGGATTGATAATCAAAGTTAAAAGAATTAGCCTAAATACACATTGATGCTCATTCATCTTCTTTCTCAGAAGCTTGTATTTTCAGCTTATAAATTTTAGGACTACATTTTTCTGTTCTAAGCATTTAAAGTAATGTGAACATTTTGGTGCCTGTGGTGTCTGGAGTCTGAAATGGAGATCAGATCGAGCTCCACAATTTTCAGTATGTAAAATTTCACTGAATTTTACTGTATGAGACACAGAGACAGCCTGTATAATTTTCAGTTTGTAGAGCTGGAGGTCAGATTCAACTCCATAATTTAATTGAATTTTATTGAGAGAGGCCATGTACTCCCTCTCAGTTCTTCTGTTGCATGGCCATTCCTTAAAGAAACATGACACAGAAAAATTCAGAGGAACATCCTCAAGCCCTTGTTCTTATTCTTATTCCGTAATCTAAATTACTCACTGAATTTTCATTCTTATTCTTACTCTCAAAACCCTACATCGTGTCTCTCTGTTTTTTGAAGCTGCTGTTTCAATTGTTACTGAACCTTGTTAAGTTTTAAACAAAATGATTACTAGCTATGTGTCTGTGAGGGATGGGGAAACAGACAGTGAGTAACATGCCCCCTCCTTCTCTAGCTCCTCTTTCTTGCTTGAGTGGGTTGCATTGCTAGAATTACTGTGCATAGGTAGCTGCAGTTATGCACATATTTTACCAAATTGCATTCTGGCTTTGATGTTGTAGATGCGAGCACTACCTGTTTGTATAAATGCTGAAGGAGAAAGTGTTCGGAGAAGGACATGTGTGTGTGTGTGTGTGTGTGTGTGTGTGTGTGTGTGAGAGAGAGAGAGAGAGAGAGAGAGAGAGAGAGAGAGAGAGAGATGGAAAGAGAAACAGGGGGCGGGAGTAAGAGGTGAAGAGCAAGGAGAACCACATGTTGTCCCTTTGTCATCAACACCATCCCGCCGTTACAGGCTTGTCCCGATGGCCTTTCTGTTGGTGAGCTGTTACCCTGCCCTGGTTCTTTGTCTCTGCCTCTTTCATGGTTTCTTCCTTTCAAATATTTCTTTTTTGTCTCCCTTCTAAAGGAAAGTTCTGCCTTAACATCCTTCATGTTGTAACACAAACAAAATATTAGTGATCTGACAGCAGCACCATTTTTCTGTTGAGTTATTTAATTTAGATGATTGCTGCTATACAACTTGACTGCCAAATTCTGTAGCATTTTCTACTTGATAAATAAAGAACCAGGTCACACTGTTTTCTTTACTTTATTGTTCGGATTATATGCAGGAGTTTTGGTGATTATAAAGTTACTCTTAGCTTGTCAGCTTTGTTGATCCTAATTTAGGATGTTCACCAAGGATTATAGACCATGGTACCTTCATCTGTTGTCGACAGTTTCCTCTTTCAGATTTGATGTTAGTTTGTACTCCCTCTATAAACTAACTAAAATAGTTATCTAAACGCTCTTATATTAGTTTATTTACGGAGGGAGTACAAGCTACTAGGTTGTGCTTAGATGGTATGGTTCCTCTGCTATTTGGAAACTACACTTAACACTCAGAAAGTACAATGATCAGAGCCTAAACTGAAATATTTATTTTGGCGTGTTTAAAATTTGATGTGGGATGGGCATACGAGTTTGATGTTTGCAGTCCTCTCTGAGCTGCAAGTCGCTCGACAACACCACAAATTCAGTTACAGATTTTTACCAAAGCTAGCTGAAATGAAGTTCAGTTCAGCAGACCAAGCCTTTTGAAAGGAAGCAAATTTCTTGCTTTCCGAATCCTACGTAGCCATTATATTTTATTTCAGACTCAGTCGTCCCAGCTTAGTGTATTTTTGCTAAAATAAGAACATCATTTATTATTATTTTTTTTAGGGGACGCCACGAAACAAAAACTGACCGGGACATCTCTCATATTTTCTTGCTTAGATTGTTAATCTGAATTCGTGTTTGATATTGTAGTATGCAGGTTTCACCATGATGCATGTTCCATTGTTGTTTGTTTTCCAACTGCTTTGATATTGATTTACAAGATAGTAAGTTTTATACGTGTGGTTGGATGTCAATCTTTACAGTTTGATGACCAGATTTATCCAAGGAAGAAAAACTGATATTACTAATTATGTGTCATATATAGATGCAGATCCGAGTTGCCATAATGGAATATGTAGGGACAACACAAAATAGTCCAGTTCCTTAATTTTGTGTTTAATGGAAGTATATGGTTCAGCCTCTACTGTCCAACATGAATTAACAATAATTGACACAAACATGTGCGCGTTTACTCTGAACGGTAATGTAGTGCATGAATGCTACACAGGCTCAATCGATCTTTTTCCATTTTGGCATCCTACTTCGTTTAATCATGGTGATTGTTCTGGCAGATAACAACATTCTTGCAAGCGTGATCTCCATCATCAATCGAATACTCTTGGTATGCATTTTGATATAACTTATTTCTTTCTGTTGATTCATTTATGTATTATTGTTTGTTTCCAAGTGGTTGTCACTCGGGTTTCTGATAACTGTAGTCTGGGTGTCACCAGAGTGGTGTACGGTGGTGTTGTTATGGAACTTTGCAGCTGCTCCTAATCGATTCAACCTCCATCTGAATGTTTTAGTTCATCTATGCTTTTGAATTTTCTACAGAATAGTGGGATTATAGTTATTCCCAAACGCCTTGTGAAGAGTATTCTTAATTGTATTCGCTGTTGCTTCGGGTGCTTGTCTATATGTCTTATGTGTATTCACCTATAGCTTGACTGCTTGATATCCTACGAGAGGAGGACATTTATACGTGTTTCTCAATAATTTTCACTAAACTATCCATGCTGTCATACGGAGATGCTAACAAACACGACAACATGATTAGCGCGCACAGTTCCGTCTCAAGAGACGCGCCCAGGGCACGTCCCAGCAACTAGTGCCACTATAATATGTCGCTGTCGCCGAGAAGAGGGAGGGAAGGGAGGTATATCACTGCCGCTATGTGGATTGATCATGCCACGGAGGAACCAATTGTCATGCCATTCCCTTGATCAATAGTTAAATTGGGGGCTAGGGTTCGTCCCATCGCAAAGAAATGGGAAATATGTATGCTTGGTATTATCTCTATACGATCTACTCCATTCAATTCTAAATATAAATCTTTTTATAAATTTTAATACGATCTACTCCATTCAATTCCAAACTCATAGCATCTTCATAAAAATCCTGTATCATACATATTCTAAGCCATACATATCCTAAATCACACTAATCCCCACATTATCACATAAAAAATCCACTATCCATTTCAACAAAAGGATGAACTAGGGTTTCACCCAAATCAATCAAATGGACAAATTTCAACCAATAGAAAGAGGGGAAAGGGAGGGGAATACCTTGAGGATTCGAAGGGCAACCGGATTCACCAATCTTCGGCTCAGATCCGCAGCTCTTGAGTGGGGAGAGGGAGGGGTGATTTGAGGGGCGCCATGGAGGGGAAAGAACAGAGGGAGGAGAGAAAGCAAGAACAGAGACGAGAGGGGCTCGGGCGTCGATGTGCTGAAGGGGTATGGCGCCCCAGGTCGGGGCGTCGTGGATCAGCCCATGGCGCCCTGGGCCGAGGATTCATGGGCCCAAGGCCTAGCCGACGTGGCGGTCAGCGCCGATGCGCATGGCGCCATTGACCAGGGCGTTGTGCTAATTGACATGGCGCCCCGGGTGCGGGCGTCATGCGGGTAGGGCCATTTTATGAAATATTTTCAAAAGAGGGCCATTTTGTGCTGAACTTTGGCCAAAGGGCCAGTTTTGTGATTTTTCACGCCACAAAACAGGCATGGTAGACTAGCACGAATAGTTCACTTTGTGGGCTTTGGGCTTCTAGCGTGTTCCGTTCGAAGTTGATGAGTTCAGCTCTTTTTTTATGGGGTTCATGCAAGTACGTATATCAATATGTATACTCAGTCAGGAAAAGGCGTTGGGTACCCAACGCTAATATGCTGGCTCCGCCCCTGAGTGGGGCCAGCCCCCTGCGGATAGAAGCCCCATCAAGCACCACGTGGACCTATGACAAAAGCTGGCACACATGCCATCGAAAATGAGGTGAACTCACTCCTTTTCGAATTTGACATGGATATGAATGGGACTTGGATGCTACCTCGCCATGGAACATTGTGCATCTTGATGTATGAGGACAACCCCCACCAAGGAGCTATGAAGCCTCATCAAGTTCAAGGAGAAGAGCGGGAAGACATCAAGGAAGACGGAGGCAAGTAGCTGAAAGAAGAGTCATTGCCCAGACGACCCTGTGCCCACGGCCCTGTCGGACCCTGTGTGCACGGCGTGTCCAGAAATTCTCTGGACACCCATGCGCACGGGCCCAAAAGACCCCGTGCGCACGGGACCCCTCGTTGTAGCGGCTGCTAGCCCGTGCGCACGGGCGGAGAAACCGGCCATTTTTTCATGTTTTGATCGCTCTGGAGGCATAATCAGAAAGTACCAAAAATTAATGTTCGTGGTACCATGCATCTTTTGTTACGCCATGTCATTCATTCCGAGCCCCGTGTTGAAAATAACATAGCATGAGTATGTTTGTCTACCCTCTAATTCCTCCGCCAAGTCCGTGGTGCGGCTCACAATGCGTATCTGAGGCTAGAGGGTAGGGACATATTTATACTTAGTTTCCTGAAAATTCAAATCTGTATCCAGATAGAATTCAGTTAGACTCCTAATCGAATTAACCAACCACGATCATAACCGACTAGTTTCCGAGTCAAATTCCTTCTTATTCCTTCGCACGTATGTGTGAGTCACACGCCATGTTTAAACTGTATCAATACATGTTTAAACATGTAGGCTTTTCAATACGTAGAGCTGATCCTACACATAGCCCAGCTTCCCCAGTTTATACTGTTCCCGGGAATATTCCAACATGTATAAGAACATGAAGTGTTCCAGTATAACCGTGACCAGCACCTTGAGTTTAATTCCTCAAGTACAACGAATGAATGCAAACCCTTGATCAATTCCGATCAAACATAATTTCCACAATGAGGTATTGATAAAAATATAACTGTAGTATAATGTTTCAAAGACACATAAATTCCTACATCTCCCACTTGTCTGAAAACATTCAATCAAAAAATCCTAAGGCCCATGTTCCTGACATGTTTGCAAAACAATTCCTGACTAAGGGGTTTAGTCAGTGGATCTGCCAACATATCAGTACTAGGCAAAAACTCAAGCCGAACAGTTTTCAATCTATTTATAACATCTCTAATATAATGGTACTTTCCCTCAATATGTTTAGCCCTGCTATGAAACTTCGGATCCTTGGAAAGTTTAATCGCAGCTTGATTATCACAATAAACGGTGACCGGATCTGAAGCACTTTCAACTATCTCTAAAGAAACCAGAAATTCCCTCAACCAAACGCCATCTTTTACGGCTTCATTTGCAGCAATGTACTCTGCTTCCATAGAAGACTGCGCGACAGAAGTTTGTTTCTTGCTCTTCCAAGAGATAGCACCTCCAGCCAAAGTAAATAGACAACCTGACGTTGACTTCCTGTCATCAAGGTCTCCCTGCCAGTCAGCATCAGTATATCCCTGCAGCTGAAGATTATCACCATTAAAGCAAAGAGAAAAGTCCATCGTTCCTTTTATATATCGCATAGCATATTTTATTTGCTTCCAATGAGCTTCCCCAGGATTTTTCTGAAATCTGCTCAACATCCCAACAGTGTGACATAAGTCTGGTCTAGTAAATAACATTGCATACATAAGAGACCCTAGAGCAGAAGCATAAGGTACATTTTTCATTTCCCTTATTTCCTTAGGAGTTTTAGGACATTGTTCCTCACTAAGTTTAGTTCCTTTTATCATTGGTACATTTGCAGGTTTGCAATCTTCCATAGAAAAACGTTTCAAAACAGTTTTGAGATAAGCTTTTTGAGACAGCCCCAAAACTTTCCTTTTCCGATCCCTATGTATTTCCACCCCCAAAACATAAGAGGCTTCCCCCAAATCTTTCATATCAAAAGTAGATGATAACCAAGATTTCACTTCCATTAAGGTTCCCTCATGGTTTGAAGCAATTAAAATGTCATCGACATATAAAGATAATAATGCAAAGTTTCCTCCCACTATTTTGAAATAAATACAGTGGTCTCCTTCCATCATAGAGAAACCATATGATGTGATTGTAGTATCAAATAAGGTATTCCAATGCCTAGAAGCCTGCCTCAAACCATATATTGATCTTTTTAACTTACATACTTTATTCTGATTTCCTTTTTCCACAAAGCCATCTGGTTGTGTCATATAGATTTCCTCTTTTAAATAACCATTTAGAAAAGCAGACTTGACATCCATTTGATGGAGATCAAGATCAAAATAAGCAGTTAAGGCACATAAGATGCGAATAGAAGTGAATTTTGCAACAGGAGAAAATGTTTCCACAAAGTCTACTCCTTCCTTTTGTGTATATCCCTTAGCAACTAATCGAGCTTTATATTTTTCCACACTTCCTGAAGCATTGAATTTCCTTTTGAATATCCATTTAGATCCTATGGCCTGGCGGTTTTGGGGTAAATCAACAAGTTCCCAAACACCATTTCTTTCCATGGAGTTTAGTTCTTCCCGCATAGCTTCCAACCATAGTCCAGATTCCTAACAATCAATGGCCTGTTTGTAAGTCTTAGGTTCTTCCTCTAAAGACACTTTAGAGTGCACTTCCCCTAAAAACACAAAGTAATCATCTAGATAGGATGGTGTTTGTGTGTTCCTCCCACTTCTTCTAGGCATACTAGTTGAAGGAGTTTCTTCCATATTTATGTCAGGGATTTGGCTTGAAAGATTACCAGTAGAGTCATTTACTAGTTCCTCGGATTCTGCTTCTATTAATTCCACTCTAGCCCTCTTAGCACGACGAGGAGTATCCTGATCTAAAAACATAGCATCTCTACTTTCCAATAACTTCTTATTATTGGGATCAGAAAACCTATAACCATTGGAACCAGTAGAATAACGAACAAAAATTCCTGGAGAGGTCTTAGGTTGCAGTTTGGTTCTGTTCTGGCTAGGGATTTTAATTTGAGCATTGCAACCCCAAACGGCCAGGTGCCTTAGTGTTGGTTTCCTCCCTTTCCAAAGCTCATAGGGAGTGACCTTTACTGATTTTGAGGGTGAATGATTTAACAAATAAACTGCAGTATGCAGTGCTTCCCCCCAAAAACTTAAAGGTAAATCCGAGTAAGCCATCATGGATCGAACCATATTCATTAACGTCCTATTCCTTCTTTCCGCTACACCATTTTGTTGGGGTGTGTAGGGTAATGTGTAGTGGTGTACTATGCCATGTTCTTTGCAGAATTCATCCAAAATTCCGGATGTGTACTCTCCTCCTCTATCAGTCCTAAGGACTTTAATTTTCCCATTTAGCTGGTTTTCCACTTCGGCCTTGAAAGTTTTGAACATGTCAAAACCTTCAGACTTGTGTTTAAGGAGGTAAACATAACCATATCGGGAGAATTCATCAATGAATGTAATAAAATACACCTTCTGTCCAATCGTGGGTGTTGTCATTTCCCCACAAATATCTGAATGGATTATGGCTAAGGGCTCACTAGATCTTTCGGCTTTAGGAAAGGGAGCTCTAGCCATTTTTCCCATGATGCACGCTTCACATATTCCATAATCTTCCCATTTAAAATTCAGAATTCCAGAACTAATCAATCTTTTAACTCTGTTCTTTGATATATGTCCTAATCTTAAATGCCACAAATAGGATTCAGAACAATTGTCATTACCGGCTATATTCCTCACAACGGTGCGGTTTTCAGCAACTAAACTGTCCATAGCATCAATATCAGAAATATCTTCAACATAATAGATGCCTTCCACACGGTTCCCTGATTGTATTAGTTTTCCTTTCAGCAATATTTTAACTTTTCCATTGCCAAAGTTAACATCAAAGCCTGCAGATTCTAGTCTAGATACCGATATGAGATTTTTCCTCATGTCTGGAGCATATAGAGTATTCTTAAGGAGTAATATTCCTCCATTTGGGAGTTTCAGATTATAGTCCCCAATTCCTAGTATATCTGCCTTTGATGTTGTTCCTAGATAAATAAATCTAGTTCCCTTTTGTATTGGGTTAAATGAACAGAAATAATTCCTATCTCTTGCAATGTGTGAGGTGGAGCCAGAATCAACCACCCAACTATTTGACAAGGAAGTAGTAAATAGAGATTCTGAACATACAAAAACATGAGACATACAATCAGGTGAAGAATTTCCCCTTCTATTATCCTGATGCTTGGACTGGTTGTTGTTGTGCCTCTTCTCATCTGACTTCCTCTTCTTAGTGCACTCAGATCTAAAGTGTTCTAGTTCACTACAATTATGGCATTTAAAATTCCTCTTGTCGGTCTTTTGATTGGAGTTCCTCCCATTGTGATCGTTCCTATCGCGCTTCTGATTTATTTTATCCCTCAAATCTGTCCCATATTTCCTCTTTTGCCAATTCCTCTTGCTTGAAGACTTATCCTCACCAAGGTGTAGTTCATCATGTTGAGACCTTCTTTCTTTCCCTTGTGTGGACTTCCTGTCTTCTTCCATGAGTAGATGATGCCTTAGCGTCCTCATGTTCAGCACACGCTCAGTATGACAAAAGGATATTTTAAATTGTTCCCAAGAGTTTGGCAAAGAGTTAAGAGCAACCATAACTTGAACTTCTTCAGGGAAAGGGTACCCAGCATTCTTTAGTTCCTCTACTAACACACATAATTTATTCAGATGTGCACTAACAGTTGTGGTTTCTGTCATCTTCGCAGTCAAAAATTGATTCACCAAGCTAAGAACTTTGATAAGTGAAACTTCCCCAAAGTCCTTTTCCAGTCTCCTCATTATTTTGCGAGCTGATTCCTCTGGTTCATATTCTCCAGCTAGAGAATCAGACATAGATCCAAGCATAAACACTCTAGCCTTTTTGTTGTCTTTAGTCCACTAAGTAATTTCCTCTCGATAGCTTTCCTTTTCCTCATCTTCTGCCTCGTCAGATGGTTGGGTAGGCTTAGATTGAGTAATGATATAATCAATGTTCTCAGCAGTGAGGAGAAACATAATCTTCCTCTTCCAGACAGTAAAATTTGAACCATCCAATTTACAAGATCTAAGTAACTCAGCAAACACACTGTTGGAAGCCATCAGAGGTGATGATTACGGTGGTAAAAATTCCAATCAGCACTTGTACTTCCACGCTGACTAGTAGCAGCAAAAATTCCAAACAGCACTTGTACTACTACGTTGATTAGTAGCAGCAAACAATTCCAAACAACACTTGTACTACTACGTTGATTAGTAGAAGCAAACACACGTGTGATTTGTAGGTTCAGGCAGCCGGCAGCAGCTCTTGCAGCTTGGCTAGTTGTCGAAGCAGAGGATTTGGAGCAGCAGTAAACTCTGCAGTTCTGATTTCCCGGCTGGTTGTAGACGAGCAGCCGGTCACGACTTGGACGACGAGGTGGCGGCCGCGACGGGTACGGCGAGGCGGCGGTGGAGACGGTGAGGCGTCCGCTGCGGCAGGGACGGCGAGGCGGACTCGCAGCGGAGACGGCGAGGCGGTGGCGGCGAGATCGTGCGAGCGAGGCTTTTCCCGATGAGCGAGCTGAGATCTAGGCGACTCTGTTCCAGACTTTGGGAGGAGTACGCAGCAGAAGTTGTTTCCTCCCAGGAAAATAGCATAAAAGGATGACGTCCTATTTCCTATCTCTAAAAAAGAGATTTCCACGGCCGTCAAAATTCTATGCAATTTGCTCCGATGCCAATGTTGAAAATAACATAGCATGAGTATGTTTGTCTACCCTCTAATTCCTCCGCCAAGTCCGTGGTGCGGCTCACAATGCGTATCTGAGGCTAGAGGGTAGGGACATATTTATACTTAGTTTCCTGAAAATTCAAATCTGTATCCAGATAGAATTCAGTTAGACTCCTAATCGAATTAACCAACCACGATCATAACCGACTAGTTTCCGAGTCAAATTCCTTCTTATCCCTTCGCACGTATGTGTGAGTCATACGCCATGTTTAAACTGTATCAATACATGTTTAAACATGTAGGCTTTTCAATACATAGAGATGATCCTACGCATAGCCCAGCTTCCCCAGTTTATACTGTTCCCGGGAATATTCCAACATGTATAAGAACATGAAGTGTTCCAGTATAACCGTGACCAGCACCTTGAGTTTAATTCCTCAAGTACAACGAATGAATGCAAACCCTTGATCAATTCCGATCAAACATAATTTCCACAATGAGGTATTGATAAAAATATAACTGTAGTATAATGTTTGAAAGACACATAAATTCCTACACCCCGGCTGTCCGAAACGCCCTCAAACGCTGTAGAGCATGCGATCGGTGCTATTTGTAAAAAAAATACTGGATGTGTGGTGACTTTTGCAAATAATTGGGGATAACCTAGTTTTCTGCAAACGAAACGCTGCCTGAGAAATACCAGACGCTTGATCACTGCCTACGATAGGCGCTGAGGGCATGCTTTGCCCTAAAATTGGTTTTTGTGCCTAGCTATTGTGCTTTCCTTTGGCTACACTCAATGCATTGTTGTTTTGGATTTGAAATGCTGGACCATAGTGCTTGACAAAATGTGTGGAGCAGGCAATGTGCGCCAAGGCGCTCCATATCTAGTAATCGAGAATGACATCCTCGAATAATTGAGCATAATTAACAAATAAATGTTGTTCCAAGGTAAACATCCTATTTTAGATAGCAAATTGTATATGTTGCAATTCTATATGAACTGAGAAATTGAAAAGGTAGCTTGTACCAAAGTGAGAGGGGAAACAGAGGATCAGTCGGCATCATTCCTGAGGCCGCGGAAGCGTGTGGTGAGGGGGAATTGTGGTATGTGGATGCCTCCATTTATCCTAATAATATTTGACGCTTGGATAGACCACAAGTTGATTTGAGGTAGGGGGGCATATGATGCTCAAAGACAACAAGATTCACGAGACCCGCAAAAGAAAAAGAAAAAGATTCATGAGAATTCAGTCTCAAGCACCTCTACTAGCAGTTTTACATACATGCTCGAGGCATAATCAGAAACTACCAAAACTTAATGTCCGTGGCGTCATGCATCTTTTGTTTCCTTGTCAATGTATCATCAATAAACAATAAAATATAGAATGAGTACGTGCCATCAAGCATCCACTCTATATTTTTGTATCCAAGTATATGTCTTGGTTCCCCCACAAAAAAAAGTATATCTTTGTTGAAGCTAGAGCATGGCTGCAATGTGTTGCAACCCATCAGACAACAATGATCCAGTCAGGAAATGCACATATTTTATTCATCTCAGGTTTATTAAATACTAAAATATTAGTCAACGGGAAACCGGCCGTGTTTTTCCTGTTTTGATCGCTCTGGAGGCATAATCAGAAAGTACCAAAAAATAATGTCCGTGGCGCCATGCATCTTTTCTTTCCTTCTCAATCTATCATCAATAAAAAAATAAAATATAGAATGGGTACGTGCCAAAGCATCCACTCTATATTTTTGTATCCAAGTATATGTCTTTGTTCCCCCACACACAAAAACAAGGTATATCTTTGTTGAAGCTAGAGCATGGCTGCAATGTGTTGCAACCCATCGGACAACAATGATCCCAAATAGGAAATGCATATTTTCATCTCAGGTTTATGAAACAAAATATTAGTTGTTCGGCAAAAATTGTGAAAGCCGAAAGTCATGGGCCAACAAACATATTCATGCCCACATGGTTGTTGTTGAACAGTCCTCCAGTTCCTCGATGGTGGGCTCCTATAAGTGGTAGAAAGTAACGAATTAGCTAGAATATACATTTTCTCAAAAAAAAATACATTGTTTAAAAAAATCTAGAATATACATACAAAAAGTAATTTAGTAGTAAATAAGAAACGCCCGGGGAGGTTTTATGCATATAATAACGGCAATGGAGATGGGGAACTGCTTAAGTATGCTGAGACATTCTCATGATTTAAGATGTACTCCTGTGTCCCACAATATAAGATGTTTTTGCAGGCTATGTTTACTTGCAAAAATGTCTTACCTTGTGGGACGAAGAGAGTATGTAACCAAGTGGCTATCTATTTGTAAGTTAGATATACAATACAATTGCATATGAAGCCATTACTAAACTTCTCCCTCAGCCCCATAGTGTACTGAAACAATACACGTTGGGAACTGCTCTGCTGCTACATTTTTGTTTGTTGATAACTTCATATGGATGGATGGATGATGCAAATGGCATGTATATGCAACCAACAACAATAAAGAAGTAATTTTTTTGGGAAGGGGGCAATAAAGAAATAAAGAAACTAAAATTAATACCTGGCACCTGGTGAGAAACTCGTGATAGGTGAGGTCGGCAAAACGGTCAAGGGACTGGCGATATGAGGAGAGGGCGGCGTGGTTGTGCATGTCGACACGATCGGCGTTGAATAGGAAGCGGAAGAAGCGGCGGTCATACTCGTCCGAGGAGGCGTAAGTCTTGCCGTGCTTGGCCGTCCAAGCCTTGAACATGGCCACAACCTCCTCGCGTTCCCTCAACATATCCTGCATCTCATCCATTTTGAGAATTTATATACTACGCGTCAACGCATGGAGAGAAACTAAAATAAAATTACCGACGACTGATCTTGCACAGCCAACACTAGCTAGTTGATAAACGTACGTACGTACGTAACGTACCATGGGCTCTGATCGTTCTCCAAGATTGAACGGGCTGATGGTTAGTATGTCTGCCTCGTAGAGCGATTCCTTGAAGGCGGCGTACCGGCGCTCCTGCTCCTGCTCGGTCATGGAGTCGTACGCCCTCCCGTGCTTGGCCATAAACTCGGCGAACATCCGCCTCTTGTCCTCCTCGCTCCTCGGCCTCCGCTGTACGCCGTGTCGACCTCTCTCCTCTCCATGTGCGTCTCCTGCTCTCTCCTCTCTCCCGTGTACGACAGCCAAGCCATAAGCAGCAGCGCTGCCGCGGCAATAAGGGCCGCCCTGTAGGTGGTGGCGGTGGACATACTCATCGATCACAAGTCCGTTTGGCCGGCTAGCGTGGGAGAGATCTACTTGGGGCGATCCGTATAAGTTACTATTAGGGTTTTGAGCGCTAGCATATTTATATTTATAGGACAGAGGCCTTTCCGAGTCCTCTCGCCGTTTCAACCTTCCTTTTTCTTTTTCCCTTTTTTTGAGTCGAACACATTTTCAGCCTTTGCGAGCCTAATAGTGTGTTTCTGTTTTTTTGGAAAATGCTTCTTTCCTGCCAGCTTATAACGCCCACGCGCAAGCCGCCTCCCCAGCCAACCACGTGTCCAGGTGGACCAACTATTGCACACCCACAGCGAAGCTAGCCAACGAGCCGGTCACCCCGTCTTGTGCCCCAACAGAGTATTGCTGCTATGTACTACCCCTGACCCTACAAACCGCAAGCCGGGTGCAACATTTGCTACGCCTGTGCCGCTTATGGTCTAGGGACCAGCCGCCACAAGTCAGGCCATGATGCTGCAACGTCGTCACCATCGTTGCTGAAAGTCAAGCACGATGTTGCATGGTGTGGGCTGCAGATGCTGCAAAGGCTGTCGAGATGCGACGGTGCGAGGCCTGCGCCACCGCTAATACTTTTCATGCTGTATTTTTTGTATTTTGCCCAATTTTGTTGACGTAACATAGTCGCAACATTATTTTTATATTGTATTTTTTTTTTTTGCATCATGGATAAGGCATCACTGGTGAGCAAGATGCGCGCTCCGGTGCCTCTAATATTTTTATGTTGTATTTTTATATAAGAAACTATTTCTTTTGTTGATGCAACATAATCACAATGTTATATTTTTATCTTACTTTTGTAACATCGATCGGACGTCGCCGCTGCAGCAAGACACACGGCGGCTCTCAACCTTTTATGTTGTAAATTTGTAACATTATTCCCAGAATTTCTTCAACATAACATAGTCGCAACATTATATTCTGTTGTATTTTTGCAACATCCATCGGCCGCTGCTGCTGCAAACGAGATGCGCGACACCCAAAGGCCAGCTGAGGCTGCAAGCGAGATGCACTAGGCTGCAAAGGTCGACCGCTACAAGACAGAAGCACACCAATGAAATGTCAACCATTGCTACTCTTCGCCACTAGAGCCAGTCGAGCGGACGCTGCTCAAGTCGGGCGTGTGATGCTGCGAAACCAATCATGCGGATGCTACAAGGACGGCCGATGTTGCTGCAAGTTCGACATGTGATGTTGCCTTGCCACCGCTGTCTTCCTTTTCCTGCTACTAAGCTGGAACGACGTCACTACAAAGTTTAATATGATGTCTTCTTTTTCCTGCTACAAAGCTGGACCGATGTCACTACAAAGTTTAATATTACTACTGCAACGAGCTTGTACTTCAGCGGCGATTATAACTCAGGTCGAGCGACCACATTGCAAGGGTACAATCATATATAATTTGATTACAAGACCAAAATATTCCAATGGCAATGAGCATGCAGCTATTCATATGTGTGTGTTGCATCTAGTTCTACAGTGTCATTGACGGCACAGATAGAATCGAGCATGGATGGCTTCACTGGCGGAGCTAAATGGGGGCGAACCTGGGCCATCGCCCCCATCCCCAGCGAAAATGTTTTTTACTAATGCTATGTATTACATATAGGGCACAACCAGAAGGCCCGTTTACCAATTACTACTAGTCTTCGTTGCATAGAGCCCTGGAGATGAACGAATCCAGCAACGGCCCACAAGTGTCGCAGCGGCCAAAATGATTTCCCCGCTGACTTACCGCCTGCGACCACGGATGCCTGAGCGTGGGTGTGGGGCACCGGTGATGGTGTTTTGGACTAAGGGGTACCAACCTAGTTGGCCCAAAGATCATGGGCCAAAAATTTGCACTACTAGAGAAAACCCTAGCAGTAGCGCGGGTTAAATGCTCATCAGTAGCGCGGGTGGCCGCGCTACTGATATAGCGCTTCAGCTAACGCTTATCAGTAGCGCGGTCCGACCCGCACTACTGCTAGCTAGGCATAGCAGTAGCGTTTGTGGGCAACGAGCGCTACTGCTAAGAACTCGCTGCTACTAAACCCGTACCCCGCGCTACTGTTATTTTTTTGATTTTTTTTTCTGCTCCATATTTTGTGCTGCTGGATTTTGTTTAGGGCTTTATACAATAATCTCTAGCATATCATACACATTCAAATAGTCTCATTAAATCATGTCATCATCATAATTAATTATCCTCCAACACAAAGTGGTCTCTCGTCATCATCTCGAAAATGGCGATACAAGTCTCGAATACTTGCAACTACATCGTCATCCATCTAAACAATGATATACGCGAGAAGAGCTATCACTATGAGTGAGAGCGGAACTATGCAGTACATGAGGCGGCTGTTACGAGTCCTCTCTCGCGCTAGCGTGAACCTCAAATAACTAGCTTCCGCTTCTTGTCTACTTTTGAAGCCTTTATGGCCGGCGCCCGAGACCTCATCCACTTGCGCCTGACACTCAGGCCACTCGTCGTACACTTCCGGAACCTTCCCTTTGTACACTACATAGCACCGCTTCTTCGCCATCAAGAATGTAGGTACCTGTTAGAGATGCATCTTCATCAAGAAAATGTACGATCATATGCAGCAAAATGTACTAGAGCAACATGAAAAAGAAAGGGTTAGCAACTAGATGCAACATATATTACGCAAAGTAATTAACTAGAGATACGCGGGTCATCTTACCCAAACTAACAAAGTAGCGTTACGCAAGTTCAACCGAATGTATACAAGTTCAACCGACACATATTATCATCATCGGCATCGTAAATCACTAGAGGTTCCATCCTTCCATATCATCAAGGATGGACCCTAGCTTCTTGAACGGCGTGAGGTCATTATGTTGCATCCCTATGCTAGTTCGGACGTCAGCTCGCGATATAGGGCCGTGGTGGAACATCCCCTTTCATCGATGACTTCTTTCATGATGATCGTCGCAATGTGCCTCTAGATGCGAAAAAAGTCATCTCTAAGTTTATAATCCACTTCTCCATGAGATTCTACCCACTTGCAGAAATGATCATCGTTTCTGGTTGTCATACGAAGCTTTTGGTGATCCGTGTTGAACTCAATCATGAGACGGAGGAGGTAGAATCAATCTTTCTTGCTTGGTTTTGGGACATGAATGCAGCATAAGTTAGTTTTATGCGAGAAACCCAACTTCTTGTTCTTTTGTTTCGTGATCTGCAGGTGGCCACCCCAAATGCTGAAGCCTTAGAGAGCATTATCTAGAATATTCATTATGTGGGTGTAGTCCTTCTTCTCATAGTCTCTGGTAGTGTCCAAATACACGACGTGGGAGACTCACGGGTAAAGAACGACAAGGACGGCGCGCTCGTTGCTGTGGGGAAAAGACACCTCAAATTATTTTTCATATGAGCGAGAAGGAATTATTGAAATGTACGAAACGGTTGTCTAGAACTGACTTACTTTGGATGATAAGGCAGGAGGACAATTTCCTGGTCCTTATTCTGTACCATGAAGTTTTGGAGGTACTCCATAGCAGTTTCACGCTCAAAGTCGCCGAGACTCAAGAAAGACTCGTGCATGCAGTACGGATCCGCCACACATATTAGCGAGACTTTTTCTCTCTTCATGACGGAGATCATATGTAGCGCAAAAAGGCAGACGATTATAAAATCGAGCCGCCTTGTCAGAAACATCTCAAAGATATGGTCAAACCATATGATCACAAGTCCGTTTGGCCGGCTAGCGTGGTAGAGATCGATCTACTTGTATAAGTTACTACTAGGGTTTTGAGCGCTAGCATATTTATATTAATAGGACAGAGGCCTTTCCGAGTCCTCTCACCGTTTCAACCTTCCTATTTTTTCTTTACCTTTTTTCGAGCCGAACACGTTTTCAGCCTTTCCGAGCCTAATATGTTCATTTTATTTTTTGGAAAATGCTTCTTTCCTGTCGGCAGATAACGCCCACGCGCAAGCCGCCTCCCCAGCCAACCACGTGTCCAGGTAGACCAACTATTGCATTCCTATTTCCTGAGCGCGCACACCCACAGCGAAGCTAGCCAACGAGCCGGTCACCCCGTCTTGTGCGCGAGTTTCCTTTCCCTCAGCTACGCCCTGCTCCAACAGAGTATTGCTGCCATGTACTACCTCCGACCCTACAAACCGCAAGCCGGGTGCAACATTTGCTGCGCCTGTGCCGCTTATGGTCTAGGGACCAGCCGCCACAAGTCAGGACATGATGTTGCAACGTCGTCACCATCGTTGCTGAAAGTCAAGCGCGATGTTGCATGGTGTGGGCTGCAGATGCTGCAAAGGCTGTCGAGATGCGACGATGCGAGGTCTGCGCCACCGCTAATACTTTCCATGCTGTATTTTTTTTAATTTTTTGCCCGATTTTGTTGACGTAACATAGTCGCAACATTATTTTTATATTATATTTTTCTTGCATCATGGATAAGGCATCACTGGTGAGCAAGATGCGCGCTCCGCTGCCTCTAATATTTTTATGTTGTATTTTTATATAAAAAACTATTTCTTTTGTTGATGCAACATAATCACAATGTTATATTTTTGTCTTACTTTTGTAACATCGATCGGGCGTCGCCGCTGCAGCAAGACACACGGCAGCTCTCAACCATTTATGTTGTAAATTTGTAACATTATTCCCAGAATTTCTTCGACATAACATAGTCGCAACATTATATTCTGTTGTATTTTTGCAACATCCATCGGCCACCGCTGCTGCAAACGAGATGCGCGACACTGAAAGGCCAGCTGAGGCTGCAAGCGAGATGCACTACGCTGCAAAGGTCGACCACTACAAGACGGAAGCACACCATTGCTACCCTTCGCCACTTGAGCCAGTCGCGCACTACAAGAAATATGTCAACTTGTGACCTTTTGTTAGTGACCCTGGAAGAATTGGTCATAGATCTATGACCATTTCAGACCAATTGGTCAAAAGCTGTTCGGGGGGCTCCAAACCCTAAACTATAACGACCATTTTGGTCAGAAAGGTCATAATTTCCTTACACGAAATGGTCACAAAGCAGATAGCACTGGGTTGCTGCCTTATTTCTAGCTGTTCATGACCAATATAGATGGTCATAACCTTGAAAATTGTGGTGGGTTGCTACGACTAGGCGCCACCTCATCAGTTTTGCCTATGTGTCATGTCCATGTGGCAGTTTTTGCCCTAGGTTGTGAAGCAACCTATATTTCTGTCATTCCCAAAATTCCCCAAAAAATCTCATAAATTCTTTGGGTCATATCTTCGTCAAATATGTAAAAAAACCTTCCTTGCCTAGTTCAAAAATAATTCAAAAATATTCATTTTCCTATTCTGTTCAAAAAAACACTTTGTGAAGGAAGTACCACTTTGGCATGTCCAAATGGTATCCATTTTCTACAGTGCTTTCCTATGCCCAAATAACTATCCTCCATCAAATGCCAGCTCAAGCCATTCATTATTTTGAGCCCATCTTCAACATTCGTATTTATGTCCAGTGTGGTACTTTGCAAAGCAAGTACCACCTAGACTCCTCCTTATGAGCTGAAAATTTGTGAAGACGGTCTTCTTAGTAACTGATCATCCTCAACCAAAACTCACGCCCATTAGCCATGTGCATTTCCTGTACCGCTAATCAAACACTTGGCTGCTAATTCATGTTTGAGCATCGATCGGTCTCCTCGTGAGAATCTTATGTTGTAATTTTCTTCCTAGCACCTACTTGGGGAGTGGCCAACCCACTAGACATGCCTAGGCCGCCTAGAACACATGGCAACGCCACAGTCATGCGGTGACCACGCGGTGGGCATGCGAGTTTACGCGCTCTAGAGTTGGGGCCCTCGACCACCGCCCAAACCTCGAAGTATCGCCACCAAACCATGTATTTATGATTAAATAGGTACTTATGTAACTAGAAATGATTTTTGGAAAAAATAAATAGCAAACTATGAGGCAGCCACAGTTCAAATTTGACCCGCTTCCAACTGAATCGGCGGAAATTTGTCTTTTTCACGAGAGGTGGATCAAAACTTTTTACACCCAACAATTTTGTCAATTGTGCATTAAATATGTCCTAGTATTTTAGAAAATTGATTTGGTCAAATTTTGCAACAATTATTTGGGAGGTCCTTCACAAAAAAACCTCCTTTTGGGCACTCGAAAAATGGAAAATGGTTTTTTCGTCCAAAGAAAATGAAAACTTCCTTAAGCAATATTGTTTGCCATTCCAAGATGCACCCTTGTGCACAATTTGAGATCATTTGAACAAACTATGCCATGAATGTGGCCATAGGATTGATCACTTGGCTTGAAAGCCATGAATCTTCACGCATGATAGCTCATTTCTGAGAACACTTTTTTAAAAAAATTGCCGTATTACAAGTTTATTATTTTTCCTGGTAACTTGGTCATATATAATGACACCATGCGAAGTTGTTCCAATTTTTTGATTTTTTTTGAATTTTTTATGCCCGTTTCAAAATGCGGTCAAAACGGCGGGAATGACCGTTCCTAGCTAGTAGTTGAATCTTGGAATTTTTTTGGTGTTTCTCTGATTAAATAGATACTTATGTACCTAGAAATGATTTTTGTAAAAAATAAAGAGCAAACTACAAGGCAGCTACAGTTCAAATTTGACCCGCTTCCACCTGGATCGGCGGAAATTTGTCTTTTTCATGAGAGGTGGATCAAAACTTTTTACACCCAACCATTTGGTCAATTGTGCATTAAATATGTCCTAGTATTTTATAAAAATGATTTGGTCAAATTTTGCAACAATTATTTGGGAGGTCCTTCACAAAAAAACCTCCTTTTGGGCACTCGAAAAATGGAAAATGGTTTTTTCGTCCAAAGAAAATGAAAACTTCCTTAAGCAATATTGTTTGCCATTCCAAGATGCACCCTTGTGCACAATATGAGATCATTTGAACAAACTATGACATGAATGTGGCCATAGGATTGATCATTTGGCTTGAAAGCCATGAATCTTCACGCATGATAGCTCATTTCTGAGAACATTTTTTTTAAAAGAATTGCCGTATTACAAGTTTATTATTTTTCCTGGTAACTTGGTCATATATAATGACACCATGCGTAGGTGTTCCAATTTTTTGATTTTTTTTGAATTTTTTATGCCCGTTTCAAAATGCGGTCAAAACGGCGGGAATGACCGTTCCTAGCTAGTAGTTGAATCTTGGAATTTTTTTGGTGTTTCTCTGATTAAATAGATACTTATGTACCTAGAAATTATTTTTTTTAAAATAAAGAGCAAACTACAAGGCAGCTACAGTTCAAATTTGACCCGCTTCCAGCTGAATCGGCGGAAATTTGTCTTTTTCACGAGAGGTGGATCAAAACTTTTGACACCCAACCATTTGGTCAATTGTGCATTAAATATGGGCTAATGTTTTCTAAAAATGGTGTGGTCCAATTTTGCAACAAATATATGGTAGGTCCTTCACAAAAAAGCTCATTTTGGGCACTCGAAAAATGATTAAAAGTGCTAGAAAGATAAAAAATGCATACAAATTGGTCCTTATACATAAAATGTGGTCTAACTTTAATGAATATTTGTGTGGTGCCCTTTTGAAAAATATTTTTGATAGCTACTTCACAAAATCCCTCTATTTTTAGTACTTGGACTCTATTTTAAATCACTCACTTTCTCAACCAATCAAAACACTTCCCATGGATTGATGACATGGCGTCCATCCATCCATCCACCCATCTCTCCATCCTACATCCATCCATCCATCTATTCTACACAAAAAAAGAGAAAAAGAGGATCCCCACCCGCAGCCCAAACCCTAGCTTAGACCCGACCCCTTCCCCTCACCGCCGACCCCTTCCCCCGTCCCTCGTCCTATCTCCCCGCCGCCGCCACCTCCTCCCCGACCCCTTCCCCCATCCCTCGTCCTATCTCCCCACCGCCGCCACCTCCTCCCCGCCCCCCTCACCGCCGCCGCCGCCACTTCCTCCCCGTCCCCGGCCCCCTCACCGCCGATCCAGATCCAGATCGACGCCGCCACCCCTCTCTAAACCTAGCTTCCCGTCGCCAGTGGCGGCGCCCTCCCTTCCTCGCCCTATCCTCCTCACCTCCTCATCGGCCTCCACCGCGCTCGCGTCCCGCAAGATCACCTCCACCGCGCTCGCGTCCCGCAAGATCACCTCCACCGCGCTCGCGTCCCTCGTCGGCCGCCTCGAGGCGGAGGTCGCAGGGCTCCGCGCACAGCTCGGCCAGCGCGACGAGGCCGCCGAGGACCTCCGCGAGTGCGTCGAGCCGTTCGAGTCCGTGCTCGCGCTCGCCACCGACCGTCACCGTCCCCGTCGGCGCCACTCCACTCCGCCGCACGCTCCTCTCCTCCTCCTCCTCCCCACATGTTCTGAGCGCGCGCGCAGGAGGGGAGGATCCTACGACGGCTGGTCCTTCGACGGCTTCGGCGCCTGCACCAGGCCCGGGCCGTGCGCTCGCCTAGGGCCTGCGCCACCAAGTTCCCCATGCTCCTCTCCCAGGGGCTGCTCTTCGTCTGGCTGGGACAAGGACAAATCATATGTTTCCCAGGTGATTGGTTCCCATCGAGAAATACAGTACCTTGCTTGAGTTGGGGACGAGCTTTTGCAATGTTTGCATCTTCTGGTTGATCCTGTCCCGTCTTTTCTGCAACAAAGGAGTAATGCTTGAGTTAATCACCAAACTAACTAACAAGGCATTTTAATCATCTTGTTTTAAGGACAAACATAACACTTTCTTTGTTTTTGAGGAAGCAAAAATACCACTTTCATCTGATACAGAAAACTGAAAAAAGAGAAATCTAAGAAAGACTTGTCCTAATTGAATTCAGGTTTCGTCCTATTAGTTTGAGTAATTGTGCTAGTAAGATTTTCACTAAAGCTATGATTTCTAGAGCTCCTGTTTTATGTGACAAACTTATTTCTCTAAACCAAACTGC
Organism: Secale cereale; assembly: GCA_902687465.1. NCBI lineage: Eukaryota > Viridiplantae > Streptophyta > Magnoliopsida > Poales > Poaceae > Secale > Secale cereale. The sequence goes on from LR738714.1 coordinate 777,893,151, forward strand.
CTTTACTAAAGGGAGGTTTATATTAGAAAGTATTGTTATGGCCCATGGGGTGATACATGACTCATAGAACTAGGACTAGTGGTTTACTTTTGGAACTTGATTATAAGAAAGCTTATGACAAAGTGAGTTGGGAATTCCTTGTGGAAATGCTCTCTTCTAGAGGCTCGTGAGAGAAATGGATTAAATGAATTTATAGTACTTTATTTCAGAGTTCTTTTTGTGTGAGAATTAATGATACAAATGGGCCCGTTATATTGGAGGCAAAGGGCTTAAACAAGGAGATCCTTTGTCTCCCTCAGTGTTAAGTTGCAAACCAAATCAGCCAGCACTGAATGGCTGGGACAAGGCCACAGCTACCAAGCTACCAAGCTTTACTACTACTGTCTACTGCTGGGAGGGAAATCAATACATGTGCTGCTGTAATATGTAGTGTAGTATTTATATAGTGCAATATTCAAACTTGTAAGCTGTTGTAATTCAGTATTTATATTCAGTAACAGCTGTATCCAGTACTGTTACCTACATGTTTCTGGCAACTGTTCTAGAGCGCTGCGCTTAGGCGGCTTGGCTTAGATGGCTGCGATGCGATGTGATGCTCATTTTGGGGGGGTTTTTTGCAGGTGAATTTCGATGCCAAGACGGAGTACAACATGATCCAGAACTACAAGATTCTCCTGGATGTGTTCAACTGTACAGGTGGTGATTCTCCTGGCTGATTGTGTCTTGCATTTTGTCATCTGGGAAAGCAAAGGTGATCTGTCTGTACAATAGTTCGGTTTATATATGCGGTGTGTGGAGATTCAATCTCGAACAATTGTGTGTGATTGATGTCAGCATGTGGTATAGCCACAAGGTGATTTCATAACTGACTAAATTTGTTGTGCAATATTGAAGTTATGCTCATTGTTGTCTATAGTACTAAACTTGTACGATTCTTGTCATGTTTCCACAAAACATTAAGATTAGAGTCGTGCTTTCTGAATGTTTTGCCGATTTTTATGGCCCGTGTGCTAGAAAACTGAGCTAAGGGTGCTTCATCTCTGTCCTTCATCTTCTATTCTTATGACAATTAAATAGAGGATCTATTTTGCTCCTTGCTCTTATTTGTTTCAATCGATATTTGTCTCATCCAGCACTCTGAGTATCAATGTGTAGTTTTAATCCTGATGATGACGTGCTAGTATAAACTGGACACCATGTTCCTGTTTAAATGCATAAGGAATAATTTGTTTCATCATGTCCTGGTTTACCCATGTCATATTTGTTGCTTCCGGAACTCTTGGTCCTTCATATCTAAAGCATACATGTACTGTAGAAGCTCTACTTTATGCTAATACCTGCCTGTGTAATATTTTGCATAGTATACTTCTAAATGGCCAAGTACATGCGGCGTCCATCATCAACGATGATGCGGACTAGTTGTTCAACTGCAGAACCATCCATCACTTCAAGACAAAGTCAGGTATGTTCTTGTCTTGTTGAACAGATAAGGGATAAGGGCCTTATGCTTGATGGACTTATGCTTGATGCATGTATCATGTGACACACATATTAGTTCCAATTCAATGCTTATTTCTTGCTAAGTTTGTCATATGTGCCAATTCAATTCCCAGTTTTGATGAATATGCCCATTCTAGATAAGTAGAATGATCTTGTTAAAATAATAATAAGTAGAGTGATAAAATACTGGTGTGTATTTAGTTTTTATTTTAAAAGTATCCGTGTAATATTTCTTCTATTAGTCTCTGTTTTCTTGTATGAATATTCATAGTCTTTGTTTTCTTGTATATTCATAGTCTGTTTTCTTGTATGAATAAAAAGCATGGTACTAGCTGGATTTGTGTTATCATTCTATATATAGAACTTTCCTTTTTTGAATGGAATGTTGATAATATATTGGCTCCATTCGTTCTGATTCTTCTCAACTTCTTCATGTAACAGGGTGGAGGGCATGTTGCTGTTCTGTTAGCCCAGTCCTGAATATGGTTGTCTAGTGAATTCGGCATATGATCGCTATCGAAGGAGCTCCATGCTGAAGAAGAAAACACTTGTAGAGCTTATGAAGTATCTAGTTGTTACCTTATAGAGCTTGTAATTGTGATTGCCATACTTGTAGAGCTTGTATCGTTATTCCACCTGTAGAGCTTGTAAAGCTTGTGTTAGAGCTTGTATTACATGTTATTTTGAGAGCAGGAGTTGCATGAATCTGGCTGATATAATTTGAAGTATTACATGTGTTTTCTGTCAGTGCAATTTGAATACCGCCAATTTAAATAACAGTTATTTATTTACTGCTAAATTGAAATATGAATAATATGACCCTGACAGGTGGCGGGATCCATGTGACAAGTGGACCCCTTTTTATATAAAAGAGAAAAATAAAAATTGTTGAGAAAAAGGCCAAGCCCAAAAATAAAAAGGCTATAATGTTGGGCCTGGCCCATGTGTCTGTCCAGAATTAATAGGGAAAAAATATATAAAAGGCCGAATTATTGGGCTCGGCCCATGTAAAACACTGAATTGGACCGGGCCGATTCTTGTGCCACATCAGCTTGCCACGCTGGATGCCTACGTGGCCTGGGGAGGTTGCTAGTGACCAAAACACGACAGTAGACTTATTTTGGTCAAAAACGTTTATGACCTTCTCACAGAGAAGGTCGCTATAGTCAGTTTATGACGGCCAGCTTTTGACCTTATGTTTTTGGTCACAAAAAGGTCACAAATGGAAATTTGTGACCATTCAGTGACCAATAGTGGTGGTCACAAGTTGACATATTTCTTGTAGTGCGCACGGACGTTGCAAGGATGACTGGCGCTGCTCAAGTCGGGCGTGTGATGCTGCGAAACAAATCATGTGGTTGCTACAAGGACGGCCGATGTTGCTGTAAGTTGGACACGTGATGTTGCCTTGCCACCTCTGTCTTTTTTTCCTGCTGCAAAGCTGGACCGACATCGCTACAAAGTTTAATATTACTACTGCAACGAGCTTGTTCTTCGGCGGCGATTATAACTCATGTCGAGTGACCACATTGCAAGGGTACAATCATATATAATTTGATTGCAAGGCCAAACTATTCCAAAGGCAATGACCATGCAGCTATTCATACGTGTGTGTTGCATCTACTTCTACAATGTCATTGACATCACAGATAGAATCGAGCATGGATGGCTTCACCGGCGGAGCTACGTGGGGGCGAACCTGGGCCATCACCCCCCAACCCCAGCGAAAATGTGTTTTTACTAATGCTATGTATTACATATAGCACACAACCAGAAGTCATGTTTACCAACTACTACTAGTCTTCGTTGCATAGAGCCCTGGAGATGAACGAATCCAGCCACCGCCCACAAGTGTCGCAGCGGCCAAAATGAATTCCCCGTTGACTCACCACCTGCGATCGCGGATGCATGGGCGTGGGGGTGGGGCACCGGCGATGTTGTTTTGGACTAAGGGGTACCAACCTAGTTGGCCCAAAGTCCATGGGCCAAATTTAAGGCCCACCGATCTCGCAAGGAAGGACTCCAGAAGCCTCGATATCTGACGTGACCAAGATGGACTCAGCCAAAGACTTGACGTGTGATAACCCTCAACCGTAAGGGATCGAGATAGTCTTCGCGGGTAAGAATAACCCAATTTATTGATTCGACACACGGGGAGCCAAAGAGTATTTATAAGCTTTAACAGTTGAGTTGTCAATTCAACCGCACATGAAATATACTTACTTGCAACAAAAGATAAGTGGTAACAGTGATATGATAGTGATGATAGTAATAGTAAAAGTAAATAGCAAAAGTAAATAGCAGTAGTAAACGACAAAAGTAGCAACTAGTGACAAGCAAGGTTTAAAATACTGTAGGCTAGGGAGATGGATGGTTGGGCGCTGCATGGATGAGATAGATTCTAACTTGGGGCACGACACACGGAAAAGTAATGATCATCTAGGCAAATATCAAACATCAGGCATGTATCCCGTAGGTAGTTGTACGTGCTTGCAATAAGAACTTGCACCACATCTTTTGTCCTACCATCCCGCTACGAACGGGGCCGAAAGGAACTAATGGATATTAAGGTGCTCCTGTCAAAGAGCACCGGAACAAAGCAATGAACTCAATGGATACATGTAATCCTCAAACTACGGACCATCCCCTTTGGTGTCCCAAGCTGTCACTTTTGGGATCGCCGGTTCCGGACCGTAACAGGTGCATACAACTCATAGATAGGATCAAGAACACAAATACATTCATGCAAACACATATGGTTCAGATCTGAAATCATGGCACTCGGGCCCTAGTGTCAAGCATTAAGAATAACAAGTTGTAGCAAAGATGATAAACACCATAGTAGATGATAGGCAACATGCCCCCAACAATCTGACGAACTATTACATGATCTAACTCATCCAATCCCTACCATCCCCTTCGCCTACAGCAGGGGAATTATTCACACATGAAGGGGGAAGTCATGGAGGGATGATGGAGTGGTGATGATGATGACGATGGCGACGATCTCCCCTCTCCGGAGGCCAATTCAGCCTCCAGATTAGCCCTCCCGAAGAAGAACAGAGGGTGGCGGCGGCTTCGCGACGAAAAACTGCGAAAGAACTTCCGATCTGGGGTTTCTGCGTCGGGAGGAAAAATACGGGCTAAAGTAGGGCACCAGGGGGTGTGGGCCCCACCCAGGCGCCCTTCCCGCGCGGCCCGGGGGGGCGCCCACAGGGCGCCTGGGCACCCCCTGGACCCCCTCTGGCCCCACTTCTGGCATCTGGTTCCTTCGGGTGCATGGATTTTCTGTGATTTTTCGTGGATTTTTCTGAGATACTTAAAAATTCGTTTTCCTGCACACAAATAAACCATACAGGCAGCTCTGCTGAAAACAGCGTCAGTCCGGGTTAGTTTAGTCCAAATCATGCAAGAATGAGGTCAAAACAATATCAAAAGTGTTTGTAAAAGTAGATACGTTTGAGACGTATCAACTCCCCCAAGCTTAGCATATTGCTTGTCCTCAAGCAATTCAGTTTAACGAACTGAACGCGACAAAGAAAACTTTGACAAACTCTTTTGCTTCACTAGATGTATATAAGCATGTACTACGAAAAGAGTTTACAAAGTATTGAAACAGTACTTATGAGGACAATGCAAGGAGCAATCCTTCTTTCAAGTGACCAGTCACAAATACTTAAAAGTAAATAATATATTACTGAAAATCAAGACAAGATTACATTGCACATAGTTTGAGCATATTAGGGCGGTATCTCGCTAGTCTCCATGAGTGAAGCAAAACATAAATGCAGAGACTCCTCCAGAGTTTTAAAGGAGACTAGAGCTAAGAATTTCAGAATAAATCATATCACAAGTATGCAGAAGACAATGTAATACTTTGGGACAATGGACATTATACTCAGAATGACAATTATCCTCTCCTAGTCAGTGCTTTGAAGAAAGAAGATGAGACTCTCGAACCGTGGCTTTTATTGGCAAAGTTGAAAACCCGTGATCGGAAACAAAAACTAAACATGTACCAGAGCTCTTGGTTTTAAAAACAGAAGTAAATATGTTTTTGAGAGGTGCATATTTTGTCAACGAATGCTAGCAGATAACTCAATCACCTTTTAAGCTAGACAAGTCTCGAGGAACGGCTCCCGCATGAGGACGATCACATCCTCTTAATCTCCTTTGTTTATCACTGCCAAAGTTTTCTGATTTCTCATGAACAAAGCGTGAAGGAGGGTTTGTTTGTTATATTATCTTTTCGAGCCGGGCGCACTCAATGCCAGTTCCTTTTCATATTAGGGGTTTGCACATTATACATGCAATCCAGGGGTGAAACTTGTCCAACTTAAAAAGATTATGAATTAACTACTACTTCCTCATGAGCTAAAACATAGGCACAAAAAAGGGAAATGCTTTTGATTAATTTCGAGATGGTACATGAAAGTCTTCGTTAGGAATGGCAGGTAAATACCATGTATAGGAAGGTATAGTGGACTCATATGGCATAACTGGTTTAAAGGTTTTGGATGCACAAGCAGTCATTCCGCTTAGTACGGGTGGAGGTTTAGCAAAAGACTGGGAAGCGACCAACTAGAGAGCAATAACGGTCATAATCATGCAGAGCGACAAAGCAACATTGAATCGGGCATGAAAGTGATATAACTATTCTAAAACTCAAAGATCATCAAGGCAAAGTAGACTTTTCAGTCTTAAACATGTGTAAGCATGTGCCAAGTCAATCCAAAAATTCTCTAAAGGGAAATACCACCTTAGTATACCAGACTATGAACAGTGCGATGCATGTAGATCATTTCAATAACACATTATATACTCTAGTTATTCGAGACTAGCCACAAGGAAAGCATGAACCACTGGAAGAGCATTGTAAACATAGCACTATGTCGCTACAAGCTGGTCTCTAGATCATAAGTACAGGCATATGTACAAAAGTAGAAACAGTAAGAGTTCATACCGGTCTTCCTTGTTGCTTCCTTTCAGTCGATCTTCGTCATTACTGCTTGTCACTTGCACGATCGAACGTAGGAAATATAATCAAATGCCATCACGGACTCGAGCTGATCTCTGAAAACAAAGCAAACTAAAGAGAGAAAGGAAATCTTTTTGGGTTTTTCAAAAGTTGAATAAAAAGCAAAAGAAAGAGAAAATCTTTTTGTTGTTTTTGCAAAGAGAGAAATAAAGAAGAACGGGCAAAAACTTCGAAAAGATCAAAGTGAATCAAACAAATAATACAATGAAAAAGTGAGAAGGGCACATACTCCCCCAAGCTTAGGCTTTTGGCCTAAGTTAGTAGCAGCTACTGCCCCCAGGAGCCTCCTGCTCCAGGGGTATGGTGGTGAGACCAAGGGTCGTAGAAGGATGCTGGCGCGTACACCGAACTCCTCGGAGTCTCCCACGAGGAAGGTTCCGAGCACCAAACAGAGGAAGACCCTTCACCAAACTCGGTGGCGGTCTCATCCTGAAAATGTGGTATCTCACCATGCCTCTCCTCGTCGGGCACAACCCCCTCCATGGGGTTATGAAACTGATGCTGGACCATGAACTCATCGAACTGGACAACATCAAAGGACCATCCGTTCCTGCGAGAAAAATCAAACAAAAGAGGTGCAGGTAGACGGATCTCGCGTTCTGCGGTAGTTCCGAAATGCAAGATATAAACAAGGTTATCAAGCTCAGAACCCATGGTAACCAACTTATGCCTTTTCATAGCAGCAAGATCAAAGCTTAAATAAGTAAAAGGAGTATCATCAGGGTGTGGGGTGCCTCCAAGATGCTCTAAGATAAGTGTGGCATAAATGCCACCATATAAGTCCCCCTTGTTACCGTTCATAGCAAGGCGTCGAGCAATTAAGGTGCCCAGATTATAATCAGACCTCCCTGAGAGGGCTGCTGCCAGGATAGCAATATCCGGAGCAGAAATGCTGCTCGTGTTGTCACGAGCTAACACCCCTCTAGCAATATAATATGCAAAATACCTGAGGTGAGGAAACAAGATGCTGGAGATCTTCGACCGATGAATATCCCTCGTACCCATGCTGCAGAGGGAGTTGATGATGGTTTTCAGCTCGAAGGGCTGAGTGGCCATCCTTGCCGTCCTCCCAACGTTCGGCACACCTATTACTTCACAAAAATTCCCCAGAGTCATGGTGATAAGATCATTATAAATTTTAAACTCAATAGCACCTGAATCAGGATTATATCTAAAACTGTTAATGAAACTGGAGGTGAGTTTTTGATACTGAGTAACACGGCTTGTGACGAGCCGTGTCAAACCTGCATTAGCACAAAGATTATAAAACTCATCCTTGATTCCCGCAGCTTCCATGAATTCATCACCTGGAAATGTCATCGCACGTGCTGGACTTGTGTCTTCTAATAACTCCAGGGGCACATGATCCTCATTATAGCTCACCCTGGCAGTCGATGGTGAAGCTGCGGCTCTAGTGACTCGATCGGAGTGTGCGGGCCTCCTCTTCTCAAGCCATCCTTTTGCCCTTCCTAACAAACTCATTTCTGAAATTTTTTACAATTTACAAAAACGAGGATTAAAATAAAGTGAGCTAAGGCAAACTACTCAACTCACTTGCCCAAGGCATAAACTTGCATCAAAACTTGGAAAATAACCTTCTACACATGCATGCAAGCTCATCTCTACAGCACTAAGAACTACTAAATACTCACAAATGAGGCCACCAATCAAAAATCTAATTGGAGGGGTGGAGGAGTCACATACCAGGGAGTATTTGCTCAAAATTTCAGCTCAAATGATGGGCTGTAGAGAGAGATCGAAGAATCGCCTCCAAGAACAGCAAGAACAACAAGAACAAGACCAGAACTCGGGTTTCTGGAAAAAGAGAGAGAGAGGGGAAGAAGAAGTACCTGGAGGGGGGGTCCCGTGGGCCCCAGGCCCCCTGTGGGCGCGGCCAGGGGCTGGGCCGCGCCAGCTGGCCGCCTGGGCCACTGGTGGCCCCCCCTGGCTGGCCCCAGGACTTTCCGGGTCTCTCCCGTTGTGGAAATTTTTAATATAATTTTTCTGGAATTTTTCTGAAAACTTCACTGTTGAAATTTTTTCGAAGTTCAAAAAGCTGCGAAACTCTCTGAAAACTTGAAGCAGTTAGTAGTATTGTGAAGCTTCAAAAACATAGATACTTGGTACAGCAAGTAGGACAATGCTAAAAACAAAATGAAAACATAGCAAGTTCAACTTTTTATCCATATAAAACATGATCACTAGTAAGGTTGATCAAGTCTTACCAACAAACAAGCGATATATAGAGCAAAAAGTCTCACCTCCTACGAAGTAATCACTGAACTTTTACCTTGATGGACATTGTCCCTACCATGATAGTTTTGTATTTGTGAGGCACATGTAGTGGACAGTCCCATTCTCCAATTTTCACGGTCTCGATATTCTCTATAGAGTTGAGGACATGCCTCCTGTCGGTCTTCTTCGGAAAATATACCGTGTGTTCTTTATCATTCACATGGAAGGTAACCTTCCCTTTGTTGCAATCAATAATAGCACCTGCGGTGTTAAGGAAAGGTCTACCAAGAATAATGAACATGCTCCCATCCTCGGGCATGTCAAGCACAACAAAATCAGTAAGAATTAAACAATTAGCAACTTCTACGGGAACATCCTCACAAATACCTATCTGAACAGCGGTTGACTTGTCAGCCATCTGAAGGGAGATATCTGTAGGAATTAGTTTCTCTAAACAAAGCCTCTCATAAAGAGAGAGAGGCATAACACTCACTCCCGCTCCAAGATCACATCAAGCTGTTTTGACATAATTATTCTTTATGGAGCAAGGAATGGTGGGTATACCTGGATCACCGAGCTTCTCAGGAATCTTTCCACTGAAAGAATAGTTAGCAAGCATAGTAGATATTGCATCATTAGGAACTTTTCTTTTGTTAGTGACAATATCTTTCATATATTTTGAATAAGGAAGTTACTTAATAGCATCGGTCAAAGGGATTTGAAGAAAAAGAGGTTTAATCCATTCACAAAACTTATTATAATGCTCTTCTTCTTTAGATTTGATGGACTTACCTGGAAAGGGCATGGGTTTCTGTACCCATGGTTCTTTCTCATTCCCATGTTTTCTTGCGATGAAGTCTTCTTTAGTGTACCTCTTACGTTTGTCAGGTGCTTCTTCTTCTCGAACTTCAGGCGGATCATTTTTCTCATTATCATTACCTTCAGGTTCAGCACCGTCTTCAGTCTCAGCATCGGAAATAGATACACTGTCGGGATCAATAGCTGGCTCTTCATCTGCAATAGGATCATTAGAATTATCAGTCTCTTTATGTTTCTTCTTCTTATTTTGAGAGACAACAATTTCTTCTTCCTGCATTTGAGAATCTTGCTCGATTCTCTTCGGATGTCCCTCTGGATAAAGAGGATCTTGAGTACTAGTTCCTCCTCGGGTCTTAGTCCCAAAAGCCTGCAATTTATCTTGTATGGCATTGTTAGCAACCAAATCTCTTTGCACATTAGAAATTTGATCAAGCTGAGTTTGAACCATATGAAAATGCTTCACAAGACATTGAACATCATTAACTGTTCTATCTAAAACACCAAGCAACTTTTTGATAGCAAGGGAATTATCATGCAACTGACTTTCTATCCTCTCATTAAAATGATTCTGTTTCATAATAAAATTATCAAACTCATCTAAACATTGATCAGGAGGCTTACCATGAGGGATGTCACTTGCGTTGAAATCTAAAAGAGAGTGTACCTCTACCATAGGAGGGTGAGTGGTAGGCTCACACAGCTTCTCAATAGGGGGTAGATTCTTCACGTCTTTAGCTTTAATACCTTTCTCTTTAATAGACTTCTTTGCTTCTCGCATATCCTCGGGGCTTAGAACAAACATGCCCCTCTTCTTTGTTGGTGGAGGTGGTTCAGGGACGGACCAATCTTCATGGTTTTTGGCAATCCTGCCCATCAGATCTTCCGCATCGTCCGGTGTTCTTTTCCTGAAAACACAACCAGCACAACTGTCCAAATAGGACCTAGATTCATCAGTTAGACCAGCATAGAATATATCAATTAATTCATTCTTAGGAATTTCATGTCCTGGTCTAGCCCGAATCAAACCGCAGTACCTCCCCCAAGCTTTAGGGAGGGACTCATCCTGCAACTGTTTAAAGTTATAAATTCTTTGTAAAGCAGCATGTTGCATGTGAGCAGGAAAGTACTTATCAACAAAAGAGTGAGCTAAGTCCTGAGGACTCTTAATGGAACCGCATGGAAGTGAATCATACCATGCTTTGGCACCTTCCTTCAACGAGAAAGGAAGAAGCTTGGTCACATAAAAGTAGCGTATCTTTTCATCTGTGGTAAACAGGCTACCTAACTCACCGAGTTTTGTCAGGTGTGCAATAGCATCATCATTTTCTCTGCCATAAAAGGGGTCAGCTTCAACCATAGGTATAAGTGAAAGATCAACAGAGAAATCAAAATCAGGATCATCAATGCATATAGGAGATGTAGCAAACTCAGGATTAGGAACGGTTTTGTTTTTCAAAGAGTGTTTTTCAAATATTTTCTTAATAACTTCACGCTCAGAGCCAGCAAACTCTGTCAGTTCCCTTCATAGATCTTCATCAAGCATATAGTAATCATCATCAAGGAGACTCTCCTTGAGTTTACTCAAATCAGGATAATCATAAGTTTCACCAATAGGGTAGCGAGCAACAGGTAGTTCAATTCCATATTTTTCAGCAGCAACAACAATTTGTTTCTCAAGAGCATGACCAAGCGAACTAATATCATCATCAAAAGTAGTAGAAGCATCATCAAGAGTGTCAGACATAATAATAGATTCAGTAGGAGCATCATGTGGTGGTGGTGAGGCAAACTTACTCATAACGGAAGGTGAATCAAGTGTAGCACTAGTGCTCAGAGCAGTACCTCTTCTTGTAGTGGATAGTAAGATCGGAACCTTGGGGTCTCCTTTCTTACCCATAGTGAATAAAGTGCAGCAGGTAGGATACCTCAAGTAGACTTGTAAATATTGCTATGCTCCCCGGCAACGGCGCCAGAAAACGGTACTTGATAACCCTCAACCGTAAGGGATCGAGATAGTCTTCGCGGGTAAGAATAACCCAATTTATTGATTCGACACACGGGGAGCCAAAGAGTATTTATATGCTTTAACAGTTGAGTTGTCAATTCAACCGCACCTGAAATATACTTACTTGCAACAAAAGATAAGTGGTAACAGTGATATGATAGTGATGATAGTAATAGTAAAAGTAAACAGCAAAAGTAAATAGCAGTAGTAAACGGCAAAAGTAGCAACTAGTGACAAGCAAGGTTTAAAATACTGTAGGCTAGGGAGATGGATGGTTGGGCGCTGCATGGATGAGATTGATTCTAACTTGGGGCACGGCACACGGAAAAGTAATGATCATCTAGGCAAATATCAAACATCAGGCATGTATCCCGTAGGTAGTTGTACGTGCTTGCAATAAGAACTTGCACAACATCTTTTGTCCTACCATCCCGCTACGAATGGGGCCAAAATGAACTAATGGATATTAAGGTGCTCCTGTCAAAGAGCACCGGAACAAAGCAATGAACTCAATGGATACATGTAATCCTCAAACTACGGACCATCCCCTTTGGTGTCCCAAGCTGTCACTTTTGGGATCGCCGGTTCCGGACCGTAACAGGTGCATACAACTCATAGATAGGATCAAGAACACAAATACATTCATGCAAACACATATGGTTCAGATCTGAAATCATGGCACTCGGGCCCTAGTGTCAAGCATTAAGAATAACAAGTTGTAGCAAAGATGATAAACACCATAGTAGATGATAGGCAACATGCCCCCAACAATCTGACGAACTATTACATGATCTAACTCATCCAATCCCTACCATCCCCTTCGCCTACAGCAGGGGAATTACTCACACATGAAGGGGGAAGTCATGGAGGGATGATGGAGTGGTGATGATGATGACGATGGCGACGATCTCCCCTGTCCGGAGGCCAATTCAGCCTTCAGATTAGCCCTCCCGAAGAAGAACAGAGGGTGGCGGCGGCTCCGCGATGAAAAACTGTGAAAGAACTTCCGATATGGGGTTTCTGCGTCGGGAGGAAAAATACGGGCTAAAGTAGGGCACCAGGGGGTGTGGGCCCCACCCAGGCGCCCCCCCCCCCCGGCGCGACCCGGGGGGGCGTGCCCACAGGGCGCCTGGGCACCCCCTGGCCCCCCTCTGGCCCCACTTCTGGCATCTGGTTCCTTCGGGTGCGTGGATTTTCTGTGATTTTTCGTGGATTTTTCTGAGATACTTAAAAATCCGTTTTCCTGCACACAAATAAACCATACAGGCAGCTCTGCTGAAAACAGCGTCAGTCCAGTTTAGTTTAGTCCAAATCATGCAAGAATGAGGTCAAAACAATATCAAAAGTGTTTGGAAAAGTAGATACGTTTGAGACGTATCAGCGTGTGCTTCAAGGACTACTCCACCCGTTAGCATGTTTATCCCTAGTTGGCAACCGACAATGTGTAAGCCTTGATACCCCTGGTACCTATATAAGCCGGAGGGTTTCGTCCGTAGGGACAGAATCACAAGTGCTAGCCTTAGGGTTTAGAACACAACATACGATCTCGAGGTAGATCAACATGTACCCAATACTCCATCATCGATATAATCAATCATGACGTAGGGTTTTGCCTCTTCGAGAGGGCCCGAACTTGTGTCAACATCGTGCCCTTTGTCTCATGTTACCATCGATCCAAGATCCGCAGCTCGGGACCCCCTACCCGAGATCTGTCGGTTTTATACTGACATTGCTGGCCAATACAAGTCCGCTATGTTGTCGAAAATGATCAATGGCTCGCGTGCAGATCAACTGCGACATCGGCTGCGGTGGCATCTTTGTCCCCGGCCATCTTTTTATGTTCGAAAACATCCTTTTGCACGCCGATTCAACTGGTCGTCTTGATCGTGTCGAAAGATTTGCAACGATCCAAGTCATCACGTTCGGGAGCCTGGAGTACACCGCTGACTCCCAGGGTGATCTCGCCCTCTCTAGTTGGATGCCAGATCGATTGGAGAACTCTTGAAGCACCACAGCCTTGACCCCGGAACCGACCGTTGATCCGAATTCCAGGCCAGATCTCGCGTTAAAACCAACCTTGGACACGAATCCAATCCTTGTCACCTTGGAACCAACTTCAAGCACAGATCGACCACTGTCTCCTCGGATCCCAACTTCGAGTGTAGTCCAACCCCGAACCCGCTATTAAACATAGGTTTGATCCCTTCGTCGGCCGACCACGAGTTAACCTTGGCCAGTCAAGAATCCGAAGTTGAGTCAAGCAACCCACGGAGCATATTCCATATCAATGCGGCCTACTGTCAGACCATGGATAATTAGGATCTCTCGCAGTTAAATGAGATGTTGGATCGAATCCGGAATCTGGTGATCTCATCCTAAGTCTACAATCAGATTGGATATAAAGCCAAAGATAGGGAAATTTATGTCCCTCCCACCACCCACCTTGTCGCTATACTCGAGGACTTAACCGACGTACTGAACTATGGCTCCGAAGAAGTGGTCGACATGGATGAAGATGTCGGCGACACATCGCGAGCGGCTTTGCCTATCGCCATACCCCGTACCGGCAATTGGGCCACAACCTCCACTTACGATGTCTACATGGTCGACACCCCTAAAGATGACGAGGAGAAGAAAAAGACCCCTCGAAGCACCGACGTCAGCGGAAGCGACCCGGGGGCACCGGCAGAGGCAAGGAGAGCCAAACCAACACTATGGATGCCACCGATAACGAGACAGCTGCGGGCCACGCTCAGGGCCAAGGCGACGAAAATAACGTCAAGCTTGGTCAGCCTGATGGCCCTACAGGGATGTCTGATAATGCAAACCCCAATGATCCCGATGATGGGGAAGATAGTAACTACCTCCCCGAGTCCCGGGAAGAGGTCAGCCTTGGACCCGAGGATTTTATCATCCCCGGGGACCCCTACCAGCAAGAAAGGTTCCGGCGACGGCTCATCGCGACGCCCGGTAGCATGAAAAAGAAACAGAGACAGCTTGAAGCTGATCAAAACACCCTCAATGAAGAGAGAATTCCTTATTTGGCCCTTCCTTAAAATTTGGTGTCCTTTTTGGCCCTGGTAGAAAAATTCTTCCTGTTTTGACACTCAAACTTTATTTTGTTCCCTCTATGACATTTCCGTCAGTTTTGACAACTAACACCATTAAATGCGACATGAAAATTCCATTTTACCCTTGGTGTATTTTGTGACCAAAATTATGAACTGAAAGTCAAAATCAATGGCCAATTTAGGGGAATCGGAACTTTCCATATCCGCGAGCTCTGCAGCACATGGTCCATTCCCCGTGGTCCATTCCCCGTGCCGACGACCAATCTTTTCATGATTGCAGGGCTAGTCCACAGGCCGGGCAAAGAGGGTGACCGCCCTGGGCTTCAAGGAAGTAGGGCCCCAAATATACTATCATCACGAAGTCTAAAATATTATTGTTGTATAAACTAACAAAATTCCAAAATTTGTGTGAGCAAGTCTACACAACTAACCAATAATGTTACATATAGTAGGAACAACCAAATCTTATAGGGAACACTAAGTTTAGTGAGTGGACCAGTGTATCTCTCATGGACGTGCGACAAGTTGCACGAAAAATCATGTTAACTAAATTTCAATGCATGATTAGTTTCGTGCAAGACTTCTTATTTCAAAAAATCATAGGAACCCCTGTATATACACTAGAAGAAGTCAAGCATCCCGACAAGCCTAGAAGATAAATGAATTATATGTATGCAAAACTGAGTCTACGACATATTGTGCCCGTGGATAATCGATGTTATTACAATGACATGTAAAGAGAAGATTCTATAAATATGTTACCTGATAAAACACTAGAAACCATTGGTCAGATATTTGTTAGACATTATGCTTTAAAGATCTCTACCATAATAGTTAATGATATTAAAACATGCATGAACACATACACACAAAAATATACATATGTATCATATAGTTTGTGCACTTGTTAAAAAGAAAATTGAATGATTAATTTTATTGAAGCACACTTCTGTATTCAGCTGAAACAAAGTTTTCATTAAAATACATTAGAACTAATAACAAAGAATTACAATTAATAATTGAAAATATTGTTACGTGATTTCACACCAAAAACACTGTTATATTGTCAACTATGTCAACTAAGTAATAGATAGAAGTTATACTTGGCAACACTATAATACAATAAAAATGCAGTTAAATAAGTATAAATGTTTAGTATAAAATATATTATTATTTATTTCAATTCATCCCGGGCCTCAATCATGTTTGAACATTTGTTTCCACAACAAGATGTATCAGCTTTTGAACTTTCGTAAGTGTGTGTAATGCCTGACCCCTACTGGCACTGCTCATAATTATGTACGATCCCAAGTTTGGCCGGAGAACATTATCAAATAGGATGAACATTCAAACAAGATCTCAACTATCTAACTAGTAAAAACACACCCAGCAAAAAAAAACTAAGACAAATGTAGATATGTATGAAAAACAATGGCTGACTAGCTTTAAAATAAATTATGGTTTAAGCACGGGGATCCTAATATAGAGCAGACCTGTCCTGTTCTCTAGATCGATTACCTCTACTTTATCCGTAGTCATTTAATCCTGAATATACACTAATTAAATACATACAATAATCCATAATTAGAACTATACAACCACCCAAGACATTAATTAGTATTTAGTATTGAGGATACACTAATTATCCTAAATATATATTTTCTTAATCATCCAATATACATTCAGATGAAAGAATCTATTAGCATGGAGTAGTGGGGGTAAATTCAGTCTATACCAGTCGGTTTTGATAAAAAAGCTAGATGTGAACGTGAACGTGTGGTTCTTCCATTCTATAGAGAAGAGAAAGAAGGCCGAGGGTGCTGCTCCCAAACAAGGTAAATGTGAACGTGTGGTTCTTCCATTCTATAGAGAAGAGAAAGAAGGTGGAGGCAACCTCTCCTTCTGTTCCTGGTCCTATTTCATTTTCAGCGGCAATGTCAGGAGAAAAGCGGGACCAAAAGGATGGTGGATCTTCTGTCATGACACATCACACAAGACCAACTAGCAAAAGTGAATGACAAGGGTATTATGGAAGCAATGGGGTTGCAATCTTATATGATCGTCACAAGCGTCCAGGCAAAAGAAACAAGGCCTGGAAATTGGTGCATCAACAATACCAGGTATGAATGTGCTCGGTTGTTGATGCGCGTGTCACAAGTTCCCAGACTGACAGAAGAGTTGGAAGCTAATATCTTGTTACAGGTCGTTTGTAATCTTTTCAGCCTGCACCTGGAAACGAAGACAATGCAAGTGTGGGAGAGAACACTGTTCAAGAATCTAGTGTTTCTCTGGAGGCGATGGTGCTTGAGCCTTGAGGTCACTGCTGGTAGAACAAATGTCATACACACACACACTGCGATCACTGTTTTCTTTCCTCTCAATCTGGTTTAATTGTGTATTTATTTGCAATTAGATCACAGCCGGTACGAAAGAAAAACAGATAGTGCATGATTAATTATGTTTGCACTCAAAATAATATTTAGAAAATATGTAACAGCTAAAGATAACATCCTATTTAGATTCTACACATTTTTCTTATCAATATTCATATATAACATGTTAAAATCGGTGTTACGATTTAAAAGATATAGATAATTTAAAATGATTCGTCTAACTTAAATATGGATGGCGCGATGATTACCTGAAACTTCAGGGGGGTTTCCAAGAAAATGTAAAAAACGGTTCGGTTATGACTAAAACATGGAGTGCGGGTTGATTTCAATAAATTGCAAGGACTTTTTTTGTAAAAAAATGCGAGGACGGCAGAAACAATCAGTGCTTTATTATTAGGTAGAGATTAATAATAAAGTGTGTATTGCTTCTGGTCATACGTAATCGGTGTTTTGCAGAAAAGTCTCTATGGTTTAGGGTATTCAACCTGCAGTCCATGTTATAAGTCAACCGAACCGGTGCGGGCGATTAGAAAAAGGAGAGCGCAACCACCCAATCCCGTCTCCACCTTCGGTGCACCGCCACCCCTGCCGCCGGGCACCGGATTAGCGAGCGTGGACGTGGTGCCTGGCGGGGAGGGTAGTGCCGCACCACGAGTCTCGCGCCGGCGGCCTGCACGCTCCTTGAGCGGCTGCAGGCGACGTGGCTGCTCGATGCAGAACGAAGGCGGCAGCCGAAGCTTGCAGGGGATGGATTCGTGTGCGGCAGGGGCTGGGTAGGCAGATCCGGATGCGTTCGGTGAGGCATGGTTCACAAGTGACGAGGAGGAAGGCCGAAGCGTGGCTTCCGGGGAGGATCCATAGCTTCCGCGGCTCATGGACAGAAAGGAGACACGAAGGTGAGAGAGAGAAGAAGTGAGAAAGGAGGGGCGATGCGGCGACCTAGGCCGGAGCTCACCGATGACGGGCAATGGCGGACGGTCGCCACTGCTACTACCTCCCTGGTATTCCTCCTCTCACCTCTCCCGTCTTAACGCCATCTGCTGCGTCGCCAAAGCCTCGGCCGCACATCACCAGCATCTCCGACCTCGAGTACTCCTGCCACTGCACCCAGCCGCTCGTCGCCATGACCCAATCTAGTAAGGTACCTCCAATGCCCGCCCTCTCCCTCAAGGCACATGTGCTATTTTACTCAGAAAGGCCAGTGCTAACGTTTTGAATTTTGGCATCAGCTCTGTTGTCGTGCTTAGTTGTTTGCTGGAAGAACGCCAATTGTTTCTTTGCTTCGGTTGTTCTTCGATCTTAGCTCTCAGGTCTCAACATATGCATATAATATGTTTGTTGTCTATAGGGATGAAGTGAAGAAATTGGATTGGGGTCATGGAATAAATCATCTCGAGGATGCAACTCATATTCTTGTTGTCCTGTAGGTAGTCATTCAGATATTTCTTAAATGTGTTGCAAAATCAGCTGCCACTGCTCTGCGCTGCCGGCCATGGAAACCTCTCATGTATCCCCTCTTGTCACTTCCCTCCAGCAGCGTCTGTATGCCGTGGCAGCGTCTCAATGAGGTGTGTAAAATCTGAATATGTAAATGTCCCAGGTTGCCTTGGGGGAGTGAATTGCAGAAAACCACCATATTGACGCATAGGTTTGCAGAAAACAATGTTTTATGAATGTGAGACCAAAAACACTGATTCACAGCCTAATCTTTTGCAAATAACATTGATCGGTCACTTCGGGCATTTTAACCGTGATTATGACATATGGGTCCCACACTAGATGACGTGACATAACAGCTCATGATTGACATATCCCTCGACTTGATACATTCCAGTTACTCATTTGGGCCGTCTTATTGTTATACGTACAAGGTAGAGCACACGACTCGACCTTGCATGTGGCCGGTTTAATTTGTTTACTGAAGAAATTAGTTTTAAAAATGTTCACGGTTTTACACATGTTCACACTATTTTTATTTCAAAAAAATTGTTTGCACTTTTTTTAAAATCATAATAATTCCCCAAAAAGATTCATTTTGACTAAACATAATCATTTAGAAATGTACAAAAAAAATCAAAAAAATCTTTAAGGAAAAACATCGGTTAAAAATTTGTTTTTTAGAAATGTTCTAATTTTCATAAACGTTTAAGATTCTTATAGAAGCGTTCCAATTTTTATGTAAACCCTAACTTCTATTAAAAATAAGTAAATTTCCATGTTTCCAGAAAAGCCAAAAAAAAAAGATTGACAAACTATTCCATGCAAAACTGATGTTGCAACTGATGAAGAACGCTAAGTTGGCTTCTTCACGTCCAAACTTGATTCTACAAAAAGCAATAATCAGTATTACCTTATTATCGATGTTTATTAAAATTGGATATATAAAATGGTGCACAATGAAATATGCAGCTGGTTGGGTGTCTTTTTTCGCCCGGTGTAGTGCACGGTCATTTGTACTAATATATATAGACGTAGTTTAGTATGTAGATTCACTCATTTTGCTCTGTATGCAGTCCATATTGGAATCTCTAAAAAAAACTTATATTTAGAAATGGAGGGAGTATATGAAGCAAAATGAGTGAATCTACGTTCTAAAATACATCTATATACATCTGTATGTAATTCCTATTGAAATTTACAAAAGGGTTTGTTTTTAGATACAGAGGGAGTATTTGCTACGAGCAATTCTGAACGAAGCCTACGTTTACCGCCGGGGGAGCTATCATTATATAGACCAGACGGCAAAGTAAGAAAGTGAATAGTAGACTAGCTGAAACGGTGCAGTAGAAAGTATAACGCTTCAGGTTAAAAAAAAGAAGAAGTATAACACTTCTGTGGAAGGCGAGCTGGGCGAGCCGTACGATCTGGAGCTAAGCTTCAATCTGGACCGCTCCATAACTGAAGATTGGACCACCCGTTAACTGAACCCAAAGAGCCGTTTATGCGTTCTGGCTACAGAAAGCAAACCAGGATGGCCGCGCCCTTCTCCAATATTGCCGTTAGTGCAAAACGAACCGACTTGAGGGAATTGAAACTTTCCATATTCGAGTTCTTCTCCGCTTCGTCTCCACGCAAAGGTACACATAAACTTCAGTGAAGTTTCCCCTAGGGTTTACCTAGGGTTCCCCTTATCCCCTGCGGCGCTCCCCCAGGGTTCCAAAAAATCTACCCGCAAGACCTTTTGATCCTCACGCCAACTGATCTGGACAAAGTACTACGGTGTCCACGAGCTCTGCAATCGTACGCATGGCGAGTACGGGAAAACCAGGGACGCCCTTGGGTGGCGGGGACGGGTCGTCGGATCATAGCCCGCAGGATCGATTTGAGGCTCCGATTCTGGAGGACAAGTTCCAGGGTCTGAATCTCCATGGAGAGGAGGAAGAGGAGCTTGATCTCTCTGGAGAGATAGATGAGATTATAGCGGAAAATCGCTGGATCGCAGTTTTTAGGGTTCATACGCAGAAACCGTTCAGCCATGTCTCGTTGTTCAAGACACTGCGTAATGCATGGGCGATGGCGCAGGGTGTGATCTTCAAACCAAAAGGACCTAATGTGTTCCTGGGGCAGTTTATGTGCCTGGGTGACTGGAATCGTGTGATGGGAGGAGGCCCATGGATTTTCCGTAATGCAGCAGTGGTTATGGAGGAATATGATGGCATATCTGATGTCATGCAGTACAAGCTTGATAGAATTCCGGCTTGGGTGAGAATCATTGGAATCCCTGAGGGACTGATGAAGAAAACATCTGTTGCAGAAAAGATAGCGGCTAAAGTGGGCAATCCACCTTTCAGAGTGGTTGTTACTGAGGGACGGCTGAATCCCTCGAAGTACCTTAGGGCAAGGGTTTATCTGAGGCTTGATACACCTCTTGTCAGATTTGTACCACTCACGCCAAAGGAGAGTAAGAGATATCCAGTCGAATATGAGAAACTACCAGACTTTTGTGACTTCTGCGGCCTAATGGGGCATCTGGTGACAGAGTGCGGTGATGGGATTCATGACCTGGCAGAATGCGAATGGGGTGAGTGGCTTTTGGTGAATTATGAGGAACAAAGAGATCGTGGTATGTCAAACAGAGGGGCTCCACGGGGAAACTCAGGAGATGACACAAACAGAGGTGGCCGAAACACTAGTAAACGGGGTGAAGGAAATCTAAATGAGTATGAAAGCATGGATGTAGGGGAGGATAACCCACAACAAGGAGGTGCGGTGACCCTAAGTGCAAGGAAACGTCTGATTTCACAGGATGGTAAAATAAATAGCACAGCAGATCCTGCAGCTACTCCTCCCGCGGGGTTTGTTAATGACAAAGTTCTGCTTCTTGAAAATACGAGCGATGAACAGACTGACAAATCTCAGATGAGCACACCTCAGAAAATCCATGATCATAAAAGGCTGAAGGCAATAGTTTCAGAGGCAAACACTAATGTATCGGCGTCCTCCTCTGGGGAGGATCGCCGTATGCAATGAAACTCATAAGCTGGAACTGTCGGGGACTTCTAGGTGCCCCGACAGTTCGCTCGCTTCTGGATATCCAGAGGCGGCATAACGCGGACGCGTTTTTTCTGTCTGAAACGCATCTGGATGAAGATAAGGCAGAAGCTCTTCGGATAAAGATGGGAATGGACCACAAGATTGTAGCACCAAGTCTTGATGGGAGGAAAGGGGGTCTGTTGCTAGTCTGGAAGAAGGAGGTGAGGATCTACTTCCGGACTACTACATTCCACTGTATTGACGTGTCGGTAACGGAAAATGATGGAAATGTTTGGAGACTAACTGGTGTGTATGGAGAACCTAGTTGGGACAATAAGGAGAAAACATATCAGCTCCTTCGTGATCTTCATGCCCAGTCCACCCTCCCGTGGGTCGCAATTGGGGATTTTAATGAGATCCTGTACTCGTCGGAGAAGGAGGGAGGAGCCCCCCGACAACAAGCTCGGATGCAAGCATTTCAAGACTCCCTCAACGACTGCTCTCTGGAAGATATTGGGTATAACGGTGACAAGTTTACGTTTTTCAGAGGAGGATTGCGTGAGCAGGTAGATCGGGCGGTGTCTAATGCAGAATGGATGGAGATGCATCCGTATTGTGGATTGAGTAATCTGGAGATGGGCAAGTCGGACCACAGACCAATTTGCTTAGACACTGAGTATTTGGCCGGAGTAGCATCGGAGCGCCATATGAGCAGGCGTAAGTTTGAAGCACGATGGTTAGCAGAAGAAGCAGTTGAGGAGATTGTTAAAACAACATGGCTAAAAGCGGTTACTCAAGGCCGCTGCCCTACAGCCAAGGAGAAGCTAAACGCCGTACATAAAGAGCTGCACATGTGGGATAGGAAAGTCCTTAAGGGTCCGCGGTACAGATTGCGAGCAGCTCAACAGGAGCTTGAGCTGCTTATGAAACAACCATATGATGCAGAGGTGAAAGCAAAGAAACAAGATCTCACAATGCTGATTGAAAATCTCCTGGAGCAGGAGGAGATATATTGGGCTCAACGCGGGCATGCAAACTGGCTGCAGCGCGGCGATCGCAACACGAGGTTTTTTAATCAATATGCCTCGGCCCGTAGACGGCGTAATTTAGTTAAGAGACTGAAGAGCAATAATAATACTTGGGTTGAGGGTAATGATAACCTCAAGCCCCTGATTCTTGAGTATTTTCAGAGTCTTTTTAACACTGATTCAGGGTTGATTGATGAGGGCCTGTTGGCTACAGTTAAACCTGTGGTGACAATGCAAATGAATAACCTGCTGATGGCTCCATACACAAAGGAGGAAGTGAAGAAAGCTTTGTTTCAAATTGGGGACTTGAAGGGCCCAGGCCCAGATGGACTTCATGCTATATTTTTAAGCGGTTTTGGCACATTATTGGTGAGGAGCTCACTAAGGAAGTACTGGAAGCGGTAAACAACAGAAAGATTCCAGAGGGGTGGAATTCAACAAATGTGGTGTTGATCCCGAAAGTTGATAGCCCTGAGCTGATAACACAGTTTAGACCAATAAGCTTATGTAATGTGGTCTATAAGGTTATTTCGAAAATGCTAGCCAATAGACTGAAGAAAATCCTACCTGAGGTAATTTCCCCAACTCAGAGTGCATTGTTGGAAATATGCCCTAGAGGCAATAATAAAAGAGTTATTATTATATTTCCTTGTTCATGATAATCGTTTATTATCCATGCTATAATTGTATTGATTGGAAACTTAAATACATGTGTGGATAAATAGACAAACTTTGTGTCCCTAGTAAGCCTCTTTAGGACTAGCTCGTTGATCAAAGATGACCGCGGTTTCCAGGTCATAGACATGAGTTGTCATTTGATAACGGGATCACATCATTAGGAGAATGATGTGATGGACGAGACCCAAACGTTAAACATAGCTTTTGATCGTATCAGTTATCGCTATAGTTTTCTGCATGTCAAGTATAAGTTCCTATGACCATGAGATCATGTAACTCACTGACACCGTAGGAGTGCCTTGTGTGTGCCAAACATCGCAACGTAACTGGGTGACTATAAAGGTACTCTACAGGTATCTCCGAAGGTGTCTGTTGAGTTGACATGGATCGAGACTGGGATTTGTCACTCCGTGTGACGGAGAGGTATCTCCAGGCCCACTCGGTAATACGTCATCTCAATGAGCTCAAAGTGATTAAGTAGTTAGTCACGGGATTATGTATTACGGAACGAGTAAAGAGACTTGCCGGTAACGAGATTGAACTAGGTATAGAGATACCGACGATCGAATCTCGGGCAAGTAACATACCGACGAGACAAAGGGAACTGTATACGGGATTGCCTGAATCCTTGACATCGTAGTTCATCCGATGAGATCATCGAGGAACGTGTGGGAACCAATATGGGTATCCAGATCCCGCTATTGGTTATTGACCCGGGAGTGTCTCGGTCATGTCTGCATAGTTTCCGAACCCGCAGGGTCTACACACTTAAGGTTCGGTGACGCTAGGGTTGTTAGTGAGAACAGTGCATGGTAACCGAAGTTTGTTCGGAGTCCCGGATGAGATCCCGGACGTGATGAGGGTCTCCGGAATGGTCCGGGGACGAAGATTGATATATGGGATGAGAGTGAACGGAGTCCGGAATTGTTCCGGAGAACATCGGGAAGGAATCGGAGAACCGAAAGGTGTTTCGGGGGCCACGGTAAAGGTTACGGGCCCTATGGGCCATAAGTGGGGAGACACAACAGCCCACACAGGGGCTGTGCGCCCCCCTAGGCCCCTCCACCTGCGCCTAAGGGGGCTGGGCCCCCCTAGGGCAGCCGCACCCCCTAGGACTTGGGGGGCAAGGCGCCTGGGGGGGGGGGAACCCTAGCCCTGGCCGCCACCCCCCCTTGGCCGCCCCATCTGGCCTTGGCCGCCGCCCCCTAAGGGGAACCCTAGGGGCGCCCCCTCCCCTCTCTCCCCCCTATATAAAGAGAGGCAGAGGGAGGGCAGCAACACAAGTTCGTGCCTCGGCGCTGCCCTCTCTCTCCCACGAATATCTTCGTCTAGTTTGCAGTGCTTGGCGAAGCCCTGCTGGAATTCCTCCACCACCATCTCCACCACGCCGTCGTGCTGCTGGGTTTCTCCGTCAACTTCTCCTTCCCCCTTGCTGGATCAAGAAGGAGGAGACGTCCCCGAGCTGCACGTGTGTTGAACGCGGAGGCACCGTCCGTTCGGTGCTGGGATCTTCGGCGATTTGAATCGCGGCGAGTACGAATCCATCAACCGCGTTCTTGAACGCTTCCGCTTAGCGATCTACAAGGGTATGTGGATCCGACTCTTCCCTCGTAGATGCATCTCCTAGATTGATCTTGGTGAGCGTAGAAAAAATTTTGTTTCCCATGCAACGATCCCCAACAGTGGCATCATGAGCTAGGATCTTGCGTAGATGCTTTCACGAGTAGAACACAAAGGGGTTTGTGGGCGTTGATGTTTAGATTGCTTCCCTCTTTGGTCTTTCTTGATTCAGCGGCATTATGGGATGAAGCGGCCCGGACCAACTTTACATGTCCACGTACATGAGACCGGTTCCATCGACAGACATGCGACTTTTGTTGCATAAGATGGCTGGCGGGTGTCTGTCTCTCCTATCTTAGTTGAATCGGATTCGACGAAGGCGGTCCTTGTAGAAGGTTAAATAGCAACTTAAATATCACCGTTGTGGCTTTGCGTAGGTAAGAAGCGTTCTTGCTAGATACCCATAGCAGCCACGTAAAACATGCAACAACAATTTAGAGGACGTCTAACTTGTTTTTGCAGGGTATGTATGTGATATGATATGGCCAATGACATGATGAGATATATTTGATGTATGAGATGATCATGTTGTAATAGTTAATATCGACTTGCATGTCGATGTATACGGCAACCGGCAGGAGCCATAGGGTTGTCTTTATATTTTGTATGACCTGCGTGTCAATCATTAAGCGCTATGTAATGCTTTACTTTATCGCTAAACGGTAGCAATAGTAGTAAGAGCATGGTGGGCGCGCGACAACCCCGATGGCGACACGATGATGGAGATCATGATGATGGGGATCATGGTGTTACGCCGGTGACGATGGAGATCATGCCGGTGCTTTGGAGATGGAGATCAAAAGCACGAGTTGATGGCCATATCATGTCACTTATGATTTGCATGTGATGTTAATCCTTTTATGCATCTTATTTTGCTTAGGACGACGGTAGCATTATAAGATGATCCCTCACTAAAATTTCAAGATAAAATTGTGTTCCCCCCAAGTATGCGCCGTTGCGAAGGTTCGTCGTTTCGAAGCACCACGTGATGATCGGGTGTGATAGACTCTACGTTCGCATACAACGGGTGCAAGCCAGTTTTGCACATGCAGAACACTCGGGTTAGACTTGACGGGCCTGGCATGTACAGACATGGCCTCGGAACACGGAAGACCGAAAGGTCGAGCATGAGTCATATAGTAGATATGATCAACATGAAGATGTTCACCATTGACACCACCTCATCTCACGTGATGATCGGACTTGGGTTGGTGGATTTGGATCATGTCACGCTCGGATGACCAGAGGGATGTCAATTTGAGTGGGAGTTATAAGTAATTTGATTAGTTAAAACTCACTTATCATGAACAATAGTCTAAGATGTCTTTGCAAATCTTTTGTTGTAGATGGCTCCCGCAGTAGCTCCCCTGAATTTTAATGCGTTCCTAGAGAAAACTAAGCTGAAAGATGATGGGAGCAACTTTGTGGACTGGCTCCGCAATCTGAGGATCATCCTCACAGCTGCCCAAAAGGTTTATGTCCTAAATGCACCGCTAGGTGAACCCCCCGCTCCGGCCTCTCTGGACGTTATGAACGCCTGGCAGTCGCGTGCGGATGACTACTCAGTAGTGCAGTGTGCCATGTTGTATAGCTTGGAAGGAGGACTTCAAAGGCGTTTTGAACGTCATGGAGCATATGAGATGTTCCAGGAGTTGAAGTTCATCTTTGAGAAGAATGCCAAGATCGAGAGGTATGAGACCTCCGATAAATTCTTTGCTTGCAAGATGGAGGAGAATTCGTCTGTCAGTGAGCACTTACTGAAGATGTCTGGGTACTATACCCGCATAGCTGATCTGGGACTTGTGTTCCCGGAGTAGGCTATCATTGACAGAATTCTCCAGTCACTCCCACCTAGCTACAAGAGCTTCGTGCAGCATTATAACATGCAAGGGATGAACAAAACCATCGCCGAGCTGTTTGCGATGCTAAAAGTCGCTGAGTCAGACATCCAGAAGGAGCATCAAGTGTTGATGGTCAATAAAACTACCAGTTTCAAGAAGAATGGCAAGGGCAAGAAGGGTAACTCTAAGAAGGGTGGCAAGGCAGTTGCTCATCCAGTGAAGAAACCCAAGGCTGGGCCCAAGCCAGAGACTGAGTGTTTCTATTGCAAGGGGAACGGCCACTGGAAGCGGAACTGCCCCAAGTATCTGGCAGACAAGAAGGGGGCCAACAACCACAACAAGCAAGGT
Source organism: Secale cereale (assembly GCA_902687465.1). NCBI lineage: Eukaryota > Viridiplantae > Streptophyta > Magnoliopsida > Poales > Poaceae > Secale > Secale cereale. The sequence continues at coordinate 777,920,200 of LR738714.1, forward strand.
ATATGTGATATACATGTTATTGATGTGTACCTTACCAACTCTCGTTGTAGTGCCTGGGTATTTGATACCGGTTCGGTTGCTCACATTTGCAACTCTAAACAGGAACTACGGAATAGAAGGAGGCTGGCGAAGGACGAAGTGACGATGCGCGTGGGGAATGGTTCCAAGGTTGATGTGATCGCCGTCGGCACGCTCGCTCTTCGATTACCATCGGGATTAGTTATGAACCTGAATAATTGTTATTTAGTGCCTGCGTTGAGCATGAACATTATATCTGGATCTTGTTTAATGCGAGACGGTTACTCATTTAAATCAGAGAATAAAGGTTGTTCTATTTATATGGGTAATATCTTTTATGGTCATGCACCCGAAGTAGGGGGTTTATTCTTATTGAATCTCGATAGTAATGATACACATGTTCATAACATTGATGCCAAAAGATGTAGAGTTGATAACAATAGTACCACTTTCTTGTGGCACTGCCGTCTGGGTCATATCGGCGTGAAATGCATGAGGAAGCTCCATGCTGATGGACATTTGGAATCTCTTGATTTTGAATCACTTGACACATGCGAGCCGTGCCTCATGGGCAAGATGACTAAGACCCCGTTTTCAGGAACAATGGAACGGGCAAGTGACTTATTGGAAATCATACATACTGATGTGTGTGGCCCGATGAGTGTCACAACGCGCGGTGGATATCGTTATTTTCTCACCTTCACTGACGACTTAAGTAGATATGGGTATATTTACTTGATGAAGCATAAGTCTGAAACGTTTGAAAAGTTCAAGCAATATCAGAGTGAAGTTGAGAATCATCGTAACAAGAAGATCAAGTTCCTGCGATCTGATCGAGGGGGAGAGTATCTGAGTTATGAGTTTGGCAATCACTTAAGACAATGTGGAATTGTTTCACAGTTGACGCCACCTGGAACACCACAGCGTAATGGTGTGTCCGAACGTCGTAATCGAACCCTATTAGATATGGTGCGTTCTATGATGTCTCTTGCCGATTTGCCACTATCATTTTGGGGATATGCGTTAGAGACGGCTGCATTCACTTTAAATAGGGCTCCATCTAAGTCCGTTGAGACAACACCGTATGAACTGTGGTTTGGTAAGAAACCTAAGTTGTCTTTTCTCAAAGTTTGGGGTTGCGATGCTTATGTCAAAAGGCTTCAGCCAGAAAAGCTCGAACCCAAAGCGGACAAATGTGTCTTCATAGGATACCCAAAAGAGAGGGTTGGGTACACCTTCTATCTCAGATCCGAGGGCAAAGTGTTTGTCGCTAAGAACGGGTCCTTTCTCGAGAAAGAGTTTCTCTCGAAAGAATTGAGTGGGAGGAAGGTAGAACTTGATGAGGTTATTGAACCTCTGCTTCAACCAGAGAGTAGCGCAGCACAGAAAGATGTTTTTGTGGAGCCTGCAACGGTTGAAGAGGAAGCCAATGATGATGATCAAGAAGCTTCTGATCAAGTTACTACCGAACCTCGTAGGTCGACAAGGGTACGCACTGCACCTGAGTGGTATGGTAACCCTGTCTTGGAGGTCATGTTGTTGGACAACAGTGAACCTGCGAGCTATGGAGAAGCGATGGTGGGCCCGGATTCCGACAAATGGTTAGAGGCCATGAAATCCGAGATGGGATCCATGTATGAAAACAAAGTATGGACTTTGGAAGTATTACCTGAAGGGCGGAAGGCCATTCAGAATAAATGGATTTTTAAGAGGAAGACGGACGCTGACGGCAATGTCACCGTGTATAAAGCTCGACTTGTGGCAAAGGATTTTTCACAAGTTCAAGGAGTTGACTACGATGAGACTTTCTCACCCGTAGCGATGCTTAAATCCGTCCGAATCATGTTAGCAATAGCTGCATATTTCGATTATGAAATTTGGCAGATGGATGTCAAAACAGCGTTCCTTAACGGTTTTCTTAAGGAAGAGTTGTATATGATACAACCGGAAGGTTTTGTCGATCCAGAGAATGCTGACAAAGTTTGCAAACTCCAGCGTTCCATTTATGGGCTGGTGCAAGCATCTCGGAGTTGGAATCTTCGCTTTGATGAGGTGATCAAAGCGTTTGGGTTTGTACAAGTTTACGGAGAAGCTTGTATTTACAAGAAAGTGAGTGGGAGCTCTATAGCGTTTCTAATATTATATGTGGATGACATATTGCTGATTGGAAACAATATAGAACTTTTGGATAGCGTGAAGGGGTATTTGAACAAGAGTTTTTCGATGAAGGACCTCGGTGAAGTTGCTTTCATATTGGGCATCAAGATCTATAGAGATAGATCAAGACGCCCGATAGGACTTTCACAAAGTACATACCTTGATAAAGTTTTGAAGAAGTTCAAAATGGATCAATCCAAGAAGGGGTTCTTGCCGGTATTGCAAGGTACAAAGTTGAGTAAGACTCAATGCCCAGTAACTGCGGAAGATAGAGAAAAGATGAGTGTCATCCCCTATGCTTCAGCCATAGGCTCTATCATGTATGCAATGCTGTGCACAAGACCAGATGTCAGCCTTGCCATAAGTATGGCCGGAAGGTTTCAAAGTAATCCTGGTATGGATCACTGGACAGCGGTCAAGAATATCCTGAAGTACCTGAAAAGGACTAAGGAAATGTTTCTCGTTTATGGAGGTGATCAAGAGCTCGTCGTAAAGGGTTACGTCGATGCAAGCTTTGACACTGATCCGGATGACTCTAAGTCTCAAACCGGGTACGTATATATTCTCAACGGGGGAGCGGTAAGCTGGTGCAGTTCCAAGCAAAGCGTGGTAGCCGATTCTACATGCGAAGCGGAGTACATAGCTGCCTCGGAGGCGGCAAAGGAAGGTGTCTGGATGAAGGAGTTCATAACAGATCTTCGAGTTGTGCCTAGTGCATTGAACCCAATGACTCTGTTTTGTGACAACACTGGTGCCATTGCTCTAGCCAAGGAACCAAGGTTTCACAAGAGGACCAGACACATAAAGCGACGCTTCAATTCCATCCGCGATTCAGTCAAGGAGGAGGACATAAGCATTTGCAAAGTACACACGGATTTGAATGTTGCAGATCCGTTGACTAAGCCTCTTCCACGGGCTAAGCATGATCAACACCAAGACTCTATGGGTGTTAGATTCATTACCTTGTAATGCTAGATTATTGACTCTAGTGCAAGTGGGAGACTGTTGGAAATATGCCCTAGAGGCAATAATAAAAGAGTTATTATTATATTTCCTTGTTCATGATAATCGTTTATTATCCATGCTATAATTGTATTGATTGGAAACTTAAATACATGTGTGGATAAATAGACAAACTTTGTGTCCCTAGTAAGCCTCTTTAGGACTAGCTCGTTGATCAAAGATGACCGTGGTTTCCAGGTCATAGACATGAGTTGTCATTTGATAACGGGATCACATCATTAGGAGAATGATGTGATGGACGAGACCCAAACGTTAAACATAGCTTTTGATCGTATCAGTTATCGCTATAGTTTTCTGCATGTCAAGTATAAGTTCCTATGACCATGAGATCATGTAACTCACTGACACCGTAGGAGTGCCTTGTGTGTGCCAAACATCGCAACGTAACTGGGTGACTATAAAGGTACTCTACAGGTATCTCCGAAGGTGTCTGTTGAGTTGACATGGTTCGAGACTGGGATTTGTCACTCCGTGTGACGGAGAGGTATCTCCGGGCCCACTCGGTAATACGTCATCTCAATGAGCTCAAAGTGATTAAGTAGTTAGTCACGGGATTATGTATTACGGAACGAGTAAAGAGACTTGCTGGTAACGAGATTGAACTAGGTATAGAGATACCGACGATCGAATCTCGGGCAAGTAACATACCGACGAGACAAAGGGAACTGTATACGGGATTGCCTGAATCCTTGACATCGTGGTTCATCCGATGAGATCATCGAGGAACGTGTGGGAACCAATATGGGTATCCAGATCCCGCTATTGGTTATTGACCTGGGAGTGTCTCGGTCATGTCTGCATAGTTTCCGAACCCGCAGGGTCTACACACTTAAGGTTCGGTGACGCTAGGGTTGTTAGTGAGAACAGTGCATGGTAACCGAAGTTTGTTCGGAGTCCCGGATGAGATCCCGGACGTGATGAGGGTCTCCGGAATGGTCCGGGGACGAAGATTGATATATGGGATGAGAGTGAACGGAGTCCGGAATTGTTCCGGGGAACGTCGGGAAGGAATCGGAGAACCGAAAGGTGTTTCGGGGGCCACGGTAAAGGTTACGGGCCCTATGGGCCATAAGTGGGGAGACACAACAGCCCACACAGGGGCTGTGCGCCCCCCCTAGGCCCCTCCACCTGCGCCTAAGGGGGCTGGGCCCCCCTAGGGCAGCCGCACCCCCTAGGACTTGGGGGGCAAGGCGCCTGGGGGGGGGGGGAAACCCTAGCCCTGGTCGCCACCCCCCCTTGGCCGCCCCATCTGGCCTTGGCCGCCGCCCCCTAAGGGGAACCCTAGGGGCGCCCCCTCCCCTCTCTCCCCCCTATATAAAGAGAGGCAGAGGGAGGGCAGCAACACAAGTTCGTGCCTCAGCGCTGCCCTCTCTCTCCCACGAATATCTTCGTCTAGTTTGCAGTGCTTGGCGAAGCCCTGCTGGAATTCCTCCACCACCATCTCCACCACGCCGTCGTGCTGCTGGGTTTCTCCGTCAACTTCTCCTTCCCCCTTGCTGGATCAAGAAGGAGGAGACGTCCCCGAGCTGCACGTGTGTTGAACGCGGAGGCACCGTCCGTTCGGTGCTGGGATCTTCGGCGATTTGAATCGCGGCGAGTACGACTCCATCAACCGCGTTCTTGAACGCTTCCGCTTAGCGATCTACAAGGGTATGTGGATCCGACTCTTCCCTCGTAGATGCATCTCCTAGATTGATCTTGGTGAGCGTAGAAAATTTTTTGTTTCCCATGCAACATTCCCCAACATGCATTTGTGCCAGGCAGGTTAATAACTGACAATGTGCTAGTTGCTTATGAGTGTTTTCATACAATAAAGAAGAAATCCCATGGAACTAATGGAATATGTGCAGTTAAACTGGATATGTTAAAAGCTTATGACAAAGTAGAATGGAATTTTTTACAAGCAATGATGACAAGGATGGGATTTCATGCACAGTGGATTGAGCTCATTATGGAGTGTGTATCTTCGGTGAGCTATAGAATCAGATTTAATGATACTGAAACCGAGGAGTTCACTCCATCTCGAGGGCTGAGACAGGGTGATCCGTTATCCCCGTATCTTTTTCTGATATGTTCTGAAGGACTATCCAGTATGCTGTCTTTTGAGGAAGAAACTGGGGGTCTGGAAGGGGTAAGAGTTTCGAGAACTGCCCCGTCTATCTCACACTTGTTGTTTGCAGACGATTGCTTGATCCTAATGAATGCAACAAGTCAAAACGCAGAAACTCTGAAGAAGATCCTTGACACGTATTGTGACAGTTCAGGTCAGCGTGTAAGTACTCCAAAATCGAGCATCTTTTTCAGTCCTAATACTAGAGTTAATGATAGGGAAAATGTGTGTGTCACGCTGGATATCTTAACTGAAGCTTTATCAGACAAATACCTTGGCCTACCAACTATGGTTGGTGTGGACCGTAGTGACTGCTTCCAGCATCTTGTGGACAGAGTATGTAAGAGATTAAAAGGCTGGAAAGAAAAAATCCTCTCCATACAAGGTAAGGAGATTCTGATTAAGGCAGTAGCATTAGCAATCCCATCATATGCTATGTCTGTGTTCAAGCTGCCAAAAGGAATATGTAAATCAATTACTGATGAAATTTCTGGCTTTTGGTGGGGAGATGGAGATGAGAAGAGGAAAATGCACTGGTTTGCGTGGTGGAAAATGTGTGTACCAAAGAAAAAGGGTGGCATGGGATTTAGAGATCTTCACAGCTTTAATCTTGCTATGTTAGCAAAGCAGTGCTGGCGTCTAATCCAAAACCCTGATTCATTGTGTGCACGAGTGTTGAGCGCAAAATATTACCCTGGTGGGGATATTCTGAAAGCTGGTCCAAAGAAGGGTGCTTCGTTTACTTGGCAAAGTATTGTAGCAGGAATGCAAACCTTTAAGAGGGGTTGTATCTGGCGTGTAGGCTCCGGCTCACACATCAATTTATGGGACGATCCGTGGATCCCCTCAAGTGCAACCAGAAAGTTAATCACTCCCAGAGGTGGTATCATGTTAACAAGGGTAGAGGAGATAATTGACCCTCACACAGGGCACTGGGATGAAGAACTCATTCGACTGGTATTCTCGCCTGTGGATGCACACAGAATTATGCAAATTCCTCTTAATGTGGAAGCAGTGGAAGACTTTGTAGCTTGGCACCCTACAAAGTCGGGAACTTTTTCAGTTCGTTCGGCATATCACATCGAATTTGAGAATCAGTTTGGGCGCCATTTTAACCGAAACAGCCAAGGTAGTGCCAATGAAAATGAGGTATGGAAAGACCTATGGAAGCTACGGCTACCAGGAAAAGTTAAACACTTTGGATGGAAAGTCCTGAAGGGTGTTTTGCCTTGTTATGGGGTGTTGGCCAGTAGGCATATACCTTTAATTCCACAGTGTCCGCTTTGTAATATTGGTATGGAGGATATCCAGCATTGCCTGTTTACTTGCTCTCGAGCTTATGCTATCTGGAAAGAGTTGGGATTATCAGCTGTGATAGACAAGGTGGTCACTCAGGATCGCTCTGGTTCGGTTAACCTTGACTCCTTGCTCCAGGTACACTCGACGGGTAATAACAATCATACACCCGAATTTATATTGGTGGCTATGTGGTACATCTGGTGGCAGAGGCGACTGTATACGAATGGAGAAACAATTCATTCGACAGACCAAATAGTGCTGTCGATCCAGGTTCTGGCTACAAATTTTGTACGAGCAAATACTCCAAACCAAGCTGTTCGGAAGAGGGACCAGGTATGGAAGAAACCGGACGTGGGAGTGGTAAAAATAAATGTTGATGCATCTTTTCTTGCGGATAACCTCTCGGGTTCTTGTGGAGTCATTGCACGCAATGACCAAGGACAGTTTTTGGGCGCAGCTACTCAGCTGATACCTCATGTGCCTAATGCAGAAGTAGCAGAGATAATTGCCATCCGATGTGGTTTGAATTTAGCTGCTAACTTGGGCTGCACAAAACTAGTAATAGAATCTGATAGCACAACGGCTTTGCAGGCAATTTCTGATCCTAATGCATATATGGGAGCAGCAGTTTCTATTACAACAGAGTGTTCCCTTATGACAATGGATTTTGCTCATATATCCTTTGATCATTGTAGCAGAGAGGCGAACTCAGTAGCAGATGCTTTAGCCAAACACTGTATCAACATGAAAAAGTCGGAAGTTTGGGAATCAAACATCCCTGACTTTATTCTTCATCTTTTTGTAAACGATCTGGCTATTATTTGATGAATAAAGTTATTATGCTCAAAAAAAAAGAAACTTTCCATATTCGAGAGCTCCGCAGCACATGGTCTCTTCACTGTGCCGACAACCAAACTTTCGATGTTTGGAGCGCCAGCCCATAGGTCGGGCAAAGAGGGCGACCGCCCCGGGCCTCGAGGGGTAGAGTCAAAAATATAGTACTATCACCAAGTCTAAAAGATTATTGTAGTATAAACTAAAAAATAATCCAAAATTTATGTGAGCAAGTCCACACAACTAACCAATAATGTTAGCATATAGCAACAGCCAAATCTCATAGACGTGCAAGAAGTTGCACAAAAAATTATGTTAACTAGATTTTTATGTTTAATTTTGTGCAAGACTTCTTATTTCAAAAATTGACAGAAGCCCTTGTATACAGTACAAGAAGTCAAGCATCTAGACAAACCTAAACAAATAAATGAATTATATGCAAAATTGAGTTTACGACATATTATGCTCGTCGATAATCGATGTAATTACAATGAAATGTAAAGAGCATGCACATATTGTCAACTTATTGAATGTAACTTGGAGCACATTGACAAACAGTTCAGTTTATACCATAGAAGATTCTATAAATATGTTACCTAATAAAACACTAGAAACCATTAGCAAGATATTAGTTAGACATTAAGCTTTAGAGATCTCTACCATGATAGTTATGCGAACACACACACACACACAAATATACATATGCATCATATAGTTTATGCAATTGTCAAAAAGAAAAACATGAAAGATTAATTTCATTGATCCACGAAATTTGAATTTAGCTGAAATGAAGTTTTCACTAAAATACATTAAAACTAATAACAAAAAAATACAATTATTATTTAACAATATTATTATGTGGTTCCACCCAAAAAACATAGTTATATTGTTAACTACGTCAACTAAGTAATATAAAAATATATACTCACGAACACTATAATATAATAAAATTGAATTTACATAAGTATAAATGTTTGGTATAAAAAACATATATCTTTTAATTCGCCCTGGGTCTATATCATGTTTCGACGGACCCTACATGTTTGGCTCTGGCGGCGTTGGCATGTTTCTTTTTCCGACGACCAAATCTTAAATGTTTAGCTTAACTGGTAGTTCTAATACCCGGAAAGACACCACACACATGCTCCTCCTCGTCGATCCACCACTGCAATCACCCACCGTCACCTCCACACCGCGAACGATTTGGTTCATGACTGCCATTTCAACCACCGGGCTGCTCATATTCATCGTTCTCGCGTTTGCACGTGGCACCAAGCTGGCCGGCGACTGAGCTCATGACCGTTGCGAGTTCTCGGAGCTCTATATGTAGATTGAATCCAACATCTCAGAGTGGTCAATCTAGTGAAATATCAGGACCCAAAGGGCATCCGCTGTGGCAACTGTTTGGCCCTTACGGCGGAGAGGGCTGTCGAGGGGCTTAACGGCATTATGATGCATAGACTCGTGACTTTGTCTCCGCAGCATCTTTTGGACTGTGCGTAGCCGAGGTACAGATGATATAGTTACAATGGTAGCTTACTGGAAGGTTCCCTCCATTACATCGTCGACAACGGTGGTCTTGATTCTGATATTGACTATCTGTTTCTGTGATATTAAGCCGAGTGCTTCACCAATCAGGTGGTCACCATATATGACATGGCCAGGGTCCCGCCAAACGATAAGAAAGCTTTAATGGGTGTTATGATAGACTAACCCGTCAATGTTACAATTGCAGTGGATGGAGCGGAATTTGATTATTATCAAAGAGAACCATACGTATAATATATTACATGCGGCCAGCGCTCAACCACGTCTTGATATTGTTAGGATACGGCACCACTAGCTCAGGCAAGAAATATTGGAAGATCAAAACTCTTGTGGAGAATACTGGGAAAAACGTGGATACATTCACTTGTCGCGCAGCGTGAAAAGACAGAGGGTGGTTGGTGTCACATCCTCTAATAGGACTCGTGTATCCAGTCATGAAGAATCAGTCACTCCCTTTGAGACGACTAGTTTTGATATAGCCAACATGTATTGCTTCATAGATAGTTCAGGATATATCGAGTTTTATTAATTTACTATCATCCAAAGGTATCCTCTAATCCTCATAAGCCCCTTCCAAATTGGAGAGTCGGACGGTTTTGTCAAAACTTGTCCTTTTCATGTAGTCGGCTGCAGTCGGAAAACTTCAAATGCGTCCTACGTTATTTTTAACTTCGAGATTTTCAATGCTTAAGCCTCCTTGTCAAAACTCTAGGAAGTGAGCCTAGCTCAACTGGTTGAGGTAGTGGATGTACAAACCCAACACCCAGGTTCAAATCCTCACGGAGGCGAATTTAGGTTCCTATTTATTCTTGAGGACCAGGCTTTCCTGATACTCATGCATTTATTGAGGACTAGGCTCGGTGTGTAACCGAGATTAAAAATCCTAGTACTCATACCTAAAAGGCCGTATGCATCCCTAGTTGGTGCAGAGGCTGGGGAAGTGAAATTCTCCCCCCTTTTAAGGGAAGTGAGCCTAGCTCAACTGGTTGGGGTAGTGGATGTACAAACCCAACACCCAGGTTCAAATCCTCACGGAGGCGAATTTAGGTTCCTATTTATTCTTGAGGACCAGGCTTTCCTGATACTCATGCATTTATTGAGGACTAGGCTCGGTGTGTAACCGAGATTAAAAATCCTAGTACTCATACCTAAAAGGCCGTATGCATCCCTAGTTGGTGCAGAGGATGGGGAAGTGAAATTCTCCCCCCCTTTCAGGAAGGCAGCGTGAGGGCATCTAGACAACCTTCTTACACGACCTGAAGCCCCCGCGTCGCCCTCCCGCTAGGGCGGCTCGGGTGGAAACCCTAGCCCCCAGCCGCCGGGCACATCCAACCTCCTCCTCCCCTCCGCCGCCGCTAGAGGAGGTCGCCGGGCGAAGCCTCAGGCGGCTGATGGCGGCGGCGGAGGCTCTCTTCTTCCCTCCCGTGCCAAATCAGGTGAGGCGGGTCACCCATGGTGCCGGGGCGATCTCCCCCGATCTGCGTCGCGGCGGCGCGGCGGCGCATCTAGGCAACGGCGCAAGGCGGCGGCGTGGTGCTGGGCGGGGACGGCGGAGCTGCTAGGCTCCGAGGAAGATCTGGTGGCGCCGGTCGTTCGATGGGCTCGCGGTGTCATGGCGGCGTTGGTCGCGGTGGCCGGCGGCTCGGCCTGTCGACGGCGGCTTGATCCCGGGGCGGCGGCCCTGGCAGGTGGCGGCAGGTGAAGCTCAGGCTTCCCGCGACGGCATGGCGTGGTGATGTCCCTATCCAAGGCGGATCTGCATCGCCGATCTCGTGGTTTTGCCGCGGATTGGTTCAGATCAGAGACGGTGATGAGTTTGCGCGATCATCTCGGCGGCTCTCGCGGTTTGGCGAGGTGGGCTGAGAGCCCTCTTCCCAGGCTCCAGTGGTGGCGCACTCAGGCAGTGGCCGGTGCGTCAGGGCTCCTACGGTGGCACTGTTGTTGCGGTTGGTCGCCGGATCTAGGCGGCTAGATCTGGGGCTTTGAAGGCGGTCGAGACAGTGCACAGGTTGTCGGGTGGATTTCTTGGGACGGATCCGGGTGAAAACTTGGTCTTCGGTTGTTGGTCGAAGCCGGTGATGACGATGCCCTATCATCGTTTCCTTCGTGAAGGCATCATCGAGGTGAAGCTCCCAACCCCACCCAATACCTCCGGGGGAAACCCTATATCAGCTGATCAGATGACGGCGGCATTCATGTGTCGTTACCCCCTTGGGGGCGGCATTCTTGGAGAGGCACTCGGGCTCGAGGGACCAGCGGATGGCTTCTTCGGTTGAGCGGTATTTATTTCTACATATTCATGGCGGCGGTTCTCGGCGGCATGGGGCAGCGGAGGCTTGGCGTCAGATGTGTGGCGATGGACACGCGCAGGAGGTCGACGTTGTCTGGCGTCGTGATGGCGTCGATGGCAGAGAGGCCTGACAAGGTCGATGCGTCAGTACATGCTTTGAGGATGGATCGAGGGGAGACGGAGGTGACGGCACTTTGCAGCGTGTGCGTGTGGTACTCACTGCGAGTGCGCCGGACCGGAGCATTACCCAGTCCCGCCTATGTGGCTTGGATGGGGCATCCGGCGTTAGATGTTAGGCTTTTGTGCAATGTCTGTTTGGTATTTGGCCTGGACATTCGGCACCCCTTCATCAAGAGGAGAGGAGTAGCGACAGATGTCGTCTAGATGGTGGCCTCGGGCTTACTGTTGTATTTCTTTGTAAGGTCTCTGTGAATAATAAATAATATGGCCGCATGCATCTCCCAGATGCAGAGGCCGGGGTGATTCCTCCTTTTCAAAAAAAAAAAATAATAATAATATCCTTTTTAGCCAATCTATATTTGGTTTTTTACTCGTAGCACAAGCTATTTCATTTCTCCTTCAACGCACTAGCACGGCTCTCCAGCGGACGGACATATGCATGGCAAAGTTTATTCTTTTTTTGTGTTTGTTTCAGAGATCCTAGACATGAGAATGATCAGCAGCATCGTTTCTTCATCAGTTGTGCACTGCTTGCTAGTCATCACACAATTTCGATGTTGCTCTGGTTTCTAGTTGTCATAGCACAACACATCACACATTCTTAGAGCATCTATAGCCAATCCCCTAAAAACCTTTTGAAGAGTAAAATAAGGAGTTAACCGCATCTAGCCGATCTATCAAGCCTTTAGAGGCACAAAAGTTTACTCCCCTAGGTTTATTCTAACGCGCAACTCTACTATTTAACCCACGCTGCCGACTAGCTTGGTGACCTGGAATTGGAACACCCCCCCC
>LR738714.1:777932460-777983764 GCA_902687465.1 Secale cereale
GCGACCCTCGCCGGCGTCAAAATCTCGATGGCAGCAAGGAACTTCATAAAAAATAGTGTAGTTCTTCCTCCCATACTACCTTACAACCCCTGCACCACTTTTTCCCTTGCACAACGCCCTTGCCTTTACGTGTGACCTGCCATGCTCCCAAGACAAGTTGGCAGCAAGACCAGAACACGAGGATGACCACGACGTGCCGTTCGAAGATGGGGACGTGGACAGGGGCAACAGCTCGTGCAGCTGTGCCACCAGATCGCTCTCCCGGCGCTGCAACTGCATTTGTCGTCCGCCACTACCCAATTGTGCTCACCACCCGGGGCACAACCACCGCACCTCTGCATTTCAGTTAAATAAATTGACATTATGTGCAGCTGCAGGCATAGGCGCATTGGACCTCGCCGTGGTGGCGAAGACCGGTGGCGAGACGACGGGATCAGGGCTAGGCGACATGTCGTTCTTGTGTGTGACTAAGGTGTTGCTCCGGTGGGTGTGTCGAAAGAAAGGAGAATTAAGAAGGAAGAAGATGCAGAGAGATTTTCATGTGGGGTCACATCACTTGAAGAGTTATTCTTTAGGGATCAGATAGGTCCGGCCGCCCGTTAGCAAAGTCAAATTATAAGGAGTTAAGTTTACTCCATCATTTGCTCCACTAAATTATAAGGGGTTGATTACAGGTGCTCTTAAGCAGTAGCAGCAACAAAAGAAGAACAAGAAACAAAATTGTTTCCATCACAAATTGCAACAAACACATGATCCTTTCTACTACTTTTGGCGGCTTATTCAGAGAGAGACCAGAACTTTGCGAAACCACCAGTCTGAACACCACCAATTTGGCAATAGCCAATTTGAGCTTGACATCCTCCACCTTCCTTTGATCCTGGACATGAAAGAAAGATGTCGCATTCATGGACACCGCATCCAGACGTTTGAAAGGGTCGACAATGCGATCATCACACACCAAAGCTTCTTTTAGCGCTTCCTCAAGCCCATCTGACTTGAGCCAAAAAAATCCCAAACCTAAAAAACTTCCTCTCCGTACCATGTGCAAGCATGGACAAATGAAGGGGTTGCGTGATCCGAGACCCCAGTCAAAAGTGCCTGAAGAAGGATTCAACTCCGAGTCCACCGAGGCCAGGATGTGATCGGCTTTGGTCAACATCGGTGAGTCGCGTTTGTTACTCCAGGTGAAGCGTCCACCATGCATGTACACTTCCTTGACCACCAGGTCGACCATGCATGTACACTACCTTGAGCTCCAGGTCGTCTACCGTTCACTATGGGATCTGTTTCTCCGTTGCCTGCAAAATCATTTAAAATCGCGAGTTAATATCACGATAAGTACATGAACTTGCACGGCGATAACAGATCCATACAAAAACTTGAAAAAGCGAAGAAAATGGTCACTTAAGTCTTGATGCGATAACAGTTTGATACAAAACGTTGAGCAACTGCCAGATCAGGCGCCATGTCATCAACTGGCACGCGCTCGTGCTCGTTTTGTTGTTGTTGAGAAAACCCCCGATTGAGTGACATATATTTCCGAGAAATTATTAGCAATGAGATGGGATGAAAACTTGTAAAACGACCCCGTTTTGCCATGAAACGACCTTCATTTGTTGGTCTGTTGGCATTTGCATGTTCATCGACGATCGACGGGTGGCACATTGGAGTCCTCCGGCGGCGATCGAGGCGGCATGGAGCCGATCCTCCGGGACCATGGCTCCTACCCTCCAGAGTATAGTATGCACTCAATCTGGTTGCTTCCCTCAGTAGATTGGTGCCTCAATTGTGTTAGGTTTTTACCCGCATATGATCAGTTAATGTTCTTCATGATCCTTGCGCGTATATTGGATTTTTTGGTTGGAAATGATCAGTTTGTACCTGAAGTACAGCTCCATTGCAATGATTTTGGCTTGGTCGGCTAGATGTGGTCGTTGGATTTAGGAAATTTTAATTCAGAGAATCCGCTCGTCTGATGCTTATGTATAGCTGACCACAATAGGGTAGAGACCGGAGTCAAAATTCAGTTTTGTGAGATTCACGCTTGTGAATGCATCTACCGAAAAAACTTTCGCCCCGCTTTATATATAAAGCATCGACCCTCATACAACCGACCCATACAACACAGTATCCAAACACACACGCACACAAAGCAAGATCATTATGTGAATGCATGTAGGATGTAGCTTTTCTTTGGGGACATAATTAGTTTGCGTGTCATGCATCTGTAGTCCAACCTCTTAGCATGCGGCAAGGGTGTACTGCAAAAATTCAGTCATAAGCTCTGGGACGTTCAAATATTCAGTTAAAAAGGTCTCATAATAAACAATTCAACATTATGCCAAGCAGGTTTTGCCTGGTACTTAATTTTTTTTGCATGGTAATACGTGTCTCATTCATATCATAAAGAACAAAATACAAATCACGTAAAGACCGACATGACAAAACTGAAAAGTTAGCAGAACATCTCTGAGCTTGACACCAACGCCCGTCACCTGCCTTCGGCACCACCTCAGTAGCCACCGAAGAAAAGAATGACGAATCACCTCCTCACCCGAGCTCGACGCGGCTCCATCGCTGATATGCAGCTTTGCGGACCTCCAAGGTGGCTCACCAAAAGTGAAGCCCTTACCGTTGAACGAATCAGACCGGGGCAACACCCCGGACACGCCATCGAACTCCAGATCTGGCACCCCATCACGACTAAAACGTCGAAGGAAGAAACCATATCTGCCATCCACGAACCACGAGCTCAGCACATACTCCGTCTTCCAGATGTCGTCGATGCAGACCACAATCTGCATCCGCTCCTCGACTACCTCCCAAGCTCCGCGTCGACGCTGGAGCAAACGCCGTCGCAACGGCGGAGCCCGAGGACACATGTCCATCACGAGGATGCCGCCGCCGCCACGCCATCCTTACTTGAACAGACTGGTTTCCAAATCCATCCCCAACCATAGGACCGATGGCCTCGTCAGGAAAGGATCCGAATCTTTATTCAGCGTTGTCATCGTCCCCGCCGAAGCAAAGATGATGAACAACCTAAAAACCTAGACTACGAGAGAATAAAAACGATCCACACGCGTGGATCCGGCGACCCCCCTCACCACCGACGACCGAGGTCGCCGGTGAAGGGGGGCCGCCGGAGAACGGCGTTGGAAGATCGGCCTCCCCTGGTGGCGGCTAGGGTTCCAGCCGCCAGGGACGTGGTCTCGTTATCCTTCAGGCCGATTGGATCTGGTGCCTGGTACTTAATTGAGCTAGTGCCATTGCAAGCAGTACATCATGAGCGTATGGCTCAGAATCTGGGCCTAGGGCATCTTACACTGACAATTAGCAAACAAGCAAGTACGTACTCCCTCCGTTCCGATTTACTCGTCGTGGTTTTGAACTAAAACCACGATGGGTAAATCGGAACGGAGGGAGTACATGGTTATAACACAAACCCAGGACATCATAATGCATCTACATAATAACACCAGGGGGCTTTGTGAACAAATAAATAACATGTGGCTGTTGATCAGCATTTTGTATCAAACTGTTACCGCATCAAGACTTACGTGACCAGTTTTCATGCTTTTTCAAGTTTTTGTATGGATCTGTTACCGCCGTGCGAGTTCATGTACTTATGGTGATATTAACTCTAAAATCGCCGAGAAGCAGCCAAGGTCCCCGGCATAGGGCTCTCATGTTCCTCAATTCGTCGAGGAAAAGCAACTTGAGCTGAGGACCGATTTATCGGCTACTCGGTGACCCTGTTAGTAAGGATTAATCGGTGTTAACTGGTTAATCGGACGAATTCCTGAACAGGGGTCTCGGCCAACACCTCGTGCACAACGCAACGATGATCTTGACATGTTGCTCATTGGGCGGCTGCGGCGTGCCAAAAGTTCCTTGAGCTCAAGCACTGCAGTCTGCAGCCTCATCTGTGGCCAGATCCACAGCCAGGAACGACACCAAGCGCTTCCAGCAGCTCGAGCACTGCTCGCCACATGAAAGGCAGGCATCAAGGCTGAGTGACCAAGCTTGGATTTCCCGAAGCAGTGGGGGCGCGAGAGTATTGATAAAATGCTGACGCGGAATTGCTTCATTTTGACGGGGGTCATGACGTTCTCTCCCGGTAGTCGAAATCTTGCTTGGTTTTCGGTGTAGATTCCCAGAAAATTTCTGGTAAATCACTTTAGGCACATAGCACTTGCATTAATTTCTGGTAAGAAAACAAGGTTTATTTTACTTTCCCACACCAGCCTCCCAGCCTCTGCACCTCTGACATTACAATCCTGGGAATGGGAAACCACAGTAAAATCCAATGAAACCAGGGATGCCATCATAAACCACTAAAACAACACCATCAACATGTAATTTAAGCACCCACGTGACACGTGTAAAACAAACCCAGGACAGAGGTTTAGCAGGAGCAAAACTCGTGTAAGAAAGCAAGGCCTGGCAGCAGCCCACATAGGCCAGCCAGCGACAACAGTTCTCGGACAGCCAGCCACCCAGCCAGCTAGTTAGTCTTCGCCCCAGGCGTCATCGCGTGCAGCTTGTCGGGCGGTGATTCGGCTCCTCCTCGCCTCCTCCTGCTCCTTCCGCTCGCCTGCATCAATGGTCGTGAACTGCTTTAGCCCCATCCCGTGGGCGATCAGCCTCTGCGCTGTCCTCGCGGACGTCTTCGGCCTCGGCGTCGGCGGTTCTAGGTCTGCAGTTCAACATGAAAAGCAACATAAGATGGGAGTAATGAGCTATGAACCACACACGATCCCTATGGAGAAGAAGATTAAAGTGAAAAGGATTATCACAAGGAACAAGCTGTTACCTGTACCGTCGATTTTTGCCAAGAGATCATCATTATCCTTTAGCGACCGTACTTTGTATCTTGGAGGCACGCAAGCTTGTGCCTCCTTAGCTACAGGAGTACATGACAACAGGCCAACAGGTCAATAGCCAATAGGCCAGAATAGAATCAATAAAAGCCAGACAACAAAAGTACAGAGACCTTGCAAGTTCATAACATCAGTATGAAGTTCAAGTTCCAGCAGGATGGGAAAAAAAGGTTGAACAAGCATGAAAGTATAAGCTTCAATAATGAACCAAGACTAACAGTAAATTATGCATTCTGCTTTGTACTAAATCATGAATTCTGCTCCCTACTAAATTATGCATTCTGCTCTGTAGTTTGGACTTCAGAAATACCATGTTCTGTATGGACACATATCCACATTACACATACATCATGAAATAAATGGTGCAACCTAATTGGGATAAGGGAACTGTGCCAATTTGTACTTTTTCTCTTCGATCAAGTTGTGCACATTGTATCTTGGACGCACACAAGCTTGTGGTCATTAGCTCCAGTTCAATAGGCCAGAATGAAGCGATCAGAATGCATCAATTAAAGCCAGAAAACGTAAGTAATAGAAAGCTTGCAAGTTCATATGATCAGCACAAAGATCTAAGGGCCAAAAGAAAGGAGAAACACTGAAACAGCACGACAGTGAATAGCTTGAGCAATAAACCAAAGATTAATAATCGATTATGCATTTGCTGTCTAGTTTGGACTTCATAGCTGTCATGTTTTGACTGAGCGCACATATCAAAATTACACATACATTATGAAACAAACAAAGTCCCGCACAGCCGAGTTGGAAGAAGGGGATTGTAATGGTTCCCTCTAATAATTTAGCCATGGAGTTACGGTTAGCTGTCATAACAGTTTAGCTAAAAAATCTGGAGAACTGCCCTTCTGACGGAAATAATTATGAAAATGAAAATAATGCTTGTCCAATGCATCATATTTGACATCAGAGCTGTGCTCTCATAGGTGGAGTTGTGTACTTGTACATTTCGATAATAAAAAAGTCTAGGTTAAACAAGAATGTGGTGATGGTTTCTAGATCATGTTATACAAAGAAACAAGCAGCAGATTATCACAAATGGCTGTCAACCAAATTACCAGATGATGGCGTCCGGAAAACGGCAAGTGCAACAGAATCATTGACCCAGCGGATGGCAACTCCATGGTCTCCAAACTTCTCAAAAACCCTTTCCAAATCCGTTGTGCGTGTGCTAGGTGGGAAGTCATAAAGAACAAGAGCGTGCCTTGTCCCAAATCGTTTTGCAGCTGCAAAGCCAAACAAAAGAACAAGAGTTTAGTTTACCCACCGTGAGCAAGCTAACTAGACAGAGAAGACTAGTCATCATCCTGAATAAATAAATTACCATCCTTGTTTTCCTGCTCATCCGCATGACCCTTTGATCCACCACGGGCTGGATCAGACCCTTTGTCATCCAGATCCCTCTCTGAACCGCACTGGTCGCTGTACAGAACACTCTTATCATAGAGAAAAGAACCCCTTCCCCTCCTCTTGGTCCCTGAAGACGAAGTGCTACTTTTCTCTGAAGAACTACAAGGTGTTGTCACCCTCGCCTCTTGCACGAGGGGGCGCACCGGTGTCTCGTCGCCACGGTCCGCAATAGCCTCCCAATCTGCATATGCCTCAGAGGAAGAATGTCAATGTGCAGTTTTCTCCAAGCTGTCTCCAGCTTAGCACAGAGACGGGGGACACTAGAATAATACCATCATCTTCATCTTCGTCCTTCCCGTCGACGCTAGCTGAGGCTTTCGAGTCCTTAGATCCAGTAGCCGCCTCTGACGATGCAGAATTCTCCGCCGCCCCATGATCCCTTTAATGTACGTTGTCAGAAGCAATGCAGGAGTTAGTCAGGTCAGGTGGCCCGAACAGGGAGCAACTGCAGCTGAATTTGTTCAGATCGTGTGGCACATTTGCGTGATTGGTGCTCTGCTATCCACGAGATCCTGAGCTAGAAGCTAGAATTTACAGAGAAAACATCACATTTTTTTGCAAATTGGCATGTCCAGGTCGAGCAGGGCAAGATTCGGTTCAGAAGCAAGAACAGAGCTTGGGGGAGGAGGAGGAACAAACCCTAGGGCCTGGGGCTGGGGGGCTTCTTTCTCGGCGCGGAGGCGGAGGACGATGGCGCGGGAGCGGATGGCGTCGGCCTGGAGGGTGTTCCCGCGGGAGGCGTGGAGGCCGGCGAGGTCGCCGAGCGCCGTGGCGAGGCGGAGATCGGCGCCCGGCGGAGGCGAGGGGGCGGCGGTGGAGAGGCTGGAGACGACGGACTCGAGGAGGGAGATGGCGCCGTCGACGTCCCCGGCGTCGACCAGGTCGTCCACCTCCTCCGTCCATCGGTGGCCGCCGGCCGCCGCCGCCGCCGCGTCCATCGGTGGGGGTAGGCTGGGCTGGTCTCTCGCGTGGACTGTGGACAGGTGGGAGACGGTAGTGGTAGGCAACTCAGGCAGTCGGAGGCTGAAGTGTGGGTCCCGCGCACAGGTGTCTCATACTACAAAATTCATGTCACAGCTAATTTTGTGGTGGTGATGATGCTTTGCTTTTGCTTTTGAGGGGTGGTGATGATGCTTTGCTAAAGTTGGTGAATCAATTTCTCATAATTGAACCATTCTCTTCTCTAAAAACCTTTTTTTGTGGGTACTCTTCTCTAAAACTTCTTATTCAATCAAAAGTACTAAAAGAGTAAATTACACCGCGCAGCACTCAACACGTATGTACAACTTTCATCCAACACCTCGTTGACTATGAAAAGTGGCACGCATCACTTTGGCCCAAAACCGGTCTGGCTGGGTTAAACCCAATGACGGGGTTGTTGAGTCGTACGAGGCGTTGGTTCATGGCGTTTATCGAAGTTGTTGAATCAAATCTTTTGCAAAAAAGGACCTTGCAAGCCTCTCATATAACCGTAGTCCAGCAAATGGTTATACACCAATTCGCACCCAATTTCTCATCGCAAATACCCAATGCCTAGACCTTGCTTCCATTCCGGCTCTCGTTTCTCTTCCTCTACTACTCCGGCAGTCGCGGCATGCTTCGCCAAGGTTGACGGTGAGACGGCGCATCCTCTTGTGCACTGCTTTGTCCTCATCTTTGTCCACTCCTCCCTCTCTTCGAATGGACGGATCTCGAGTCATGCTTCATCGTAGTAACATGATCTCATGGTCTAAGGAGTTGATACTTGACTTGAAGAAAGTTGTAGCAAATAACTAAAATGATCTGATGCTAAGCTTACGGTTGGGTCTGTCCATCACATCATTCTCCTAATAATGTGATCCCGTTATCAAATGACAACTCATGTCTATGGTTAGGAAACCTTAACCATCTTTAATCAACGAGTTAGTCTAGTAGAAGGTTACTAGGGACACGGCGTGGTTTATGTATTCACACATGTATTTAAGTATTCGTTCAATACAATTCTAACATGAATAATAAACATTTATCATGAATGAAAAATACGATAATCATTTTATTATTCCCACTAGGGCATATTTCCAACATATGCTAGAATCCCTCGCAGGGGGTGCCCGCTATTTAGGATGATGGGCTGGGATAGGCTTTGGTCCATCCAAATGATAGTATCACCCATATTAGAATAACTCAAAAGATAAAAGCTTCTGGATCTGTTCTCGCCATGAGCTTATATTACGCGGATATGGTGGTGCGGGCATAGAACACTCGCACCCCTCGCGCGCACTTTGGCCCTACCCAATGCAGGGCGAGACACCCAAGTCACTTTCCTTCCTTTTGCCTTGTCTTTTTTAGATTTTTTTCCTTTTTCAAAAAGCCTCTGGACTTTTTTTGTATTTCCAAAATATGTTCATAAATTTGAAAAACTCTTAACAATTCAAAAAATGTTCACTAATTTGTAAAAATATTATGTATTTCAAAAAATGTTTCAGATATAAAACAATGTTCACGAATTTGAAAAATATACTGGGATTTCAAAAAAGGTTCATGATTTTAAAAATATTAATAAATTTAGAAAAATGTTCATGAATTCAAAAAAAAAAAATTGGACTTCAAAAACCGAACAAGAATTTGAAAATTGTTCCCTTGTATCAAAAAATGTTCATGAATTAAAAAAATCTTGAATTTAAAAACCTATTTTATAATTCTAAAAATGTTCATGCATTTAAAAAATTGTCCAACAATTCAAAAGAAGTTCACAAATTTCAAATTTATTCCCAAAATTTATGAAATGTCACAGATTTAAAAATGTTCACATAGTCAAAAAATGTTTGCCAATTCAAAAACTATTCAAAATTCAAAATATGTTTTTAAGTTCTGAAGTTCTTTACAGTTTGTTTTTTAAAAATGTTGATTCAAAAAATGCTTTCCTATTTCAGAAAATGTTTCTCAATTCTAAACATATTGTCCGGTTAATACAATGTTCACAAACTCAAAAATTGTTTGCGAAATTCAGAATTTTTCCCAACTTTAATGAATGTCACCGATTCAAAAAGAATTCAAGTAATAAAAAATTGTCCTTAATTGAAATTGTTTTCCAAATATTAAAATGGGAAAACGATAAGAAGGAGAGGTAAAGGGAAAAATAACAAGAAAAATAAGAAAATAGAAAACATAAAAAATGGAAGAACCTTGATTAGGGAAGGTTTAAGAACATTCCCAAAAATGGTGGGAGAAAGGCGCAAAAAATGGAAAACCTTGTTTTGAGATTTATTTGTCAAAATATACTCAATATAAACTAATTTTCAATGAATTTGAATTCGATTGAAATAGGTTGAATCTGGCCCAAAACTTCCAAGTTATATATTGCGATGCCCATTGAAGTTTTTAAGCAGTTCATTGAAATTTTGAATCCTACTTCCACACCACTTCAATTCAATAGTGTTTGTTGACATATTACTCCCACTTCTATTCAATTTCTTTAGCAGTTGTAAGATAAGCGATGCTATTTTGATACAAAGTATATATCATGCTTGTGTTGTCAACTTATTACTAAACACACTATAATTTGCAGGACACATTAACCACAAGAATACCGGTAAAGAATACAAGTCAATAGTTGAACTTATATTCTAGAAGTTTCTATAAATATGTTTGCCTCGTCATATACTAATAGAATGTTGCGATTAAGTTATTTGTTGTGCTTTAGATATGTCTTTCCATGATATTAATAATGTTAAAATTGTATATAAACATGTGCATACTGATGGGATACATAGCATGCAATTTCAAAAAAATTCTTACGCTCACGCAAGATCTATCTAGGAGATGCATAGCAACGAGAGGGGGAGAGTGTGTCTACGTACCCTCGTAGACCGAAATCGAAAGCGTTTGACAACGCGGTTGATGTAGTCAAACTTTTTTCTCGTTCCGACCGATCAAGCACCGAACGTACGGCACCTCCGAGTTCTGCACACGTTCAGCTCAATGACGTCCACGCCTTCTTGATCCAGCAAGTCGGGCGTAGGTGTAGATGTGTTCCGGCAGAACGACGACGTGATGACGGTGATGGTGAAGTGATTTCTGCAGGGCCTCTCCTAAGTGTTGGGGAACATAGTATTTTAAAATTTTCCTACGATCACGCAAGATCTATCTACCAGATGCATAGCAACGAGAGGGAAGAGTGTATCTACGTACCCTCGTAGACCGGAAGCGGAAGCGTCAAGTGACGCGGTTGATGTAGTCGATCTTCTTCGCGATTCAACCGATCAAGCACCGAACGTACGGCACCTCCGCGTTCAGCACACGTTCAGCTTGATGACGTCCCATGAGCTCTTGATCCAGTTGAGCTTCACGGGAGAGTTTCGTCAGCACGACGGCATGGTGACGGATATGATGTATTTACCGGCGCAGGGCTTCGCCTAAGCACCGCGACGGTATGACCGAGGTGTGTTTCTGTGGAGGGGGGCACCGCACACGGCTGGAACAATTCAACTTGTGTGTCTTTGGGTGCCCCCCTGCCCCCGTATATAAAGGAGCAAGGGGGGAGGCCGGCCGGCCCTTGTTTGGTGCGGCTAGGGGTGCAATCCTACTAGGAATAGGATTGCAATCCTATTCCTAGTAGGAACCACCAAAGAAGGAAGAGAGGGAATAGGAAAAGAAGAAGAGGTGGCGCCCCCAAACTCCTAGTCCAACTAGGAACCCTAGGTGGGGTGCCGGCCAGCCCTATGGGCTGCCTCACTCTTTTCCATAAGGCCCACTATGGACCATCCCCCTTCGTAGGGGGTTCCGGTAACCCCCTCCGGCAATCCCGTTAAATCCGAAACTTTTCCGGTATACTTCCGGTGTCCGAATATAGTCGTCCAATATATCAATCTTTATGTCTCGGACATTCCGAGACTCATCATCATGTCCGTGATCTCATCCGGGACTCCGAACTACCTTGGGTACATCAATACTCATAAACTCATAATACCGATCGTCATCAAACGTTAAGCGTGCGGACCCTACGGGTTCGAGAACTATGTAGACATGACCTAGACTCATCTCCGGTCAATAACCAATAGCGGAACCTGGACGTTCATATTGGCTCCTACATATTCTACGAAGATCTTTTATCGGTCAGAACCGCATAACAACATACGTTGTTCCTTTTGTCAACGGTATGTTACTTGCCCGAGATTCGATTGTCGGTATCTCTATACCTAGTTCAATCTCGTTACCGGCAAGTCACTTTACTCGTTCCGTAACACATCATCTCGTGACTAACTCATTAGTCTTTTGCTTGCAAGGGTTATTGTGATGTGTGTTACCGAGAGGGCCCAGAGATACCTCCCCGACACTCGGAGTGACAAATCCTAATCTTGATCTATGCCAACACCACGAATACTTTCGGAGACACCTGTAGAGCATATTTATGATCACCCAGTTACGTTGTGACGTTTGATAGCACACAAGGTGTTCCTATGGTATTCGGGAGTTGCATAATCTCATAGTCATAGGAACATGTATGAGTCATGAAGAAAGCAATAACAGAAAAACTAAACGATCATAGTGCTATGCTAATGGATGGGTCTTGTCCATCACATCATTCTCCTAATGATGTGATCCCGTTGATCAAATGACAACTCATGTCTATGGTTAGGAAACATAACCATCTTTGATCAATGAGCTAGTCTAGTAGAGGCATACTAGGGACATACTGTTTTGTCTCTGTATCCACACATGTACTAAGTTTCCGGTTAATACAATTCTAGCATGAATAAAAGACATTTATCATGATATAAGGAAATACAAATAACATCTTTATTATTGCCTCTAGGGCATATTTCCTTCAGTCTCCCACTTGAACTAGAGTCAATAATCTAGCTCACATCGCCATGTGATTTAATACCGATAGTTCACATCGTTATGTGAATAACACCCATAGTTCACATCGCCATGTGACCAACACCCAAAGGGTTTACTAGAGTCAATAATCTAGTTCACATCGCTATGTGATTAATACCCAAGAGTAATAAGGTGTGATCATGTTTTGCTTGTGAGAGAAGTTTAGTCAACGGGTCTGTCACATTCAGATCCGTATGTATTTTGCAAATTTCTATGTCTACAATGCTCTGCATAGAGCTACTCTAGCTAATTGCTCCCACTTTCAATACGCATCCAGATTGATACTTAGAGTCATCTGGATTTTAGTGTCAAAGCTTGTATCGGCGTAACCCTTTACGACGAACTCTTTATCACCTCCATAATCGAGAAACATTTCCTTAGTCATCCAGTTACTAAGGATAATTTTGACCGCTGTACAGTGATCTACTCCTGGATCACTATTGTACCCCCTTGACAAACTCATGGTAAGGTACACAACATGTTTGGTACACAGCATGGCATACTTTATAGAACCTATGGCTGAGGCATAGGGAATGACTTTCATTCTCTCTATATTTTTCTGCCGTGGTCTGGCTTTGAGTCTTACTCAACTTCACACCTTACAAGTCAGGCAAGAACTCCTTCTTTGACTGATCCATTTTGAACTACTTCAAAATCTTATCAAGGTATGTACTTATCGAAAGTCTTATCAAGCGTCTTGATCTATCTCTATAGATCTTGATGCCCAACATGTAAGCAGCTTCACCAAGGTCTTTCTTTGAAAAACTCCTTTCAAACACTCCTTTATGCTTTCCAGAAAATTCTACATCATTTCCGATCGACAATATGTCATTCACATATACTTATCAGAAAGGTTGTAGTGCTCCCACTCACTTCTTGTAAATACAGGCTTCTCCAAAAGTCTGTATAAAACCATATGCTTTGATCACCTCATCAAAGCGTATATTCCAACTCCGAGATGCTTGCACCAGTCCATAGATGGATCACTGGAGCTTGCATACTTTGTTAGCACCTTTTGGATCGACAAAACCTTCTGGTTGCATCATATACAACTCTTCTTTGAGATATCCATTCAGGAATGCAGTTTTGACATCCATTTGCCAGATTTCATAATCATAAAATGCGGCAATTGCTAACATGATTCGGACAGACTTAAGCATTGCTACAGGTGAGAAAGTCTCATCGTAGTCAACTCCTTGAACTTGTCGAAACCTTTTCGCAACAAGTCGAGCTTTGTAAACAGTAACATTACCGTCTGCGTCGGTCTTCCTCTTGAAGATCCATTTATTTTCGATGGCCTGCTGACCATCGGGCAAGTCAACCAAAGTCCATACTTTGTTCTCATACATGGATCCCATCTCAGATTTCATGGCCTCAAGCCATTTTGCGAAATCTGGGCTCATCATCGCTTCCTCATAGTTCGTAGGTTCATCATGGTCTAGTAACATGATTTCCAGAACCGGGTTTCCGTACCACTCTGATGCGGAACGAACTCTGGTTGATCTACGAAGTTCAGCAGAAACTTGATCTGAAGTTTCATGATCATCATCATTAGCTTCCTCACTAATTGGTGTAGGAATCACTGGAACTAGTTTCTGTGATGTTCCACTTTCCAATTCGGGAGAAGGTACAATTACCTCATCAAGTTCTACTTTCCTCGCACTC
Organism: Secale cereale; assembly: GCA_902687465.1. Lineage (NCBI taxonomy): Eukaryota > Viridiplantae > Streptophyta > Magnoliopsida > Poales > Poaceae > Secale > Secale cereale. The sequence continues at coordinate 777,946,293 of LR738714.1, forward strand.
ACTTCTTTCGAGAGAAACTCCTTCTCTAGAAAGGATCCACTCTTAGTAACAAAGACCTTGCCTTCGGATCTGTGATAGAAGGTGTACCCAACAGTTTCTTTTGGGTATCCTATGAAGATTTACTTCTCCGATTTGGGTTCGAGCTTATCATGTTGAAACTTTTTCACATAAGCATCGCAGTCCCAAACTTAAAGAAATGACAGCTTAGGTTTCTCGTCAAACCACAGTTCATACGGTGTCATCTCCACGGATTTAGATGGTGCCCTATTTAACGTGAATGTAGCTGTCTCTAATGCATAACCCCAAAAGCGATAGTAGTAGATCGGTAAGAGACATCATCGATCGCACCATATCTAATAAAGTACGGTTATGATGTTCGGACACACCATTACACTATGGTGTTCCAGATGGCGTGAGTAGTGAAACTATTTCACATTGTTTTTACTGAAGGCCAAACTCGCTAACTCAAATATTTTACCTCTACGATCATATCGTAGAAACTCTTATTTTCTTGTTACGATGATTCTCCACTTCACTCTGAAATTCTTTGAACTTTTCAAATGTTTCAGACTTGTGCTTCATTAAGTAGATATACCCATATCTACTCAAATCATCAGTGAAGGTCAGAAAATAACGATACCCGCCGCGAGCTTCAACACTCATTGGTCCACATACATCTGTATGTATGATCTCCAACAAATCTGTTGCTCGCTCCACAGTTCCGGAGAACGGAGTTTTAGTCATCTTGCCCATGAGGCATGGTTCGCAAGCACCAAGTGATTCATAATCAAGTGATTCCAAAAGTCCATCACTATGGAGTTTCTTCATGCGCTTTACACCAATATGACCTAAACGGCAGTGCCACAAATAAGTTGCACTATCATTATTAACCTTGCATCTTTTGGCTTCAATATTATGAATATGTGTATCACCACGATCGAGATCCAACAAACCATTTTCATTGGGTGTATGACCATAGAAGGTTTTATTCATGTAAACAGAACAACAATTATTCTCTAACTTACATGAATAACCGTATTGCAATAAACATGATCAAATCATATTCATGCTCAACACCAAATAACACTTATTTAGGTTCAACACTAATCCCGAAAGTATAGGGAGTGTGCGATGATGATTATATCAATCTTGGAACTACTTCCAATACACATCATCACTTCATCTTTTAACTAGTTTCTGTTCATTATGCAACTCCCATTTCGAGTTACTACTCTTTAGCAACTGAACCAATATCAAATACCGAGGGGTTGCTATGAACACTAGTAAATACACATCAATAATCTGTATATCAAATATACCTTTGTTCACTTTGCCATCCTTCTTATCCGCCAAATATCTAGGGCAGTTCCACTTCTAGTGACAATTTCCTTTGCAGTAGAAGCACTTGTTTCAGGCTTGAGTTTAGCTTTGGGTTTCTTCACGGGAGTGACAACTTGCTTGTCATTCTTCTTGAAGTTCCCCTTCTATCCCTTTGCCCTTTACTTGAAACAAGTGGTCTGGTTAACCATCAACACTTGATGCTCTTTCTTGATTTCTACCTTCGCCGATTTCAGCATCGTGAAGAGCTCGGGAATTACTTTCGTCATCCCTTGCATATTATAGTTCATCACGAAGTTCTACTAACTTGGTGATAGTGTCTAGAGAACTTTGTCAATTACTATCTTATCTGGAATATTAACTCCCACTTGATTCAAGCAATTGTACTACCCAGACAATCTGAGCACATGCTCACTGGTTGAGCTATTCTCCTCCATCTTGTAGGCAAAGTACAGTCAGAGGTCTTATACCTCTCGACATGGGCATGAGTATGAAATACTAATTTCAACTCTTGCAACATCTCATATGCTCCGTGGCGTTTCAAAACGTTTTTGAAGTCCTGGTTATAAGCCGTAAAGCATGGTGCACTAAACTATCAAGTAGTCATCATATCGAGCTTTTGTCAAAACGTTCATAACGTCTACATCTGCTCCTGCAATAGGTCTGTCACCTAGCGGTGCATCAAGGACATAATTCTTCTGTGCATCAATGAGGATAACCCTCAGATCACGGAACAATTCCGCATCATTGCTACTTACATCTTTCAACTTGGTTTTCTCTAGGAACATATGAAAAATAAACGGGGAGCAACATCGTGAGCTATTGATCTACAACATAGATATGCTAATACTACGAGGACTAAGTTCATGATAAATTAAAGTTCAATTTAATCATATTAATTAAAGAACTCCCACTTAGATAGACATCCCTCCGGTCATCTAAATGATCACGTGATCCAAATCAACTAAACCATGTCCGATCATCACGTGAGATGGAGTAGTTTCAATGGTGAACATCTTATGTTGATCATATCTACTATATGATTCACGCTCGACCTTTCGGTCTCCAGTGTTCCGAGGCCATATCTGCATATGCTAGGCTCGTCAAGTTTAACCCGAGTATTCTGCGTGTGCAAAACTGGCTTACACCCGTTGTATTTGAACGTAGAGCTTATCACACCCGATCATCACGTGGTGTCTCGGCACGACGAACTTTCGCAACGGTGCATACTCAGGGAGAACACTTATACCTTGAAATTTAGTAAGGGATCATCTTATAATGCTACCGCCGTACTAAGCAAAATAAGAAGCATAATAAGATAAACATCACATGCAATCAAAATATGTGACATGATATGGCCATCATCATCTTGTGCTTTTGATCTCCATCTCCAAAGCACCTTCATGATCACCTTCGTCACCGGCGCGACACCTTGATCTCCATCGTAGCATCGTTGTCGTCTCGCCAACTATTGCTTCTACGACTATCGCTACCGCTTAGTGATAAAGTAAAGCAATTACATGGCGATTGCATTTCATACAATAAAGCGACAACCATATGGCTCCTGCCAGTTGCCGATAACATTACAAAACATGATCATCTCATACAAAACCGTATAACTCATCATGTCTTGACCATATCACATCACAACATGCCCTGCAAAAACAAGTTAGACGTCCTCTAATTTGTTGTTGCAAGTTTTACGTGGCTGCTACGGGCTTAGCAAGAACCGTTCTTACCTACGCATACAAAACCACAACGATGTTTCGTCAAGTATGTGCTGTTTTAACCTTCACAAGGACCGGGCGTAGCCACACTTGATTCAGCTAAAGTGAGAGAGACAGACACCCGCCAGTCACCTTTAAGCAACGAGTGCTCGTAACGGTGAAACCAGTCTCGCGTAAGCGTACGCGTAATGTCGGTCCGGGCCGCTTCATCTCACAATACCGCCGAAGCAAAGTATGACATGCTGGTAAGCAGTATGACTAGTATCGCCCACAACTCATTGTGTTCTACTCGTGCATATCATCTACGCATAGACCTGGCTCTTGATGCCACTATTGGGGAACGTAGTATTTTAAAATTTTCCTATGATCACGCAAGATCTATCTACCAGATGCATAGCAACGAGAGGGAAGAGTGTATCTACGTACCCTCGTAGACCGGAAGCGGAAGCGTCAAGTGACGCGGTTGATGTAGTCGAACTTCTTCGCGATTCAACCGATCAAGCACCGAACGTACGGCACCTCCGCGTTCAGCACACGTTCAGCTTGATGACGTCCCATGAGCTCTTGATCCAGTTGAGATTCACGGGAGAGTTTCGTCAGCACGATGGCGTGGTGACGGATATGATGTATTTACCGGCGCAGGGCTTCGCCTAAGCACCGCGACGGTATGACCGAGGTGTGTTTCTGTGGAGGGGGGCACCGCACACGGCTGGAACAATTCAACTTGTGTGTCTTTGGGTGCCCCCCTGCCCCCGTATATAAAGGAGAAAGGGGGGAGGCCGGCCGGCCCTTGTTTGGTGCGGCTAGGGGTGCAATCCTACTAGGAATAGGATTGCAATCCTATTCCTAGTAGGAACCACCAAAGAAGGAAGAGATGGAATAGGAAAAGAAGAAGAGGTGGCGCCCCCAAACTCCTAGTCCAACTAGGAACCCTAGGTGGGGTGCCGGCCAGCCCTATGGGCTGCCTCTCTCTTTTCCATAAGGCCCACTATGGACCATCCCCCTTCGTAGGGGGTTCCGGTAACCCCCTCCGGCAATCCCGTTAAATCCGAAACTTTTCCGGTATACTTCCGGTGTCCGAATATAGTCGTCCAATATATCAATCTTTATGTCTCGGACATTCCGAGACTCCTCGTCATGTCCGTGATCTCATCCGGGACTCCGAACTACCTTCGGTACATCAATACTCATAAACTCATAATACCGATCGTCATCAAACGTTAAGCGTGCGGACCCTACGGGTTCGAGAACTATGTAGACATGACCTAGACTCATCTCCGGTCAATAACCAATAGCGGAACCTGGATGTTCATATTGGCTCCTACATATTCTACGAAGATCTTTTATCGATCAGAACCGCATAACAACATACGTTGTTCCTTTTGTCAACGGTATGTTACTTGCCCGAGATTCGATCGTCGGTATCTCTATACCTAGTTCAATCTCGTTACCGGCAAGTCTCTTTACTCGTTCCGTAACACATCATCTCGTGACTAACTCATTAGTCTTTTGCTTGCAAGGCTTATTGTGATGTGTGTTACCGAGAGGGCCCAGAGATACCTCTCCGACACTCGGAGTGACAAATCCTAATCTTGATCTATGCCAACACCACGAATACTTTCGGAGACACCTTTAGAGCATCTTTATGATCACCCAGTTACGTTGTGACGTTTGATAGCACACAAGGTGTTCCTACGGTATTCGGGAGTTGCATAATCTCATAGTCATAGGAACATGTATAAGTCATGAAGAAAGCAATAGCAGAAAAACTAAACGATCATAGTGCTATGCTAACGGATGGGTCTTGTCCATCACATCATTCTCCTAATGATGTGATCCCGTTGATCAAATGACAACTCATGTCTATGGTTAGGAAACATAACCATCTTTGATCAATGAGCTAGTCTAGTAGAGGCATACTAGGGACATACTGTTTTGTCTATGTATCCACACATGTACTAAGTTTCCGGTTAATACAATTCTAGCATGAATAAAAGACATTTATCATGATATAAGGAAATACAAATAACATCTTTATTATTTCCTCTAGGGCATATTTCCTTCACTAAGCACTACAAAATTATGACCGAGGGAGTAACGGTGAAGGGGTGTGCCGCCCACGGCTATGACCGAGGGAGTAACGGTGAAGGGGTGTGCCGCACACGGCTAAGACAATGTCTAGGTTATGTGTGGCACCCCCCTCAAGTATATATAGGTGGGAGGGAGAGGAGGCAACCAGGGGTACGCCCCCCAAGTAGGCCGAATCCTACTTGGGGTGCCGCCCCAATTCGGCCTCAACCCTGCCATAAATTCGGAGAGAAGAAAGGTAGGGGGAAGAAGTGGGAATCCTAGTCCAAACTTTCCTTCCTCCTTTCTTCTTTCTTCTCCTCTTTTTAGTCCAGCACATATGGGGGCGCACCAGCCTCTTGTGGCTGGTGTGTTTCCCCTCTTGGCCCAATAGGCCCATATCTTTTGCCAGGGGTGCCCGAAACACTTTCCGGTGACCCGATAAGTACCCGATACCCTCCGGAACACTTCCGGTGTCCGAATACCATCTTCCTATATATCAATCTTTGCCTCTCGACCATTTCGAGACTCCCCGTCATGTCTGTGATCTCATTAGGGACTCCGAACAACATTCGGTCACCAATCATATAACTAATATATTGCTATATCGTCATCGAACGTTAAGCGTGTGGACCCTACGGGTTCGAGAACAATGTAGACATGACCGAGACAACTCTCCGATCAATAACCAATAGCGGAACCTGGATGCTCATATTGGATCCTACATATTATACGAAGATCTTTATCGATCGAACTGTTATGACACATACATTATTTCCTTTGTCACCGGTATGTTACTTGCCTGAGATTCGATCGTCGGTATCTTTTACTCGTTCCGTAATACATCATCCCGTAACTAACTCATTAGTTACTAAGCTTGCAAGGCTTCTTATGATGTGTATTACCAAGAGCGCCCAGAGATACCTCTTCGATACTTGGAGAGACAAATCCTAATCTCGATCTATGTCAACCCAACAAGCACCTTCGGCGATACCTGTAGAGCATCTTTATAATCACCTAGTTACTTGTGGCGTTTGATAGCACACAAGGCATTATTTCGGTATCCGGGAGTTGCATAATCTCATGGTCGGAGGAATATGTATTTGACATGAAGAAAGCGATATCAGTAAAACTGAATGACCATTATGTTGGGGAACGTAGTATTTCAAAAAAAATCCTACGATCACTAAAGATCTATCTAGGATAAGCATAGCAACGAGAGGAGAGTGTGTGTCCACGTACCCTCATAGACCGAAAGAGAAAGCGTTTAGTAACGCGGTTGATGTAGTCGAACGTCTTCACAATTCAACCGATCCAAGTACCGAACGTACGGCTGATACGTCCAAAACGTATCTATAATTTCTGCTTGCTCCATGCATCTTTTGTGAGATATTGCTATGATATTGATGCACTTCCATACACTTTTGATCATATTTGGACTAACCTATTAACTCAGTGCACCACAGTGCCAGTTCCTGTTTTCTGCTGTTTTTCTATTTCAGGTTTCCCCTATATTAAAAGTGCTCCAAAAATTCCAAGAGAAATATAGGAAAAATCAGCGTACAGGAAGCTTCGCGAAGAACCAAAGATGGGCCAGAGGGGAGCCAGGGGAGGCCCAGGCGGCCACCTGGCGCGGCCCCACCCCTGGCTGCGCCAGGGGGGCGCCTGGGGCCCCTGCTCCGCCTCTGGCTGCCCCCCTTCGCCTATATATCCCTCTCGTCCCGAAACCCTCGAGGACAGAACCCTTTTTCGGGATCTCGCCTCTGTTCTGTCGCCGCAGTGCTTCCAAAATCGGGAGCATCAGGAGAACTCTTCCCGGCACCCTGCCGGAGGGGAGAACCACCACCGGGAGCTTCTCCACCACCATGGACGCTTTCCGGATGAGTCGTGAGTAGTCCACCTTGGACCATGGGTCCATGATCAGTAGCTATGTGATGTTCTCCTCCCCTCTTTGCTCTTCATGGTTTAGACCTCGTGAGCTGCCCTACATGATCGAGGCACATATGTAATCTTTCTGCTGTTGCTTTGCTGAGTTTGCTGGGATCTGATGGATTATGAGACTATGTTCAGATTGTGTTTGAGTAATATATTTGATTCACCTCTTTTATATCTTTGTTCTTGAGTAATTCTTGCATGTTCTCCGTTGCTGTTTATTGCTTTGGCCAAGTAGTAGGTAGTAACTCCAAGAGGGAGCGTTATGCTTGATTGTGGGTTCATGCCCCCTGATAACTAGCTTGAGTGACAGAAACATGAGTCTAGGGGATGTGCTGTTGCCACAAGGGAGAAAACAACGGTGCTTGTACTTGCGGGTGCAAGGATTGTTTACTTTACGCAAAGTTCTTTTAATGCAGTTGTCTGTTGCTTTGAGTTTACACTTTGGGTGGGATTCGCAACTAAATACCAGCGAGATGTTCTAGATAGATATCTCAAGGTGGATGATTAGTAGTAGATGCAGATGGATTTCGGTCTACTTGCCTTGGCGTACCGCCCATGCTTTTGAGCCTCTACCTTTCTTTGCAGCATAGTTAGCATTGGTTTGCGCACATAATCCTGTCAATTGCCCAGCAGTAATTTGTTTACCTCGCTTTGCTGTTTTATTGTCTTTTGGGAGAGAGACATCACTAGTGAACATCATGGGACCCCGGTCCATATTACCACCGCTGATCACACCTTCTATTTAATTCCTGTTTTTATTTCCTAGTTGTAGTCATAGCTATCATTATTATCTCTTGTGTTTGATCATTTGTAAACAACAAGGCCGGAGGGATTGACAACCTCTCTGTACTCATTGGGAGCAAAGTTATCTGTATCTGTGTGCAGGTCCCGTCAACCGCTAAGTTTCTGGCGCCGTTGACACCTACTTGTCGACCCTCAGAGTCTCACGGGATTCGATCCTTGGTATCTTTGCCAAGGGAAATTTGCCGCTACGCTACATCTCAACCTTCCACTTGGGGTAACCAACGAGGGGCGAGAAGCCATCAAGCAAGTTTCTGGCGCCGTTGCCGGGGACTCCACTCTTCAAGATAGGGGAGTTGCACGCTATCTTTTATCTTTGCTTTTTAGTCTTGTTAGTTTACCTTTCAGTTTTTGCTTTAGTGTCCCTTACCAAAAATCACAAAAATAGTTATCTTGCTTGCTGCTGCTATGGGTTCCACCGAGAACACCAAGTTGTGTGACTTCACTAGTCATAACAACAGTGACTTTATCTGCACGCCTATTGCTACACCTGCCACTTCAGCACCTTCTTATGAGATTAAACCTGCTCTGCTGAACCTAGTTATGAAAGATCAATTCTCCGGTGCTGGAGATGATGCTGCTTTGCACTTAAATAATTTTGTTGAGCTTTGTGATATGCAAAAGTACAAAGAAGTAGATGGTGATATTGTTAAGGTTAAACTTTTTCCTTTCTCCTTGAGAGGAGGAGCTAAAATCTGGTTTCAATCCTTGCCTAGGAATAGTATAGATTCTTGGGACAAGTGCAAGGATGCCTTTATTGGGAAGTACTATCCCCCTGCTAAAATTATCCAATTAAGGAGTAACATAATGAATTTTAAACAATTGGATAATGAACACGTTGCCCAAGCTTGGGAACGCATGAAATCTCTTGTCAAGAACTGCCCTACTCATGGTTTGACTACTTGGATGGTTATCCAAACTTTTTATGCAGGCTTGAACTTTACCTCGCGGAACTTGTTAGATTCGGCCGCGGGAGGAACCATTATGTCAACTACACTTGGTGCTGCCACGAAACTTCTCGATGAGATGATGACCAATTATTCCCAATGGCACACCGAACGCGCTCCAATAGGTAGGAAGGTAAACTCTGTCGAGGAGATTTCCTCCCTAAATGAAAAAGTTGACTTGATCATGTCTCTACTTTCCAAGCAATCTTCTATTGATCCTCATGATGTTCCTTTAAATTCTTTGATTGCTCAAGATCAAGTAGATGTGAACTTTATCTCTAGAAACAATTTCAATAACAATGCTTATAGGAGTAATTTTGGTAGCAACCCTAGACCGTTCCCCTCTAATTCCTATGGGAACAACAATGCTTATCCTAGCACCAAGAACTCCACTTCTGAACTAGATATTATGCTTAAAGACTTCATCACTACCCAAAAGGCCTTCAATAAGAGTGTAGAAGAAAAACTAGACAAACTAGATAATCTCTCTTCGAAGGTAGACAATTTAGCCCATGAGGTAGAGTTGCTTAAAATTAGAACTTCTCCTCTTGAGGAGAGGAAGACCACTCCTATGAATGCTATTCAAGTGCAAATTAATGAAAACATTAGGATGATGGCTAAACTTAAAGAGAGATGGGCTAGAGAAAAGGAGGAAGAAGATAGAATTAAGAGCCTTCCTACCCACCACACTGTTGCTACTATTCAAGTTGTTGAGGATATCCAAACTCTTAGCACCCAATGCACTCCTAGTCCCATTGGACCTATTAATGGTGATGCTATGACCTCAACCGTAGAAGAGGAAACTCCTATGACCATAGAAGCTACCAAACAAGTGAGCCTAAAGGACACCACTACCACTTTACTTGATAGTAGTCACCTTGATTTTGATAATTGCACCCTTTCTGAAGTTATTGGTTTTCTTCACAAGATGTCTAGAGATCCCCACACTAGCACACTTAATCTTGCCTTCACGGAGCATATCACTAATGCTCTCATCAAAGCTAGGAGGAGAAGCTTAGGGTAGAAGCCTCCATACCTAGAAAGCTAGAAGATAGTTGGGACCCTATGATTAAAATTAAGTTGAATAACTTCTCTTGCTATGCTTTATGTGATGTTGGAGCTAGTACCTCCGTTATGCCCAAAAGAATGTATGATATGTTTGAATTGAAACCTTTTGATCCTTGTTCTTTTGGTGTTCGTCTTGTTGATTCTTCCGTAAAGAAACCTTTGGGGAAGATCGACGATGTTCTTATCAGTGTCAATGACAATTATGTTCCCGTTGATTTTACTATTATGGATATTGAATGTGAACCTTCATGTCCAATTATTTTGGGACGTCCTTTTCTTCGCACCGTTGGTGCTATCATTGACATGAAAGAGGGGAATATAAAATTCCAGTTCCCTCTCAAGAAAGGGATGGAACACTTCCCTAGAAAGAAGATTAAGTTGCCTTTTGAGTCCGTTACACGGGCTAGCTATTCTCTTACTCTTGATAAAACTTGATCTTCTCTTTTTGCATCATGCCTAGCTTAAAGGCATAAAAGAAAGCGCTTTTGGGAGGCAGCCCACAACGAATTAGGTTTTATTTTGCTTTTGTTGTGTCTTGATGTTTGTTACTACAGTAGCATCATCATTGTATCTTTTCTTTTCAGCTTTGTGCCAAGTTTAGCCTCCGATTGCAAGAAAGTTCAAAAGTTGTGACGTGCTGTCCAGAAAACAGATTCTGTCCTTGGACAGAAAAATTCGAATAAAATCACCAGATCATCTTTTTGATCTGAATTTTTTTGACAGCGTGCTCTATACAATTGGCTTTCGAGCGTCTGTTCTGAGTTTTTTGATTTGAGTTGCAGAAGTGCCCCAAAAAAATTATTTACTACCTGCTGGTCTGTTTTTCACAGATTCTGTCCTGTTTTGCCTTTTCTTTGTTTTGCAAACCTTGAGCTTGCTTTTTCTTTGGAAAAACCTTTTGGCAATCTTGAGAAACAGTAGCTCTTCAAGATTATCTTTATTTCCAGTAGGGAAAAATTATTTTATTATGGGTACTAACCTCGCTAATCAGATTATGATGAGTTATGTATGAAGGGAGTTTTCAAGTGTGCGAGGGAAGATGATAAAAGAAGATTCAGGAGGGTCAAACGCTCAAGCTTGGGGATGCCCACGTGCACCCCCAAGAAATATTCAAGAAGACTCAAGCGTCTAAGCTTGGGGATGCCCCCATGCATCCCCTTCTCCATCAACAATTATCAGTTCGTCTTTCGTTCCAGTATAATTTATCACTTCATGCGTTATGTGCTATGCTTGGAGCGTCTTGCTCTTAGTTTCTTTTTTTAGTTTTCTTTAGCTTTGCTTGCTGTTCATAACAAGCTAGAACCCAACTTTCTTTGTGTGGGAGAGAAACACGCTCCACTTCAACCTAGAACACAACATAGGATTTTCATGCTTATCTTTGCTGTGTGTGTTCTTTGTCTTTCCATAGCTGCTGTCATGTTTAGCTCTTAGTTTTCATGCTTTTCTTTTTAAAGAGCTTTTGTTTAGTTGGTTGCTAAACTCTCTTGAGTTTTCATGTTTATCTTGTTAAGAGAGTTTGCCTGTTGCACTGAGTTGTGTGTCTTAACTTAAAGTAGGTAATTGAGGTTGCTATTTAATTTTAGTAGTAACTTGCAATAGTTTTGAGGTATTGCCATGAGTAATGTCTGAACTTTTGGTGTCAAGAGCTTTAGCCTATTAGTGATAGATGTCGTATTTTGGGCAATCCGTGTTTATTTTCGAAAACCTACAAAATAGTTGAGAACTTAAGCTACTAGATGGATCACTAATCTCTGGAGGGATCGAATATTAGAGTACACTCACGTACCATGAGTCGAGGATGCGCAAGGATAACCAAACCCCCATACACTCCTCCTCGGGGTACTTGTCTCTTTGTGAACCTCCTAATTAGATTGAGAGTTACCGATAATAAGTGCATGAGTTCTTCGGACTAATGTGAGTATTCGAAAGTTGACACTTCCACCTAGCCATATTTTTCTAGCCTCTTCGGTACCGTGCATTGCCCTTTCTCACATCGAGACTTGGCGCATACTTCGCCGATGCATCCAAATCCTTGGCACGATACGCTCTGTCATCATAAGCCTCATTATATCCTTCCTCAAAACAGCCACCATACCTACCTATCAAGGCATTTCCTTAGCCTTTCCGAGATACATTGCCATGCAACATCCATCTTCTCATGACTTGATCTTCATGTCATACATGCTTTTTGCTTGATCGATGAGCCGCATGCTAGTTGGGCCTTGCCCTAATCATTGCTACATGACGCGCTAGTATCATTGCATATCCTGCTACACCGGCAGAGGCATAGATTTGCATACATCATGATAGTTTCATTTTCTTTATGTTGAGTACTTTTGTAAAGTGTGAAAGATCTTCTATACTTCTTGTAATATATAGAGTGTTGCCTCTAAAGTGAGGAAAAGATCCCAAAGAGGTCAAAATCAAAAGATCCCAAGGAGGACAAATGAGAGTTAAATAGAAAGAGCCATTGAGGCCACAAAAAAATAAAAAAAAGAGAAAAAAGAGAAAAAGAAATAAAAAGAGAGAAGGGGGCACACTACTATTCCTTTTGAGAGATCCACACTCGTACTTCATCTTATACCTTGTACTCTGTAGAGATTATCATTCATGCATATAGCTATGTGGGGACCCTCACACTATAGAACTTGGCTTGTATATTCCAATGATGAGCCTCCTCAAAAGAGCTCTAGGTCTTCTTGAGCGAGCAAGTTGGATGCACCCCCACTAGTTCCATTGGAGAGCTTACCTTAGCTCATATGTGCATCCGTTGCATGACAATCCCTACTCCTCACATCATATCTATCCTTTGGCTTTCTCTCGCCTATGATTGTCCTCATTGATGTGAGCCTTTCACACCTTTTTTGTCTTCCCCCTTCATCATTTTTCTCTCTTTGCCATCCTAAGTGTCAACTTTCTTGCTTACGCTCATCCATTGCATGAGTGCTCAAAATATCGAAAGGGAGTGGATCATTTTGACTTGTACCTTGCTAGTGGTCTGGGGATGAGTCAAGATAAGATTCCAAACAAGACCAAGTGTGAAAATTTAGTAGATTAAGTTCTCAACAATACAAAAACTATGTTTTACTCTCTCATATATCCCTATCCCCTTTCTTGCACGCAAACACCATTTGGAGACATTCGAGTCACGGACAGCGAGAGCTCTTGCACCTTTATGTTCTTATGTTGCTTGTTACAATGCTAATATAGACTCTTGCTTGTTATGACTTGAATTGAATTACATGCCTTGATTGCTTTACTTAAAAGTTCTTATATGGTTGATAGCATGTCACCACAGAAATTATGCTTGTTATCATTTACCTACTCGAGGACGAGCAGGAATTAAGCTTGGGGATGTTGATACGTCCAAAACGTATCTATAATTTCTGCTTGCTCCATGCTTCTTTTGCGTGATATTGCTATGATATTGATGCACTTCCATACACTTTTGATCATATTTGTACTAACTTATTAACTCAGTGCACCACAGTGCCAGTTCCTGTTTTCTGCTGTTTTTCTATTTCAGGTTTTCCCTATATTAAAAGTGCTCCAAAAATTCCAGGAAAAATATAGGAAAAATCAGCGTACAGGAAGCTTCGCGAAGAACCAAAGATGGGCCAGAGGGGAGCCAGGGGAGGCCCAGGCGGCCACCTGGCGCGGCCCCACCCCTGGCCGCGCCAGTGGAGCGCCTGGGGCCCCTGCTCTGCCTCTGGCTGCCCCCCTTCGCCTATATATCCCTCTCGTCCCGAAACCCTCGTGGACAGAACCCTTTTTCGCGATCTCGCCTCTGTTCCGCCGCCGCAGCGCTTCCAAGATCGGGAGCATCAGGAGAACTCTTCCCGGCACCCTGCCGGAGGGGAGAACCACCACCGGGAGCTTCTCCACCACCATGGACGCTTCCCGGATGAGTCGTGAGTAGTCCACCTTGGACCATGGGTCCATGATCAGTAGCTATGTGATGTTCTCCTCCCCTCTTTGCTCTTCATGGTTTAGACCTCGTGAGCTGCCCTACATGATCGAGGCACATATGTAATCTTTCTGCTGTTGCTTTGCTGAGTTTGATGGGATCTGATGGATTATGAGACTATGTTCAGATTGTGTTTGAGTAATATATTTGATTCACCTCTTTTATATCTTTGTTCTTGAGTAATTCTTACATGTTCTCCGTTGCTGTTTATTGCTTTGGCCAAGTAGTAGGTAGTAACTCTAAGAGGGAGCGTTATGCTTGATTGTGGGTTCATGCCCCCTGATGACTAGCTTGAGTGACAGAAACATGAGTCTAGGGGATGTGCTGTTGCCACAAGGGAGAAAACAACGGTGCTTGTACTTGCGGGTGCAAGGATTGTTTACTTTACGCAAAGTTCTTTTAATGCAGTTGTCTGTTGCTTTGAGTTTACACTTTGGGTGGGATTCGCAACTTAATACCAGCGAGATGTTCTGGATAGATATCTCAAGGTGGATGATTAGTAGTAGATGCAGATGGATTTCGGTCTACTTGCCATGGCGTACCGCCCATGCTTTTGAGCCTCTACCTTTCTTTGTAGCATAGTTAGCATTGGTTTGCGCACATAATCATGTCAATTGCCCAGCTATAATTTGTTTACCTCGCTTTGCTGTTTTATTGTCTTTTGGGAGAGGGACATCACTAGTGAACATCATGGGACCCCGATCCATATTACCACCGCTGATCACACCTTCTATTTACTTCCTGTTTTTATTTCCTAGTTGCAGTCATAGCTATCATTATTATCTCTTGTGTTTGATCCTTTGTAAACAACAAGGCCGGAGGGATTGACAACCTCTCCGTACTCATTGGGAGCAAAGTTATCTGTATCTGTGTGCAGGTCCTGTCGGGGATATACCCCGCGGTATGAACTGGCCGGAATTGTAACCCGGCCGGACTTGGTGGTTTACTTGAGAGACGTTTTACACTTGATGATTCACTAGCAACCTGCCTAAATAATACCACTCACTGGTAACCTGGCAGGCGGATCATGGATGACAAGGCCCAAGGCCCAGAAGGCCGGTTCATATATGGTGGGCCGGTTTATGAAGAAAACATAAGGAATATTCTCTTACAAAGGAAGCAAGAGTAGGACTCCTTATAATAGATCAATCCTAGTCCTACTAGGACTAGTCATGTAACCCGCCCCTTCAACATATATAAGGAGGGGCAGGGCTCCCCAAAGAGAACAAGTTTTCACAAGTTAGACAGAAGACAAGTTTTAGAGGACAAGTTTAGACAAGTTTCCAGGATTAGACACAAAGAGCCGGTTTACCGGCGACACCACGGGGATCATAATGAGACCTAGCCTCGAACAGCATGTAGGGTTATTACCGGATGATGTTTCCCGGGGCCCGAAGCTGTCTAAACCCTTGTCTTGCATCGCATCTCTCGATTCCGCTCAACCCCTCTCAAGCTACTACATAGATGCGCGGCCTCACGACTAAGTCCGCTAAACCGGACATCTGACGTGTTAATTCCACGACAGTTGGCGCCCACCGTGGGGCCTGCGCACGGTGGTGATAAGTTCTTGGAGGGATCCCCCAGGGATCGAGGAGTTTGCAAATTTTCGGATGAAGATTCAACAATCCGTGAGATTGATATTGAAGAAAAAGTTAGGGTTGCGTTTTTGCGGCCGCTGCAAGAACCCTGATGATCCGTCGAATTCGAAGACCAACTAATATTTATTGCAGCACTCGCGTCTGTGCAACCCAAGACGAAATCTACTTGTGTCCTAAATCGGATTAATTACAGAGAAGATTGAAGCATTACAGCTGGTATCGTCACGTCAGGACACAAGAAGCATCAATCGGAAGATCCCAGCATAACAGGATTGAACAAGACTTAAAATAAATTGGTCCAGTCTGGACAAGGTCTCCGCCCCGTCATCGTGTTTTCACATCAGGCCTCTGCCATCGCAGCTTCGGCCTTGCTTGAAATCGTCCGGAAGGGCCTCACTTCGAGCCGAGTTGCTGGCTCGCCTCCGCCGTCTGACCGCCAGCGCGTCGATCCGCCGTCGGGCATCGAGCCGGCCTGGCACTGCCCTTATACCACCGCGAATCACGAGCAGGCCCTGCTCCCCTTGCTGGGTCACCGTCCCTACCAAGACGCCGCTGATTTAACTTCAGGTCGGCCCCTGCATTTGCTCATCCCGAATCGTGCGCGGCCTCAATCTGAGCGGTCGTGGGCGGTCTCGCATAGACTCCAAGTCGGACTCGTTCTGCCTCGCCGACACAACTCCGAGCCGCCCCGGTGGCACTCCGCCTCCGCTAGGATTTAAACCACCGCCGGTTCATGATGACAACTCGGCTGTGGTCGCCTTCACCTACCAGCCGTCGAGCCGGCCTTATCTCTGCCACGAGTCGCCAGGACCCTCTGCTAACTCGCCGCACCGCACCTCGCCTTGAACGCCCCGCGAGCTCCGCCTGGCGCACCACAGGCTGTCTTGCCCTGGCCGCGCCATCTCTCCACCCGCCGCCGGCGTGTAGCACTTTTCTGCCCTCCGCCGGCTCGTCGCTCCGCCTCGCCGGGGGCCTTCCTGAGCTGCCGCGTTGGAGCAGCCCTGCCCCTCCTCAAGACACTGTCATGGCCGACCTTCTCCGTGCTGAGGCCCGCAGCTCGAGCGTCTGCCGCCTTAGCTGTCGAGGACTCCACCACCGGTTTACCTCTGCCTCCACGGTCACGACCTGTGGCTGGCTTCGCCCTGCCTTCAAGCCACCGCGACTACACCCGTGCCAAGACCGCCGGCCTCGCCTTACGCCGCGAGTCGCGCCCTGCCGCACTGAGCCGGTTTTCCGTCGCCGCCGCGGTGAGCCGCCTCGCGAGCCTTCGCCTCACTACTCTCGCCGGCTCTCGCATTCCAGCTGTCGGCCGGCTCAGTGCCTACGCGGGCCTCTGCCACTGACATGCACTGTCACCGCAAGCCCCTGGCGTCGCCCTGAGGGCTGACCTCTGTTTTAGACCGTACTACCAGCTCAACCCGTCCGCACCTACGGCTGCCTCCGAGCCGTTGTGACACCGGCCTTGTCTCACTTCTGCTGCAAGTCGCCGACGTGGCTAACCTCCAGACACCTGTGAATTGTGACAGTCTTTTGGTTTCAGTTACCACAGCATCGATGGTTTCAAGGGGTACACGGCCTGGAGGTCAGTATGCAGATAAAGGAGATATCATGGGCAATGCATGCATGCATGATGGTTCAAAGAACAATGTTGGAACAAGAGTCTCAGCGGTCCATACTACACCGCGTACAGTCTATTGAGATAAAGCTGCTGGATTACATCCCAAAGACCGGAAGCAAAATACTACAAGATTAATTACGTCAAGGCTGGTTTGATTGCTTATTGCTGGATTAATACCCAACGTGGAGACCTCAATCATCTTACGCATTTGAAGACAAGAGGACCGGTTCTTTTTGCTGGAGGCTGCAAAAGTCAAAGGGTCAGCTAGCTGACTCACGAATTAGTACTATAACTACTACAAGTATAAGTGATGCCACGAGTTGGTCATCACATAAAAGAAAAGGGGCACCACTGCTAGGGTCCCATCACATATTTGCTGTGTTTTTTATCACCAGCGTCTGCATTCATTCAAAACAAAAAAAATACCAGGTGCTATCTTTGCTATCTGTTTCTTGTACATATTATTTTTTCCAAGAACAATTACTTTGTTTTGTGATGTTTTTTGATGCAGGATAGTTGTTTACTGCAAGAGAGAGGGTCAAATCAGATGCTTGTTTGACTCCCATACACATGCGTGGAAGCAAAATCAATTAGTGCTACAGAGTACTACTACGACCCAATTGTGACATTATCAACCGCGAGCCGCTGGAACTATATTGAGTCGCGGGTCTGTCTGAGCCACCTCTGTCATGATAAACGTGTTAATTAGCCCTCGCGGCCGGTCCACGCACCCGCACCGGTTTATAACGTCGTGGCCGTCTCTCGCGACCGCGCCGGTTCACAACGCCGTGGCCGTCTCTCGCGACCACACCGGTTTGCAACGCCGTGGCCGTCTCTCATGACTACGCCGGCTCACGACGAGGAAAGCAACTAGCCCGTCGGCGCCGGCCGACCCATCTGCTATTCGAGCAAATCAGGTGTTATCCCTCCTATATATTTTATCATTTTATTTCCCCTGAGCACCATTACACTACCCTATTGGTGTTTTTTATACACAGGTGAAATTATTATTTTACTACGGGAATAAAGCATGCGCTGTCCATATTCTACGACGGCATTTTTATCCGTGTCACATTACTTAATGAACGGACGGCCGGTTCACGCATCCGCACCGGTTTACAACACGGAGGACAACTTGCTCATTTCCGCCGGTTTACAACCCCACAACCGGTTTAACTGTCTGAGCTGCCTCTGATGCTGTGGTCGTTTTACCGTCCACCCTGTGATCCGGTCTATTCAACATACCGGTTCAAATTCACTCAGGTGATATCCATCTACAATATTATTTCTCTTATTATATATCATTTTTCATTAAGAAAATAAGATGCTTTGATCAGTCTATCTGATTTTGCAGAATATACTCAAAAGCAATAAAAACTCTCTGAAGAACATGAGATCATATCCGGTTCGAAGAGAGGACGCTTCACGATTTACCCACCGATTCAGGAGGAACCCTGGAGACCCTCTGAAAAGTTGGATAATCCACGTTCAGTGATTGGTTTAGATTTACCCACCGGTTCAGGAGGAACCCTGGAGACCCTAGGAAAAGTTGGATAATCCACGTTCAGTGATTGGTTTAAATTTATCCACCGGTTCAGGAGGAACCATGGAGGCCCTCTGGAAAGATGGATAATCCACATCCAGTGATTGGCTCAAATTTGTTACGATTCTATCGGCCCTCTGAAAAGATGGTTTGCCCACGTTCAGTGATTGGCTAGGCCCTCTGGGAAAGATGGATAATCCACGTCCCATTGATTGGCTCAATTTTTATGTACGATTCTATCGGCCCTCTGAAAAGATGGTTTGCCCACGTTCAGTGATTGGCTAGGCCCTCTGGGAAAGATGGATAATCCACGTCCCATTGATTGGCTCAGTTTTTATTTGCGGTTCTATCGGCCCTCTGAAAAGATGGTATGCCCACGTTCAGTGATTGGCTAGGCCCCCTGGGAAAGATGGATAATCCACGTCCCATTGATTGGCTGAACCTTGCTTTGAGCCTGGCAGCTCTTAAAAAGCCTCGACTACATGGTCTTATTTGCAAATTTTGCATCTTTTTGTGTTTGTGTTTTACAACTCTTTAAACCGGAGTGGAACAGCTACAGAAGCTGACCACATATCTATAAAGTGAAAAGTCTGGGTCATGAATACTAGCATGAATAAACCAGTGTTCATTATAACCCGGATCATCTATCAGGCAACAAGCCACAATTTTCTGAACAAAGTTTTTCAGAACAAGATGAACCGGTGTCTGTTATCAAAACCCGGGTTTGTTATTGGATCCATGAAGATCTTCATCAAGAAATTTTGATATCTACCGGATTAAGAATATCAAGCATACTTGATCGCAGGTATGAAGTATCTTGTTTTTAAATACATATTGGCAGTACATGATCAGTTATAATGACCGGTGTTTATTAAACCGGCCTGGTTTTGACTATAAGTCGCCAGTATGAGGCAAAATAATGACCGGTGTTTATTAACCCGGCCCGATTGTGATCAAACATCACTGGAACCGGTCTTCAAACCGGATTATATTCTTTAATAGCCAACATGGCTGGATTCTTATTATGCTTATAAATATTATGATTGAGGTCTTCAAAGTCGCTTTAAAGCGCAATGGATATTATTTCAACGATGGAAGTGATTTATTCTACAAAGGAATAGTCCCGAGTTGCTGCAGGCTTACAACCCGGCACTTGGGGGCTACATTATTCAAATTAAGTTTACATCAAATACACAAGTCTCATGTCGCTGCAAGCATACACCATGACGCTTGGGGGCTAATGGGAAGTTGAAGCAGTAAACAACAGCAATTCAAAGACAAAAGTCTCAAGCACACAAGCAAGTTGTCTACTTGACACTTGGGGGCTAATGGAAAGATCATTTGATTCATCTGGAAGTACCGGTTCACCTTCTAAATGTAGCTAAACCGGAACTTGGGGGCTACCAATCGCTCCTGTCAACAATTCAAGGTACACAAGTATTAATCCATTATATTGAAAGATCCACTGCTCAGCTGGTAAAGCACAAGGCTCTTAACCTTGTGGACGTGGATTCAAACCCCACGATGGAAGTTACATTATATAATGTTCATTTCAATAATTATATCTACAAAGTCCCTGCTCATTATTGCATAATGACCCGGCACTTGGGGGCTATATGTTGCTATTCAAGTTAACATGATCATATTTTCAAAGTCCCTGCTCATTATTGCATAATGACCCGGCACTTGGGGGCTACATAATATGAAATATTCAGTTTCATAGTGATTGGGATGAACAATCCGGATTTCTTCAAGATACTACAAGGCTATTTTCAATGGAATATATACAAAGTCCCTGCTCATTATTACATAATGACCCGGCACTTGGGGGCTATAGGTAATATGCATATAAAGGAGGAACATCTTCAAATTTTCAGTTCTAGCAAATCAGATTAATTGTGTGACCCGACAATTTTGGCAATCATAAACCGGCAAGTTCTGCATCTTCAAAGCCGGCTGGATATCAGTTGAATATTTCAAAGACCAATATTTTTATCAAGTCAGAACATTGGAAGGCCGATTCAAATGGATTCTTTATTTACAGTATTTTTTATGCAAGCAAGTTGAATATGAAGTTGGTCTGTTGACCCGGATTTTCTAGAAGAAGGAAGGACAAGGACTTAAAGATGATCAGGTGCCGGTTTACAATAATCAAATTTGTTCTTGTGTTTGTTTTGGAGCATAAGTTTACCATGGACACATCCAAGCTAAACTTGGGGGCTAATGTCGGGGATATACCCCGCGGTATGAATCGGCCGGAATTGTAACCCGGCCGGACTTGGTGGTTTACTTGAGAGACGTTTTACACTTGATGATTCACTAGCAACCTGCCTAAATAATACCACTCACTGGTAACCCGACAGACGGATCATGGATGACAAGGCCCAAGGCCCAGAAGGCCGGTTCATATATGGTGGGCCGGTTTATGAAGAAAACATAAGGAATATTATCTTACAAAGGAAGCAAGAGTAGGACTCCTTATAATAGATCAATCCTAGTCCTACTAGGACTAGTCATGTAACCCGCCCCTTCAACATATATAAGGAGGGGCAGGGCTCCCCAAAGAGAACAAGTTTTCACAAGTTAGACAGAAGACAAGTTTTAGAGGACAAGTTTAGACAAGTTTCCAGGGTTAGACACAAAGAGCCGGTTTACCGGCGACACCACGGGGATCATAATGAGACCTAGCCTCAAACAACACGTAGGGTTATTACCGGATGATGTTTCCCGGGGCCCGAAGCTGTCTAAACCCTTGTCTTGCATCGCATCTCTCGATTCCGCTCAACCCCTCTCAAGCTACTACATAGATGCGCGGCCTCACGACTAAGTCCGCTAAACCGGACATCTGACGTGTTAATTCTACGACAGGTCCCGTCAACCGCTAAGTTTCTGGCGCCGTTGACACCTACTTGTCGACCCTCGGAGTCTCACGGGATTCGATCCTTGGTATCTTTGCCAAGGGAAATTTGCCACTACGCTACATCTCAACCTTCCACTTGGGGTAACCAACGAGGGGCGAGAAGCCATCAACGGCACCTCCGTGTTCAGCACACGTTCAGCACGATGATGTCCCTCGAACTCTTGATCCAGTTGAGGACGAGGGAGAGTTCCGTCAGCACGACAGCGTGGCGATGGTGTTGATGATGTGATCCACGCAGGGCTTCGCCTAAGCACTATGACAATAAGACCTAAGGTGGAATCTGTGGAGGGGGCACCGCACACGGCAAAAACAACTGTTAACTTGTGTGTCCTAGGGTGCCCCCTGCCCCCGTATATAAAGGAGCAAGGGGGAGGCCGGCCGGCCCTATAGGGATCGCCCAAGGGGGGCAATCCTACTCCTAGTAGTAGTTGGACCCCCCTTTCCTAGTCCAACTAGGAGAAGAACGAAGGAGAGGGTGTAACGGCATCTCTTGCCTAAGGTTTTGGTGATGATGACAATCCATGTGTGGACTAATCGTGCGTCAATATTACTCAGGTTTATAGCATGTGGCACAAGACGGTTAGGCCTTCCCTCTTTAAGGAAAAGATCGAAGACGGATATTCCGATGCCTTTTTGTTTCTCTTGGTCATAGGAAATCCGTACTATTAAGAGGGAACCCACATCAGAAGGTAATGGATGAATCAAGTCACGTACACAAATACTTTGCACCCACTATATTGCCTCCGTTCGTGGAGAGAGAGGTCCCCTTTTTGTTCTTCCTTATGTGTAGGTTCCTCTACAGCGGTAGTACCGCCGTTGTAGGCGGTTGTACCGGTGGCCGGTAGTTCCGGTCGAACCACCGCCCCAAGTACTGCTCAGGGGTGATACCTTCTGTACTGGGTGCGGTGGTAGACCGGTGGTGGCCCGTAAGTACCGGTGTTCTTCCCACGAAACCGGTACTACCGGTGTTCAGGGCGGTAGTACCGCTCTGACTGCCATCACATAGAAACTATCTGTCTGGCGGTAGTTCCGGCCCAACCACCGTCCCAACTACCGCCCTTGCTTGAAACCTTCTGGTTTCTAAGCGGTAGTTGACCGGAGGTGGGGCGGCAGTTCCGGTTTTCTCCGGAAGACCGGTACTACCGGATGAGCCACCGGAAGTACCGCCTTGGTGCCATGGGCGCAGGTTCCTTCATTCACCGGTACTACCGGTTGGGTGAGCGGAAGTACCGGTCCTATGCAATTCTGCACATAACGGTTGGATTGGTGGTGACCCTATTTAAGGAGGCCCTTCTCCCACCTCCTTCTTATCTCTTGCCTCTCTCTCTCCACCATTAATGCCATTGAAGCTTTCTTGCCCGATCTCTCTTCCTAGCCAACCAAACTTGTTGATTTGCTAGGGATTGAAGGAGGAGACCTAGATCTACACTTCCACCAAAGGAAACTTGATTCCCCCATACTTTCTTGTGTGGATTTTGTTACTCTTGGGTGTTTGAGCACCCTAGACGGAAGAGGTCACTTCGGAGCCACAATCCATTATGGTGAAGCTCCGGGGTTTCGTTGGGAGCCTCCAATTAAGTTGTGGAGAGAGCCCCAACCTTGTTTGTAAAGGTCCGGTTGCCGCCTTCAAGGGCACCACTAGTGGATTCACGGCACCTTGCATTGTGTGAGGGCGTGAGGAGAATACGGTGGACCTAGTGGCTTCTTGGGGAGCATTGTGCCTCCACACCGCTCCAACAGAGACGTACTTCCCCTCAAAGGGAAGGAACTTCGATAACACATCCTCGTCTTCACCGTCTCCACTTGTGGTTATTTCTATCCTTTACTTGTGCAAGCTTTACTAGTTTATCTTATATAGCTTGCTTGTGAAGTTGTGTTCTTTACTTCCTTCTAGTTGTCATCTTAGTAACTTATCTAGACAACTTACTTTGAAGCTTAATTTAAAGTGGTTAAGAAAAGCTAAAATTGTTAGTTTCCTATTCACCCCCCTCTAGTCAACCATATCGATCCTTTCAATTGGTATCAGAGCCTCGTCTCTTTTTAAGGACTTTACCGTCCAAAGAGTATGGGTGACAACGTAGTCGAGACGGAGGATCATTCCGGTGGAACTCCGTCCTTGCCTACGTCAGATGGGGGAGCCTCGGTCTCTCGTGAGGAGTTCAATGTGGCCTTGACGACATTGAAAGAGTCACTAGCGACCGAGGTCAAAGGCATGTTTAAAGATTTGCTTGAGGGGCTTAAATTATCCACCGCACCGTTGGAAGTGGTTCGTCCCGCTACCAACGTGTCGGAGGCTAATCCCGACAAGGGAGAAGCTAGTAGTGAACAAGCCCCTGTTACTAAGAATGGGAGTGGGATCTTTTCCCACTCCGCTCCACCTACTCACTATGGAGGACCCGTTCCTACACCGCATTTAAATTCCGTTGGGCCTCCTCCCAAGTTTATAAAAAATTCTGACTTTGCTACTTGGGTATTTCGTTTCAAACGTCATATAAATCATTGTTCTACTAATCTTTGGAGAATCATTGAGCAAGGTTTTTATCCGCGTGATCCCGACAACATGACTCCAAGAGAAACTGCGGATCATCAATTCAACGAGTCCGCTCTGTGCATTCTTCAAGATGTTATTCCTCCAGAAGACATTGCACATCTTCGACCCTTCACTGTGGCCAAGGAAGCTTGGGAGCATGTTGGCACTATGTACAAGGGAAGCACTAGCATTCAACGCTCTAACTACGAAGTTGTGCAAGATGAAGCCGATGAGTTTGCTATGATTGAAGAAGAAGATCCTCGCGAACTTTATCGGAGATTAACTACCCTTGCGGTCTCTCTTCGAGATCATGGCAGTAAGGACACGGATGACAATTGGATCAAGCGCAAGTTCCTCAAGGCCATGATGCCCTATCATAAGGCCATGTCCTCTGTCATTCGTCAGAGACCGGACTTCCACCACTTATCTTCAAATGAAGTGTTGGATGAGTTCGTTGCCATGAGGATCTTGGACATGACCGCTGACAATGCGGTCTTAAGAGCTCAACGATCGAAGAAGCCCAACCTTGCCCTGAAAGCCAAGGCTTGTGTGGAAGAAGAGGAGGTGGAGGATGATGATGAGTGTAGCCCCGAGGACACCAAATATGCCTATCATGAGCACATGGCTCTTACTTCAAGGCAATTTTGGGGCAACAAGAAGAACACAAGGCCCAACTTCAACAGGAACAACTCTAGTGGGAACAAGGGCAAGCAACGAGTGAGGACATGCTTCAACTGTGGAAATGTAAGCCACTTCGTTGCAGATTGCCCATATGAGAAAAGAGAAGACTTTGGAGGCAAGCTTATCCGGAAGGACAAGTCAAAGTCCTATCCCAACAAGAGCAACTTCAACAAGAAGACTCCTCCAAAAGGGTTGGTGGCCCAAGAAGAATATGTTGAGGATGATGATAATGATGAAGATGATGAGATTGTCACCATGGCCACAATTGCTATTGCTACTACTCCGCACTCATCTCTCTTCGACTCGCCAAATGAGAACATCACCGCCAAGTGTCTCATGGCCAAGGCCACCAACAAGGTAACCCCAAACATCAATACTACCATCACTTCTAATCCTTCATTGACGAATTGTATTGATGAGAGTGAGGAAACTAAGGAGGGAGAGAATGAATTTGAATTGTTCATGAAAAATCTCATGGGCAAACCCAAGAAGCATTTTGTTGCTCTCTTGGAACAACTCGGTGAGGCCAATGACATGATCGAGGCTCACGAGGAAACCCTTACTAAAATGGAAGGACATAGTCGAGACTATGCCGATGAGATATCGGATCTCTCTAACGCCCTAGAGGAAGAGCGTGGTCTTTGTTTGGATCTTGAGGAGTCACACAACGATGATCATGCTAAATTAAAGAAAGATCTTGATCATGCTTTAGTTGTCTCTCGTGTGCTTAATTCCGAGAAGGCAAAACTTGAGGTTGACCATGCTAAACTCAAAGAAGAGTTTGTCATACTCAACAAGGCTCACAAGGCCTTGAAAGGTATGCATGCTACTCTCAAGGAGTCTCATGATCAACTCCAAGTTTCGCTAACCAAGGAAAAGGCTATCTTTCCTCGCATGGTATTAATTGATAATGCAAATGCTACTAACCCGTGTTGCGAGCATGTGCATCTTGTTGAAGAAAATGCCGAGTTGAAGAAGCAACTTGAGAAAGGCCTTGTCACATGTATACAAGGTGAGAAGAACCTCAACAACCTTTTGAGCAATCAAAAGGAGGTTGTGGCAAAGGAAGGAATTGGGTTTGTTCCTAAGCCCAAGAAGAAGAAGAATGACAAGACCAAGCAACCATCCCCTCTCCGACAAACTTTTGTGAAAGAAGGAGAGGGCGCATCAAAGAAGAAGAAAACGGTGAAAAGTGGTGGTGTCAAGAAAAACCCCACCATACCATCAAACATGGCCGGCAACTTTAATCCTTCATATGTTTTATGTCGTGCTAGTGATGGTCATGTGTTTGCTAAATTTGTTGTTTCTTCTTATGAGTACATTGAATGGTCCATTTGGGTTCCTAAGACCCTTGTTACTAACCTCAAAGGACCCATTACCAAATGGGTACCTAAATCCAAGCATTGATCTCTTGTAGGAGTTTGCTTCCGGTGGGGGATCATGGTTGCTCGATAGTGGAGCCACAAATCATATGACCGGAAGCAAAGACTTGGTGGTGGACGTGCATCTAGGTTCATCTATGGCCACCAACGTCGAATGGGGTGATGCTTCATCTTCTAAGGTATTGGGGCTCGGCAAGGTTGTTGTCTCTCATGATCTCACGATCGAGAAAGTCATGCTTGTTGAGTCCCCTGCATACAATTTACTTTCTGTTCGCCAACTTGCACTCATGGGCTTTGCTACATTCTTTGATATTGATACCGTGGCCCTCTTGTGGAGCAAGACTCTTAAAGTAGCCTACGTTGGGCATGTCGAGAACGGTCTTTATGTGGTTAACTTTTCGAAGCAACCCATGAAGGTCGCGACATGCTTAATGGCTAAAGTTGATGTGGGATGGCTTTGGTGTCGCCGTTTGGCCCATGTCAATATGAGATCTTTGCAAAGTCTTCTCAAGGGGGACCATGTCCGTGGACTAACAAATGTTAGCTTTGCCAAAGATCGTGCTTGCAGTGCTTGCATTGAAGGAAAGTTACATGAGACGGCTCACCCTCCCACGACAATCATCTATTCAAAGAGACCCCTAGAGCTCCTTCACATGGACCTCTTTGGGCCTCCATCATTGATAGTCTTGGGGGTAGAAAGTACTGCTTGGTGATTGTGGATGATTACTCAAGATACACCTGGGTATATTTCTGCAAGAAGAAGAGTGAGACCCAACAAACCGTCATCAACTTTGCAAATGAAGCTCAACGACAACATGAAGCAAAGATTTTGACGATCAGAAGTGACAACGGCACCTAGTTCAAGAACTACACCTTGGATGAGTTTCTCAGTGATGAGGGGATCAAACATCAATATGCAGCTCCCTATACCCCTCAACAAAACAGTGTAGTGGAGAGAAAGAACCGAACTCTGATGGATGCGGCAAGAACCATTATGGCGGAATTCAAATCTCCATACAACTTTTGGGCCGAAGCCATCAACACTGCTTGCCATGCATCAAATCGGCTCTATCTCCGCAAAGGCCTGAACAAAACTCCATATGAGATACTTACCGGTAACAAGCCCAATCTCAAGTACTTTTGGGTATTCGGGTGTAAGTGTTTCATTCTCAAGAAAGGTGTTCGCTTGTATAAATTTGAATCTAGAGCTCACGAGGGCATATTTGTTGGTTATGCTACAAACTCTCATGCTTACCGTGTCCTCAACAAGTCCAATGGACTCATTGAGGAGACGAGTAACATAGAGTTTGATGAAAATAACGGCTCCCAAGTGGAGCAAAGTGGTACTTGTGATGTAGGTGATGAAATTCCTCCTCAAGCCATAAGAAGAATGGGTGTTGGATATATCCTACCCATTGAGGAACCCCTTGTGGCCGAAGGAGAAGGACAATGTTCCACTCAAGTGGAACCATCACCAACCCAAGACCCACACGCTTCCGAAGAACAAAGTGAAGGCCCTCAATCGGACGAACAAGGCCAAGTGAAAGATCAATCACAAGATGGTGGAGAGCCACCAAATGATGCACAAGGCCAAGTTCTATGCTCCGAGCAAGATCAAGGTCAAGAGGAAGCTCAAGATCAAGATATAGCTCCTGACGACGCTCAAGATGATCAACTCAATGCTCCTCAGTTATCTCTTGAAGAGCAATTGGAGTGTCGTGCTGCAAAAGTTGCCTCCAGGCTTGCTTCCAGAGAATATCACATGGAGAACATTCTAGCAAGCATCAAAAGGGGGGTAAGCACTCGTAGACAATTAGCAAACTATTGTGCTCATCAACCTTTTGTCTCCTGTGTTGAACCTCAGAAGGTTTATGAGGCGCTCGAAGACCCTGATTGGCTCAATGCCATGCATGAAGAACTCCATAATTTCGAGCGCAACAAGGTGTGGCGTCTAGTGCCAAGGCCAAAGGAGAACCATAATGTCATTGGAACCAAGTGGATCTTTAAGAACAAGCAAGATGCCCATGGCATTGTCATCCGCAACAAGGCGCGTCTGGTGGCTCAAGGCTACTCCCAAGTCGAGGGTATCGACTACGGTGAAACCTTTGGCCCCGTTGCTCGTATTGAATCCATTCGTTTGTTGCTTGCCTATGCTTCCCATCATAACTTTAAATTGCAACAAATGGATGTGAAAAGTGCATTTCTTAATGGTCCTATTAATGAGTTGGTGTATGTTAAACAACCCCCGGGGTTTGAGGATCCTAAGCTCCCCAATCACGTGTACCAACTCGATAAGGCACTCTATGGCCTTAAACAAGCCCCACGTGCGTGGTATGAACATCTTACCGAGTTGTTACAAGATCGTGGGTTTGAAATTGGGAAAATCGACCCCACTCTTTTTACTAAGAAGGTCAAAGGGGAGTTGTTTGTATGCCAACTATATGTTGATGATATTATCTTTGGTTCTCCTAACAAAGCTTTCAATGATGAGTTCGCCGCACTCATGACCCCACATTTTGAGATGTCCATGATGGGAGAGTTGAAGTACTTCCATGGGTTTGAGATCAAGCAAAGAAGAGAAGGGATCTTCATCAAACAATCCAAGTATACTCAAGACATGCTCAAGAGGTTCAATCTAAGTGATGTCAAGCCGGCGACTACTCCTATGCCAACCAAGTGCCAACTTGACATTGATCCCAATGGTAAAGCGGTGGATCAAAAGGTATATCGCTCTATGATCGGTTCCTTGCTTTACCTTTGTGCATCTAGACCGATGTCACATCCCTAGATCAACCCCTGTGGTCCTTGCCTGTTCATCATGTCTTCGTGTTTAAAATTTAAATGAATTTGAAATGGGGATGTTCAAACCCTAGCACTAAATGAATTTAACTAGGGTCAAATTAAAATCCTTTTCAATGAACCCAAAATGCCCCTTGGAAAAGTTCATCATTTTGGATTGATTGAAAACCCCTGCCAAAAATGTTGCACTTATTTCTAGGACCATTCTGGATTTTTGAATTAAATCATATCTTATTTGCATTTGGGCATTTAAATTTTATATATTATTTTAAATGCTCAAATAATCATAAACTAAAATGTTTACTGTTGGATTTATTCCAAACAGTAGCCATGCTTGGTTTCATGATTTATGAATATGTTCTAGCATTTTTATTAAATCAAAACAAAAGCAGAAAAATAGAAAACAAAAATTAAAATAGAAAACAGAGAGAGAGGAAGCCCACCTGAGCCACTTACCTGGTCTCCCTGTAGCCTGGCCCAGCTTCTGCCGGCCCAGCCCACCCTCCTCCCTCCTACTGTCTTCAACCTCCTGCCAGTGGGCAGGAGGGCGCGTGGCCGCCGCGCGCCCACACGCCGGCCACCTCCTACCTCTCTGCCTGTCTCCTCGTCGCCCTGGGGTTGCCACGCACCTCCCTGCCTCTCTCTGTCACTCCTCCTCCCTCTCACTGGATCCCCTTCCCCCTCCTCTGCTCCCTCACGCCATGGCCGAAGCGCCGTAGCCGCTCCACCGCGCCACCGTCCAACCCTCGCCCTGCCGTGGAGCTCAGAAGCACCGCCGCGTCCTCCTGGTCCTCTCCACCGAGCTATGGGATGCCGGGAGGCTCTGCTTCGCCATCACCGCGCTCATCCTCAACCTTCGGCCATCGACGGCCTCGCCGTCGATTCTGCACCACCAGGACCTCCTCGAGCTCGATGACCTCCTCTTCGGCATCGCTGTGAGCTCCCGCTCCGAACCCCTCTCTTCCCCGCCTCTTTTGCACCGCGTAGCCCCAGCTCCACCGGAGCCGATAGCTCCTCGCCGCCGGCCATGCCGCCACTGCGGCTACGCCTGCGCAAGCTCGCCTCTGAGCACATCAACACACTCAGGGAGGCTCCAGGAGCTCGAATCACCTGCCTGTTAGGCCTGCCCCGCACCGTAGCCGCAACCCCGTGCACCTCCGAGCTCCGGCGGCCGCCTCCGTCGTCGGTGCCTCCCCTGCAGGCCACCTCGGCTACTCGTGTTTGCGCCAGAAGATGCGCCGCACCGCCAGCTCGCCGTAGCCGCAAACCACGCACGAAACGGAGCTCCGTAGCACCGTCCCGAGCAAGTCCGGCGACCCTCCGCCGTCGGCTTTGGTCGCCGGCGTTAAGCCGCCGACGTGGCTCACTTAGTTAGCACTAATGACCCCGCTAAACACCCTAGTGCCAATGACATGTGGGACCTGTGCCTGTTTAGATTAGTTTAATCTTCTGTTTAGTTTAGTTTTAAATCCAACGGGACCCGCACGTCCGAGTTGACTTTGCTGACATGGCTATTGACTGGGCCCACCTGTCTGTGACTCAGGCAGCACTGTCACACTGACATGTGGAGCCCACAGGTCAGGTTTGACCTGGACCAGCCTCTGTTGACTGCTGACATCACAGTGACATCATGCTGACGCAATAAGTGTTTTCTGGAATTTTAAATATCTCAGAAATGATTTATTTATTTCAGAAAATATTCAAAACTTCTAAAAATCATATAAAATCAATCGTAACTCAGATGCAAATAAATTATATATGAAAAATGATCAGAAAAATATGAGGAATCTGTTTATTGCATTTTCATGCATGTTTGAATAACTTACAGCCACTGTTTAGGACAATTTGAATAAATGGCATTTAAATAATCACATATGGAGTTTGAATTTGAACCTTGGGTTCAAACCAACTTCATTTAATTGTGTTGCTAGTTGCATTAGCTCAATCCACAGCATATTGCCATGTCATGTTCATGCATCATATTGTTGCATTGCATTGATTGTGTTCTTTCTCTGTTTTTCGGTGTTTGTCCCCTTTCAGTAGACGTGTTCCGACGATGTGATCGATGACACCGATGAAGACTCATTGTTATCTTCAGAAGTGCCAGGCAAGCAAAACCTCATTGAGCATTCCGATACAATCCCACTCTCTCGCTCTTGCTCTCTTTACTGCATTAGGACAACAACGCTTCAACTGTTACCTGCTGCGGTAGTTGAACCCCTTTCCATTGCATGACCGGTCGTTGCCATAGTAAATAGTTGAAACCCACTAGCATGAGTAGGAGTTGTTTGAGCCATGTTGTGCCTACTCATTCATGCTTTTTGGTTATGCCTGCTATTGCTTAGAGTTGTGTCAGGTCCAATTCATCGCGGATGAATTGGAAGGGTGATGAACATGTCCCACTATGTGAGAGCTAAGTGTGTGAATACGATTTGGTAAAGGTAGCGATGAGAGGCCATGTAGGATTACATGGTGGGTTGTCTCATTGCAGCCGTCCTCAGGAACTGAGTTCTGTGTTGGTTGATCTATGACCAGTTACTACCATGCATTGGGCCCGAAACCAATGGACCCTCTTGACTTATTAACTGCCCTTGTCCTTTGTCCAGGAGTTGCAACTAGTTTCTGGTGTTTGTAGTTTACTGGAGGTCGTGCGCAGCGCTGACCCTCGGGGTGGGCTGTGACGCGGCAGGTACGTGGCACGGTGTACCAATCGCCCGTTTGGTGATGCGGGAACCCTGTACACATCGTTTGGGGCCGTGAGCGACACCCCGGCCGGATCTCCCCACAGATGGAACCCAAATAGGCGATAAACCTGGACTAGAGACTTGTGTGGTTAGTCAGGTCGTGGCCGACACCCTCGCTGGGCCTCCGCTTGAAGGTTGCCGAGTACATGTCGTGTAAACGGCGGTAAGTGGTGAGAGCGTGTGTGAAGAAGTACACCCCTGTAGGGTTATATATAATCTATTCGAATAGCCGTGTCCGCGGAAATGGACTTCTGGGTTACCTCTACAGTTCATAGACAAGTGAAAGTGGATACTCTAAAACACGCAAGATAAGCGTGAGTGCTATGGATGGCCTTCTCGTAGGGATACAGGAGCGGATGCATAGTGGTGTATTGATTGGTGAATATGTGGACTCGTGTGCGCCACCTCAAAAGAGTTACTTGCAGTCGTAGTTTAGGATAGCCACTGAGTCAAAGCTGGCTTGCTGCAGTCAAACTCCACCACCCCTTGTTGATACTAATGCATATGTAGCTAGTTCTGATGTAAGTCTTGCTGAGTACCTTTGTACTCACGTTTGCTTAATTTATGTTTTGCAGAGAGACTTCAGTCTCGCTAGTGGTTCCGCGTGGACTTCGACGTTTAGCTTATTACCTCAGCTACGATCTTGTACCCTTGTAGGATCTTGTAGATAGTCAGGCTTCTCAGCCTTTTTCATTTATAGTTGTCTGTACTCAGACATGTTATGCTTCCGTTGCCTGTATGCTCTGTATGTTGGGTCATGTGACCTCTGATTGTAGTAAATGCTATGTTGGCTCTTCTGGGCCTTATCTATATGAGTTGTTGAGTTATGTTGTGATGCCCTGTTGTACATCACATACTTGCATGTTATGCGTACGTGTAATGTGTAATGCTATGTGTGGGATCCGACACCTAGTTGTTTACCTTTGGTAGCCTATCTTACAGGATAATGTCTCCTAGTGCTTCCACCGAGCCTTGGTAGCTTGCTACTGCTCCGGAACACTTAGGCTGGCCGGCATGTGTCCTTCTTCGTTCTTGTGTCTGTCCCTTAGGGGAAATGTCACGCGTTGTTCCTTTAAGTCCTTGTAGCTTGCTACGACTTGGGTTCATACGTTGATGACCGACACGTTCGTTGCTGGGTCATGTATGCCCGTCTCTGTAATTTAGTGCCACTTTTGGTTTATAACTAGTCATGTCGGCCCGGGTTCTCTATCATATGGATGCTAGCGACACTATCATATACGTGTGCCAAAATGCGCAAACGGTCCCGGGCCAGGTAAGGTGGCACCCGTGGGGATACCGTGCGTGAGGCCGCAAAGTAATATGATGTGTTACAGGCTAGACCTGTGTGACTTAGGATCAGGGTCCTGACAGCTTTGGTATCAGAGCCTGACTGCCTGTAGGATTAGCAAGCCAAACTGGTCAAAGTTATGTCTAGAAATTCTTTAGTTATAATAAGGGAATTGATTGCGGAAGGGAACGTAAGGTTCTTGTTACTCCTTTACCCCATGACCTTCTGATCTGAGCCACCTTCTTCTTCTACGGGGATTAAGAACTAGGATTCTCATTCTATTTATTAGGATCACGTTAATGTGGTTTCAACTCTCAGTTCAGTTTCTACTACTTCTGTTGCTCAACTGTTGGTCTCAGAACCTTGATATGATAATGTTAAGTGGTTATGCTACCCTTTTGCTTGGATCTCAAAAGTATTTTTGAGCATTTACAGCCGTTATGCTGTCCGAGTCATCCCAGGTTTCTAAATAGTCTGATGCATTTGCAAACCTTCCAACCTGTTTCCGATGTCCTTTAGGCCAGATTAATCACACTAGTCGGTGTGTGGAGGTACTCCGTTACCTCGACACATGTGTTGGAGTTATTATTATGACCCTAGGTGTCTTCGAGGATCACCCAGTAATGCAGCAATGCTTTATATTCTCAGTGTGATGATTCTGGTCATTATTCTCGAAAGCATCCCGTGATGCCATTTATTTAGTAGTCATTCTACTCCTGGGTTCTTGAACCCAAGACTCACTCCACTTATCTCCTATTGGTAGTATTTGCTCGTTCCTTTAGGATACTAGTAACCTTGTGATAGTCCTCGAGGTCTGTGGTATATCATTCTTCCAAATACCATGAACCATCCCTGGCAGAAGTTCTCCCGAACCAAAAGATCACAACCAGAGTGCTCCTGAGTAGTACTCCATTCATATTGTGACTCTGTCAATTCCACCTTTCTGCATAGGTTATCTGGAAAAAATATGTTGAACTAGTTCGACATACTAATCTATGCATCCACAACTCAGAAGGATATTTGTTCCTTTGAGTTGCCTCTTTTTAGTTGTATTATGACCCTCGTCTATCAGTTGATAGTCAGGAGTAGTCGCGCACTCGTGTTCATCGATGCCTTTTACTCTTGTGGTCTGTCAAGCCATTCTGTTCTGGAATGACTAGGAGAAACAAACTCCAGTACCTTATCCATATCCAGGATTGGGTAAAAGAAGTTGTACTTCGTAGATGAAGAATGCTAATCCAGCTTCTAATCTGTTCTATCCTGGAGTATTACCATCCTTATGTCAAGAATGTCATGGGAATTGCACCACCTCCTATGAACTTTTGATAAGGTGATACTTCTCGCCATCATCGTTTATTCCTCAGCCTCCGTGTTATTGTAACCGGAATGCTGACAAGTGAATTGTGATGTGTGAAATCAATACTACTAGCAACTTTGTTGCTTGGTAGTTAAAGGACAACAATCTCATTCTTAGCGTGTTGGCTATTGAATCACCATTCTAAGATTAATCGTGCTACCTAGTCCATCTTACTTGGTGCACTCTTCGATCAATGAGTTAGGATTGTGTCAATCCCTCGCTCATTTGATCATATCGTCTTGCCCTGAAAAGCAAGCTTGATCTCGAGCTTAGTAACATATCGGTGGTTCGTGATTTCCGAATATCTTCTCGGAAGTATTACCAGGTTGTTCCCTGACCGCTATGTTGAGTTTGTGATCAAGTTGGTTTTCTTATAAACCACCCCTTCTCCAAGATTCTGTGTTGGATACCCTGAACTAGTTGGTTAAGCTAAACAACAACTTGGAAAGTTGGAAGATAAAAGCTTTCCTGACTTAGTTCCTTCCAAGGGATATCTTTTGTGTGTGTGTTGAAGATAGATGACATCTTCATCAATTGGTCCCTGTGATCAGTTGTTGGACCTATTGTCATATCAAAACTTTGATTTGAGAGTGGGCTATCGTTAAGTCAAATCAGAACCAACGATATTCATAATGTTGTCTTACTCGTGGTTGATCCCTCGAGCATACACCATTATACCTTCTGGGTCTGACCAATACTATCACTTGTTCACATAATTATGGAATTCCATCTCCATGGAAACCTGGATGAATTGTTGTTGAGCCCATCAGCAACATTGTTATCTTCTCCATGAATTTTGTAGGACATTAAGCTAGTGTTGGAAACTTGGTAAGCATTGCCTTCGTGTCCTGTTCATGAGGTATATGTTGGTGCAAGAAGTGACTTTCTCCCAGTTCACGTGCATTAGGTGCAAGTTGCCGCCATGAGTTTGAGAAAGTTAGTTTTGCTTCCTCTGGAATCATCCCAAGTCAGTCATGCATACGTGCGAAGTATTCTGTGGTTTGGAGACTTGCAACCTCCACTCTATATGTATCCCTAGCACACCAAGCCACTGATTGATTTGTTCAAGGAGAAAAGTTCCATCATAAGAGCTAATCATATGACTTATGTAAGAACTTCGATATCCTAGACGATGGTTCCCAACCAGAACTCGGTAGTGTTTTATCATAAGACTGCTATGTGGTCATGATTGTCTTGGACAACGTGTTCACAGGTTTGTAGCAGAACCAACTCATGTTTTCGAGCTTGCTATCGTAGTTCATTCCCGAGAATCTCACAACGTCGTCTCGTCGAATTGTGTTGCAAACTTTCATTTTTCCTTCTAAACTAGATGAGTCTGGAATATCCTGACCCCAACCGGAACTGAATCTCAGGCAGATATGATGGTTGGAGCGTTTCCCAAGAACTATTATATTGGTATTTCGATAACCGGTAAAGTGGATGTCGTGGCCAACACACCCGGCCGGAAGACCTATTGTTGTAGTATCTTGATTGAAGAAGTTGGCCACCTCCCCACAAGGACTTCGTAGGAATTACTCCCTAGTTTTTCCTTATGGATTTTTGTGCTCTTGAAGTCCGACCTTTTACTTGACATTCTAGGTACCAAACCATTTTAATAAATGGGTTGCGCTAGCACATCAAGGAGAACGTTAGAAGCGGAGTGCTAAATATCTCTCGGTTGATCATCCAGATTTCGTCCCCTTGGCCTCGCCAAGGTGAAATCCGAGAAGGTGTTATCACTGGCACAAACCGGGATTGCTCCCAGTGTTCTTGGTTATGCTATAACCCCTCAAGAGTAGATTTACCCTCTATTGTTGGGATTCACCCCAGTTACCAGGATCATTCCCAGCATTGGCATTTTGTTCCCAGCTTGCACCACCATCGTGCCAATTTTCCATGGGTTGCCTTCGCAGCAACTGCTATTCCGGATTATCTTCAAAAGTGGTCCTACCATGGGTCCCATCCATTTCCGATGATAAGCAAAATCATCCCTTGTGTTGTCTTCAACAAGGTAGTCCACGTCATCCATTCTAGACCGAGAATGTCATTCTTTCGAACCCCGTCAGACGATCGATTGTGTTTGCCTTAGGCTGGTATATGGAATTTCAATGACCTCTATATCAAAAGTAATTCTTTTTGCCACTTAAGGGAATAACTCTACGAGTCACCTTCTCTAAGGTGCCCCGTCTGGTGACCTCGATCACCCTCTTCTTAGGAGTGGAATTATTGCCACTAGGTGAACCTTCATCGTTTGTTTCACTCCATCCCCCTGGAGGTGTACTCTATGTCTCAGCTCAAGAGATGTCTCAACGTCTCACTCCATGCACTACTAGAAAAAAGGCTATTAGTGGCGCACCCAATATTGCCATTAGTGGCGCACCATGGGTGGGCCACTAATACCACGCCACTAATAAGGAATACTAATGGCGCACCTATGATGCGCCACTGTTAATCCCAATAACAGTGGCGCACCACTGGTGCGCCACTGGTATGCCACCTAGTGCGCCACTGGTATTGCAGCAGGGGTACCTAAGGATGCGCCACTGGTATTCATATTGGTGCGCCACTGTTATTTAACTGGGTGCGCCACTAATGTGCAAGATGGTGCGCCACTGGTATTGCAGCAGGGGTCCCTACTGATGCGCCACTGATATCCCTATGGGGTGCACCACTGTTATTTAACTGGGTGCGCCACTAATGTGCTATATGATGCGCCACTACTATTAATTCTAGGAATTTCTTTTTGCATTTCTGGTATTTGCACAGGTTACAAAATACAATACATCACAGAATATAAACAGCACATAATACAATTCATCACATTAGTCTCCGAATTCGAAATAGCGAACAAAGTTCAAATATTAGACAAGTTTAGGTCTCAAGACCGAGTAGCGAGTTTGTCGTCACATTACAAAGTTGATATCATCTAAACTACCATCACATAGAAGAGAGCTGCGGTCACGATGAGCATCATCGCGATGAAACTAGTCTTCATCCGGTTCCTCCTCCGCTCCCTCCTCTCTCCCTCTAGATAGCGCTCGTATCTAGCTTCCGCCTCCGCCCTAGTGGTGTACCCTTTGTAACTGTTACCGCTGAAACGGTGAACCTGTCTCCGACACTCCTCCCAGTCGTCATAGACTCCGGGAACCCTACCCTTGTACA
>LR738714.1:777991795-778004461 GCA_902687465.1 Secale cereale
CCGGGCCGGGGCCGAACGGACGAGGGTGACGGGGGTGGGGTGGTGGTGGGGTGCGGCGGCGGTGGGGGAGAGGGCGGAGTGCGGCGGCGGTGGGGGCGGCGGGCGGCGGGGAGGGGGGATTAAAGTGCGGGAGTACTAGGAGGAGAGGGAGGCGCGGGGAGGAGAGAAATTAAAGCAGGGGATCGATAACAATGGCGCACTTTTAGGCCGTGCGCCATAAACAGCTCAATAACAAAGTCATAAAACATGTGTGTGTGGTTATGGACAGAACCACACACATGGCCTAGTGGTTGGCGCGTTGGTTATGGACAGAACCACCCAGGTTCGAATCCTGGCAACCCCACTTTTTGCATATTTTTTAAAATTTTATTTTAACCTTATGATAAACATCAAAACACTTTAAAATAAACACATGGCAATTTTAATACTCCCTCCATTCCTAAAAATAGGGCGTATAATTTTTTTACAATGCATATCTCCTTTACTCAATCACAATATAGAATCATTTACAATGCTATGGCATGGTTGAAATCAAGTGAGATGAAATAAACTTTTTGCATATTTTTTAAAATTTTATTTTAACCTTATGATAAACATCCAAACACTTTAAAGTAAACACATGGCAATTTTAATACTCCCTCCATTCCTAAAAATAGGGCGTATAATTTTTTTACAATGCATATCTCCTTTACTCAATCACAATATAGAATCATTTACAATGCTATGGCATGGTTGAAATCAAGTGAGATGAAATAACAGTCATCAAAGATTGACATGAAATAACAGTCGTCAAATTAAGATTGAGTTTGCATGTAAAGTAATATAATGTTTAAAAGATCTTTAATAATGGTTGAAATCAAGTGATACATGTAATAATTTAGTTGCATGTAATAATTGAGCTTGCCACTGACACACACACACACACGCGGCCGACACGTCGTGATTCAATCTTAGCTATCTTTTCACAATCTTCTTGCCCTTCTTCCTCGCGGTTGAATAATTTAGCCCCGGAACCCCTTGAATTGATCTTCTCTTGAACGGACGTCCTTTAGGTAGGGTGGTCCTGCTTCTTCTTGTGGTGTATGGTACTTCATCGTCGTCGTCATCTTCCATCTTCGGGTCGCCGAACTTGTCAAAGTCTTGCTCATTGGCGACTCCATCCATTCCGATGATGTTCCTTTTGCCTCTCCTCACGACAACACGACTGGGCTTTGACGGGTCGGTAATGAAGAAGCATTGGTCCACTTTGGAAGCCAGTACCCATGGCTCATTTTTCGCGGTGACGTTTGCGCCCGCGGTCTTGGATTTGGCTTCTGGTATAACCATGGTGGTGAAATACCGGTCTTCTTTTAGGACGCTCTTGGCCCATCTGACACGGAACATCGGGACCTTCTCTCCAGCGTAGCTCAGCTCCCAGATCTCCTCGATCCTTCCGTAGTATCTGTCCTTGTCGTTACCGGTGTAGGATTCCATCGTTACCCCGGAGTTCTGATAATCGCTCTTCATGTCCTTTTCCTCGGTGTAGAATGTGTAGCCGTTGATATCGTACGCCTCATAGGTCATCAGGTTGTGCTCGGCGCCCTGTGACAAGGCGAATATGAGTTTTTCTTCCGCGGAAGAATCCTCATGTAAAGGGTACGACAGAAGCTTCTCCTTGAACCAACGCGTGAAACATGAGTTGTGCTCTTTGATTATAGCTCCCTCCGTCCTCTGTTGGCCTCGGTCATTGTACGTCTTCTCAATACAGATTTTGTGCTCTACCACCCAAGGATCGACCACGTCTATGTGTTGTAGCGCGACTAGGTTTGCTCTTTCAAAGTCGGCGAGT
Organism: Secale cereale; assembly: GCA_902687465.1. Classification (NCBI taxonomy): domain Eukaryota; kingdom Viridiplantae; phylum Streptophyta; class Magnoliopsida; order Poales; family Poaceae; genus Secale; species Secale cereale. The sequence goes on from LR738714.1 coordinate 777,993,624, forward strand.
CGACCCATGAAGTCGACATGCATTTCGCGGCGACCCTCGCGGTGACCCCATCCAGCGAGCCTGCCGAGGTGCCTGTTGACGGGCAGACCAACGGGGTTCTCGATGCCTAGATAATTCGTGCAGAAGGAGATGCACTCTTCGGTCAGAAAGCCCTTTGCTATGCTTCCATCTGGACGTGCCCTGTTGCGAACGTATCCTTTGATGACACCATTCATCCTTTCGAACGGCATCATGCTGTGCAGGAACGTCGGCCCGAGTTGGATGATATCCTCCACGATATGGACCAGCAGATGCACCATAACGTCGAAGAATGCGGGCGGGAAGTAGATCTCAAGCTCGCATAGTATCACCACGATCTCTTCCTGTAGCCTTCTGAGTTGCCTCACGCCAACAGACTTCCGAGAGATGATGTCGAAAAAGTTGCATAGGCCAAATAGCGTGTCACGGACGTGCGCGTCCATGATCCCACGGATTGCAACTGGAAGTATCTGCGCCATCAGCACGTGACAGTCGTGACACTTCATCCCGCTGAACTTCTGCTTCGCTGAGTCTAGGTATCTGCTTATCTTCCCCGCGTAACCGTAAGGAAGTTTTACTCCTACGAGGCAGGTGAAAAACTGCTCGATCTCCTTCTGACTTAGAGTGAAGCACGCGGGAGGGTAGTCATATTCGATCTTCTTGGCCTTTTTGCCTTTGCGATGACTTTCCGTGTCCTTCGCCTCATCATCATCATCATCATCATTAGGGCGCCAGAGCTCCTCCCTGATGCCCATTTTTTGCAAGTCTGCCCTTGCTTTCGGCCCATCTTTGGTCCTCTCTGGCATGTTGAGCAGGGTACCAAGCAGACTCTCGCACACGTTCTTCGTGATATGCATGACATCAAGGCTGTGAGGCACACGGAGGATCTTCCAGTACGGCAAGTCCCAGAAAACAGACCTCGTTTTCCATACCTTCAGCAGCGGCTCTGGCGCCTTTCGCTTCTTTCCCGGCGGTGGGCACTCTTTCCAATTTTTCAACAGCTCGTCTATTTCCTCGCCGCTTCTCGTACGTGGGGGTCTTCGGGGTTCGGTTTCACCATCGAACAGATCCTTGCGTTTTCTCCATGCGTCATCGTCGCGAAGCCACCTTCGATGTCCCATGAACACGGTTTTCGAAGACCCGGGATCTCTATCTAGCTGGCGATACGTTGTGTCATCCATGCACCTGACGCATGCACAAAATCCGTGGACCACCTGCCCCGCGACATATCCGTAACCGAGATAGTCGTGCACCGTCGTGAGCAGTGCGGCTCTCATAGGGAAATATTCTTTCGCTGCGGCGTCCCACGTATTGGCTGGCGTTTTCCACAGCGTGTCTAGCTCCTCTTTCAGCAGCCCCAGATACAGATTGATGTCGTTCCCTGGTTGTTTCGGCCCTTCAATTAGCATACTCATGTGAATGTACTTCCTCTTCATGCACATCCAGGGGGGAAGGTTGTACATCCACACAAACACAGGCCAGGTGCTATGTGTGCTTCTCTGGCTGCCAAACGGATTGACTCCATCGGTGCTCGCGCCCAGCACGATGTTCCTTGGATCGTCCCCAAATTATGTGTCTTCGAAGTTCAACGCTTGCCACTGGCTCGCGTCCTTAGGGTGACTCAGCATCTTGTCTTTTTTATTTATCTCCGGATCATTTCCATCATCTTCTCGCTTCTTCTCCTCCCTATCCGCGTGCCAACGCAGGAGCTTTGCTAGCTTAGGGTCCGCGAAATACCGCTGCAGACGAGGAGTGATCGGAAAGTACCACACCACTTTTCGAGGAGCTTTCTTCCTCTTCTTGTATCGACTGACGCCGCACACCGGACATATGGTAGACTCCGCGTGCTCGTCCCGATAAATGATGCAATCGTTCATGCACACATGGTATTTCACGTGCGGTAAATTCAGAGGACACACGATTTTTTTCGCCTCCTCGAAACTGGTCGGGCACTTGTTCCCCTTCGGAAGACGTTCGTGCCAGAATGACATGTTCTCGTCGAAGCATGCGTCGGTCATTTTGTGTTTTACCTTCATCTCCAGAGCCATGAGCGTTACTTTCAGGCGGGTATCCTCGGGCCTACATCCTTCATACAATGGAGTAACCGCGTCTGTCTCCAGTTGATCCAGCTTGGCTTTCTCTCGGGCGGCAGCTCTTGCGTTACCCGTCTGCTTGCGAAGCAGCTCTTGAATATGAGGGTCATGCACCCAGCCCATCGATGGTCCATCGTCGTCTGCTCTGGCATCTTCATCTTCATGATCATGCCCTTCGTCTTGATCTTCCTCATCATCATGTCCGGCATCTTCTACATGATGACCGTGTCCTGCATCTACTTCGTGATCATGTCCTGGAGATTCTTCGTCTTCTCGCCCGCCCTCGCCGCTATTGTCTTGCTGCCCTTCCTTTTTTCTGCTTGCCCGGCCCCCATGGATGACTTCATAGTCATCTTCATCACCTTGCCACCGATAGCCATCCATGAAACCACGCAAGAGCAAGTGGTCCCGCACCTGCCCGGAATCCGGGTCCGCAATAAGGCTCTTCAGCTTGCATCTTCGACACGGACATCTTATCTCCGTCTCGTTCTTTTGAAGCATCTCGGCCTTCGCGGAGCTCAAAAACCTATTTACGATGCCTTCGGTCATCGTGCGGACCATGGTCGCCTGCGGGGTAGAGCAGAATGATATTTTAGAACAAAAAAAAATTTGGCATGACTTTGCCTAAAAATAGGACCAAAAAGAATGCACATAGTGCCAAATTCTCGCCGAAACGGAAATGAATCAACATTCCGGCAAAATATTGGCAACTATCGCATTTCAAATACCGGTACCTGCAAACACAAACATATGCAACACCACAAACATACGTACATCTCTAGGCCATAAAAAGTGTGTACGTTGTTGGAGACGGAGAGAAAAGTAGATCTAGAACATAAAGAAAGCTTTCCCCTTACTTACCTATCAAAAAAAGGAAATTTAACCACTTAATTTGGGTGAATCAATGGTGCAAATGAGGTGAGGAGGAGGAGCAAGACGACCAGATTTGTTTTGGTGGAGGGGGGAAAGTGAGTGTGTGTGGTAGGTGTGGCTGCCTAATTAGCTACTGCTCCCAGGTTACCAGTGGCGCACCCCTTCACTGGTGCGCCACTAGTAGCCAGGAATACTAGTGGCGCACCAGTGAAGGGGTGCGCCACTGCTATGGTTTTTTTTTGGACCACCATGCCCAGCCTTACCAGTGGCGCACCAGGGCAAGGTGCGCCACTACTATCAAAAATAGTAGTGGCGCACCTTGTCCTGGTGCGCCACTGGTAAGCCTGGGCATGGCTGGTTACTGTTCAAAAACATAGTAGTGGCGCACCCCACACCTGGTGCGCCACTAGTAATGTCACTATTAGTGGAGCACCTGTTTGTGGTGCGCCACTGCTATATAGTAGTGGCGCACCACATCTCTGGTGCGCCACTAATAGTGATATTACCTATAGCCTTTTTTCTAGTAGTGATGAGTTGATCTTGAGTTGCTCGATCTTTCAGAAGATCAATTCTGTAGAGTTTCTTCTGTTATCACCGTGTTGGACAAAGATCTGGTAATCAAGGATGTCAGGATCAACATAATGCAAACAGTCAACATTCTTATGAAGGACACTTGGTTCATGAAGATTGTGTTAGTTAGTGTCCCCCTCTGATTTCTTATCTCACGTCTTGAATCTCGGGACGAGATTCTTGTTTAGTAGGGGTGAGTTGTCACATCCCTAGATCAACCCCTGTGGTCCTTGCCTGTTCATCATGTCTTCGTGTTTAAAATTTAAATGAATTTGAAATGGGGATGTTCAAACCCTAGCACTAAATGAATTTAACTAGGGTCAAATTAAAATCCTTTTCAATGAACCCAAAATGCCCCTTGGAAAAGTTCATCATTTTGGATTGATTGAAAACCCTTGCCAAAAATGTTGCACTTATTTCTAGGACCATTCTGGATTTTTGAATTAAATCATATCTTATTTGCATTTGGGCATTTAAATTTTATATATTATTTTAAATGCTCAAATAATCATAAACTAAAATGTTTACTGTTGGATTTATTCCAAACAGTAGCCATGCTTGGTTTCATGATTTATGAATATGTTCTGGCATTTTTATTAAATCAAAACAAAAGCAGAAAATAGAAAACAGAAATTAAAATAGAAAACAGAGAGAGAGGTAGCCCACCTGAGCCACTTACCTGGTCTCCCTGTAGCCTGGCCTAGCTTCTGCCGGCCCAGCCCACCCTCCTCCTTCCTACTGTCTTCAACCTCCTGCCAGTGGGCAGGAGGGCGCGTGGCCGCCGCGCGCCGGCACACGCCGGCCACCTCCTACCTCTCTGCCTGTCTCCTCGTCGCACTGGGGTTGCCACGCACCTCCCTGCCTCTCTCTGTCACTCCTCCTCCCTCTCACTGGATCCCCTTCCCCCTCCTCTGCTCCCTCATGCCATGGCCGAAGCGCCGTAGCCGCTCTACCGCGCCACCGGCCACACCTCGCCCTGCCGTGGAGCTCAGAAGCACCGCCACGTCCTCCTGGTCGTCTCCACCGAGCTACGGGACACCGGTAGGCTCTGCTTCGCCGTCACTGCGCTCGTCCTCAACCTTCGGCCATCGACGGCCTCGCCGTCGATTCGGCACCACCAGGACCTCCTCGGGCTCGATGACCTCCTCTTCGGCATCGCTGTGAGCTCCCGCTCCGAACCCCTCTCTTCCCCGCCTCTTTTGCACCGCGTAGCCCCAGCTCCACCGGAGCCGATAGCTCCTCGCCGCCGGCCATGCCGCCACCACGGCTACGCCTGCGCAAGCTCGCCTACGAGCACATCAACACACTCAGGGAGGCTCCAGGAGCTCGAATCACCTGCCTGTTAGGCCTGCCCCGCACCGTAGCCGCAACCCCGTGCACCTCCGAGCTCCGGCGGCCGCCTCCGTCGTCGGTGCCGTCCCTGCAGGCCACCCCGGCTCCTCATGTTTGCGCCAGAAGATGCGCCGCACCGCCAGCTCACCGTAGCCGCAAACCACGCACGAAACGGAGCTCCGTAGCACCGTCCCGAGCAAGTCCGGCGACCCTCCGCCGTCGGCTTTGGTCGCCGGCGTTAAGCCGCCGACGTGGCTCACTTAGTTAGCACTAATGACCCCGCTAAACACCCTAGTGCCAATGACATGTGGGCCCTGTGCCTGTTTAGATTAGTTTAATCTTCTGTTTAGTTTAGTTTTAAATCCGACGGGACCCGCACGTCAGAGTTGACTTTGCTGACATGGCTATTGACGGGGCCCACCTGTGTGTGACTCAGGCAGCACTGTCACACTACATGTGGAGCCCACAGGTCAGGTTTGACCTGGACCAGCCTCTGTTGACTGCTGACATCACAGTGACGTCATGCTGACGCAATAAGTGTTTTCTGGAATTTTAAATAACTCCGAAATGATTTATTTATTTCAGAAAATATTCAAAACTTCTAAAAATCATATAAAATCAATCGTAACTCAGATGCAAATAAATTATATATGAAAAATGATCAGAAAAATATGAGGAATCTATTTATTGCATTTTCATGCATGTTTGAATAACTTATAGCCACTGTTTAGGACAATTTGAATAAATGGCATTTAAATAATCACATATGGAGTTTGAATTTGAACCTTGGGTTCAAACCAACTTCATTTAATTGTGTTGCTAGTTGCATTAGCTCAATCCACAGCATATTGCCATGTCATGTTCATGCATCATATTGTTGCATTGCATTGATTGTGTTCTTTCTCTGTTTTTCGGTGTTTGTCCCCTTTCAGTAGACGTGTTCCGACGATGTGATCGATGACACCGATGAAGACTCATTGTTATCTTCAAACGTGCCAGGCAAGCAAAACCTCATTGAGCATTCCGATACAATCCCACACTCTCGCTCTTGCTCTCTTTACTGCATTAGGACAACAACGCTTCAACTGTTACCTGCTGCGGTAGTTGAACCCCTTTCCATTGCATGACCTGTCGTTGCCACAGTAAATAGTTGAAACCCACTAGCATGAGTAGGAGTTGTTTGAGCCATGTTGTGCCTACTCATTCATGCTTTCTGGTTATGCCTGCTATTGCTTAGAGTTGTGTCAGGTCTGATTCATCGGGGATGAATTGGAAGGGTGATGAACATGTCCCACTGTGTGAGAGCTAAGTGTGTGAATACGATTTGGTAAAGGTAGCGATGAGAGGCCATGTAGGAGTACATGGTGGGTTGTCTCATTGCATCCGTCCTCAGGAACTAAGTTCTGTGTTGGTTGATCTATGACCAGTTACTACCATGCATTGGGCCCGAAACCAATGGACCCTCTTGACTTATTAATTGCCCTTGTCCTTTGTCCAGGAGTTGGAACTAGTTTCTGGTGTTTGTAGTTTACTGGAGGTCGTGCGCAGCACTGACCCTCGGGGTGGGCTGTGACGCGGCAGGTACGTGGCATGGTGTACCGATCGCCTGTTTGGTGATGCGGGAACCCTATACACATCGTTTGGGGCCGTGAGCGACACCCCGGCCGAATCTCCCCACGGTTGGAACCCAAATAGGCGATAAACGTGGACTAGAGACTTGTGTGGTTAGTCAGGTCGTGGCCGGCACCCTCGCTGGGCCTCCGCTTGAAGGTTGCCGAGTACATGTCGTGTAAACGGCGGTAAGTGGTGAGAGCGTGTGTGAAGAAGTACACCCCTGCAGGGTTATATATAATCTATTCGAATAGCCGTGTCCGCGGAAATGGACTTCTGGGTTACCTCTACAGTTCATAGACAAGTGAAAGTGGGTACTCTAAAACACGCAAGATAAGCGTGAGTGCTATGGATGGCCTTCTCGTAGGGAGACGGGAGCGGATCCATAGTGGTGTATTGATTGGTGAATATGTGGACTCGTGTGCACCACCTCAAAAGAGTTACTTGTAGTCGTAGTTTAGGATAGCCACCGAGTCAAAGCTGGCTTGCTGCAGTCAAACTCCACCACCCCTTGTTGATACTAATGCATATGTAGCTAGTTCTGATGTAAGTCTTGCTGAGTACCTTTGTACTCACGTTTGCTTAATTTATGTTTTGCAGAGAGACTTCAGTCTCGCTAGTGGTTCCGCGTGGACTTCGACGTTTAGCTTATTACCTCAGCTACAATCTTGTACCCTTGTAGGATCTTGTAGATAGTCAGGCTTCTTAGCCTTTTTCATTTATAGTTGTCTGTACTCAGACATGTTATGCTTCCGTTGCCTGTATGCTCTGTATGTTGGGTCATGTGACCTCTGATTGTAATAAATGCTATGTTGGTTCTTCCGGGCCTTATCTATATGAGTTGTTGAGTTATGTTGTGATGCCCTGTTGTACAGCACATACTTGCATGTTATGCGTACGTGTAATGTGTAATGCTATGTGTGGGATCCGACACCTAGTTGTTTACCTTTGGTAGCCTATCTTACAGGGAAATGTCTCCTAGTGCTTCCACCGAGCCTTGGTAGCTTGCTACTGCTCCGGAACACTTAGGCTGGCCGGCATGTGCCCTTCTTCGTTCTTGTGTCTGTCCCTTAGGGGAAATGTCACGCGTTGTTCCTTTAATTCCTTGTAGCTTGCTACGACTTGGGTTCATACGTTGATGACCGACACGTTCGTTGCTGGGTCATGTATGCTTGTCTCTGTAATTTAGTGCCACTTTTGGTTTATAACTAGTCATGTCGGCCCGGGTTCTCTGTCATATGGATGCTAGCGACACTATCATATACGTGTGCCAAAATGCGCAAACGGTCCCGGGCCAGGTAAGGTGGCACCCGTGGGGATACCGTGCGTGAGGCCGCAAAGTAATATGATGTGTTACAGGCTAGACCTGTGTGACTTAGGATCGGGGTCCTGACAACCGAATATTATGTTGAGTGTGGGAATTTGTGCATGGTTTCAAGCCTCACCTAAGGAAAGTCACTTTGTGGCTGTCAAGCGAATCTTTCGATATTTGGCTCATACCCCAAACTTTGGCTTATGGTACCCAAGAGGAGCAAACTTCAACCTTGTTGGTTTCTCTGATTCTGACTGGGCGGGAGACAAAGTGGATAGGAAGTCCACTTCTGGAGGGTGCCAATTTCTTGGTTGCTCTCTTGTTAGTGGGTCTTCCAAAAAGCAAAGTTGTGTGTCTCTGTCGTCCACCGAAGCAGAGTATGTGGCTGCTGGCAGTTGTTGTGCTCAACTCTTATGGACGAGGCAAACATTAAAGGATTACGGTGTCACTTGTGACAAGGTGCCTCTCTAGTGTGACAATGAAAGTGCCATCAAGATTTCTCTCAACCCGGTGCAACACTTCAAGATGAAGCATATAGAGATTCAGTATCACTTCATCCGGGATCACATAAGGCAAGGAGAGATCGAGCTTCACTATGTCAACACTCATGATAACCTTGCAAACATCTTCACGAAGCCGTTGGATGAAACAAGATTTCGCGAGTTAAGGCATGAGATAAATATCATTGATTTGAGCAATGTGGCTTGAGCACGTGCACACCCCACCATACTCATCATATTGTCTAGTCTAGGTGTAGGCATGGAAATAGGGGGAGTGGTGTTCTCTCAATGAACTCACCCTCCCCCCATTATGCATAAATTGATATGCTTTTCACATTCGTCATTTTTTATGACACTTGTGTTTCAAAGACGAGTTTTGGTTATGGGCCCAAGGATAATTCTTCGCGGTGCCATGCCAATTGACTCTAACATAGGTGGCTCCGGCCACCGCCCTCAGGCTTGTTTGGTTTCTAGCTTTCGTGTTTTTCTTCCTCATACTACAGTGACTTGCTCCATCCTAAGCCATCTCATCCAAGCCATCTACTCCAAATGTACACAAGCTTGTTATCATGGAGTGAGTGGGTGCTCCCTGGCGGTACAACCGGTGGTACAAGCGGTTCTACCGCTTGATCACCTGGTTACAGCCTAGCGGTTGTACCGGTCAAGAGCCAGCGGTTCTACCGCTGGTACTCTGACCTGTGCCCCTGGCCGGTACTACCGGTGTTGGTTCGCGGAACTACCGCCTGGCGCGGAAGTACTGCTCCAACCACCTGGTAGCATCCGGAGCGGTACTACCGGTCCCCGGACCGGTACTACCGGTGGCTGAACAGGGTGGGTATAAAAGCCACGGGCTCAAGAGGTTTTCCCCTTCACTCGTCCATTCTTTTTCCCTAGCTACCGGGTGCTCCACTCACTACCCCGTAGCGCCCTCCGGCACTTCGGATCCGTCGGCCCTTCACCAGATCTGCTCCGTGGAGGCCGCCTCCTCTTCGATCTCCTCCCATGGATACCGGTATTGCCCTACTTCTCCTTTGTGTTAGGGTTCTTCTTGAATCCTTCTTCTAGGGCAATGCGTGTATTCCCTCATTTTTGGCTAAATGTTTTGAGGGAGAGATCCGTATAGATTCCTATTCACTTGTGCGTAGTTAATAATAGACATCGTGCATGTAGTTTTGAGATCGGGTAGTTCCCCTCCTCTACTTGGCAGATCCGTTCTCAGCGGTACTACCGGTCACACGACCGGTACTACCGCCGGTCCGGAACTACCGGTGCTGTTACCGGAACTACCGGTTGCTCTGAATTTATATGCATTGTCTCTATTCTCCTTACGTACTTGTGAGTTATTCTTCTGATCTTGTGTACATTCCTCTCATCTTTTCTGGGTTGCTATGTGTTCTCCGTGTGCGTTTGCAGGTGGCTCTAGCTCTCGTACTGGTCAGTATGCCAAAAAAAGGCCCGTAGGGGCAAGAGGCCAGCAGATGATGAAGACGTTCCCGAGGTTGTGGTCCCCTCCAAAACAACTCGCCGGGAAAAGTCAGTTGCTGCCAAGCAGCGTGCAGCGCTTCCTATGTACAAGTGGAAGCTTCCGGACTGGGAGAAGTTTCGTTTTCAAGACCCCTACACCGCACCACCTCCTCCACGCTGGAATAATCCTCAATTCCGCAATGAAATGCAATTGAGGATTGTGGATGAAATCTTCGAGCACCACAAGAACAAGTTCACCTGGATGTGGTCCATTGACCTTGCAAAGTGGAGAAGCAGCCCCGATTACTTTGGAGAGGCTCTGGAGGTCTGTGAGGAGTTTGATTTGGTCAAGCTCATGGAGCTGCGATGTGATTTTGATGTGGAACTCATTCATCAGTTCTATGCTACTGTCCACTTCGGCAGTGACGATCAGCGTCACCTTTCCTTTATGTGCCGGGATGAGTTCTTTCGTGTTCCCTGGAGTGCCTTCTGCAATGCTCTGGGCTATGATGACACTGGCTTGGAAGGTCAAGGTGGTCTTCGTCCTCACGACCGAGCCAACCCCATGGATAAAGTGAAGCTAGCACCTCTGTATATCCCTGGTCATGGCATTGTACGTAAATCCAATGATCTTCTGCCAGTCTATGACATTCTACACCGTGTGTTCCGATGTGTGCTGCTGCCCAAAGTTGGGAACCAGGATGACATTTATGGTTATCTGGTGGATTTGCTTGTGGCCATGTGATACGTCCAAAAGTATCTATAATTTCTGCTGGCTCCATGCCACTTTTGGGTGATATTGCTATGATATTCATACACTTCCATACACTTTTGATCATATTTGGACTAACTTACTAATCCAGTGCACCCCAGTGCCAGTTTCTGTTTTCGGCTGTTTTTGTATTTCAGGTTTTCACGTTTCGAGAACTGCCCAGAAAAATCCAGAAAAATTATATAAAAAATCAGCGATCCGGAAACAACACTGCGTCCGAAGGGCAGCCTGGGGGGGGGGCAGCAGGGCTCCAGGCGCCCTGGCGGCGCGCCCCCCCTAGGCCGCGCCGGGGG